>RHKH01000158.1:16001-50662 GCA_009829795.1 Lasiodiplodia gonubiensis | reverse complement strand
GAGAAAAAAAAAAAAAAAAAACAAAGGACAAAGAAGTTGATGTATCCTCAATCGTATTGCAGTATTCGCTGCAGCGCGACGGCGTGGATGGCATGCTGGAAACCATAACCAGGATCACTCCCAATCCGGACCAGATCTTCTACGAAGTATGGTTCTACCAGTCGAACCCAATCGACGGCCACATAACCCTGTCTACGGACGATGGCGCCTGCCCGCCCATTACGAGCGATCAGAACCTGGGCATCGATTCGCCGGACACGTCACGTCGCTGCAGCTCCAACGCGTCGGTGACTCTCACCCTGTGTGATTAGGTCATTGATGGTAGAGGGAGAAATCGGATCTGTCATTATTCGCGATGGGCGGTCTGCCGGCGGCCTCCTCCGGCCGTTCTCATCCTTTCGGCGGTTGTTATGTAGCCTCAATATACTTGGAAAACGATATTGTCCACGGCCTCTGACTACTCGTGATGATACTTCCTTCACAATGCCCAGCATTTCTCCAAATGTTAAAGCTCCTGAATCTACAACGAGTTACTCTTTGACGACCAACGTCGCCAACCAACTCAACTTCGGATTTTCCTGTCTCAGCCGTTAGCACTCACTCCGACACCATCCAGTCCAACAGGCTCAACTCACCCTCAACACCATCCTCGACACATCTTCAAACCGATGGGCAATCTGGTCCGCAGGCGGCCTACCGAACGTAAACGCCAGCGCGATGCCTGCAATCTTCTCGCCGCTGTCCGCCTCCCTATTCTCGAACCTGTAGTGGCTTCGAATCGGTGCCCCCCAGCACGCCTGCCCAGCGTTCGTCCGGATCTAACACACGCCGAGGTCGTCAGCACCCACATACCCCAAAGCCAACAACCGCCGCACGCGCAGAGACAGAGTCAGTCACTCACCCTCACAGCCTGAATGTCCTCATCATGCACCACATCCACGCCCACCACCTCCTCGCCGCCCATCCCGTCGACGTGCAACCGCACCTCCTTCATGCCGGCGGCCCACTCCTTCCACCACATGTCCCTCTCCCCGCCCTTGCCCTGCACCAGCACCCCGTGACCGCCGTCGGCGGCGTGGTCCACCACCTCGGAAACCGTCTCCACGCCGCCTTCTTTCCCGGCGCCCTGGATCATCCGGACCACGGCCGGCGGCCCGGCCATGCGCGGCGCGATGCCCGACTCCTGCCTGTAGTCGGCGCGCACGCAGCAGACGTGTGTCCCTTCGTACAGCCAGGCGGTGATGCTGACCAGGTTGCGGCGCTCGCGCTCGGTGGCGGCCCAGATGAAGGGTGCCGTCGGGACGATGTCTTCGTTCCAGGGGTTCTGGATTTGGTAGCGGTGGCGGGGGCGGTCGGTGGAGGGGAGCGCGCGCAGGTGGGCGGCGCCGGTGATGTTGTCGGGAGACCAGATGGGGTGGGAGGGGTTGTGGAGAGCGCAATCGGTGGGGGAGGCGGTCGTCCAGAGGGGTGCGTGGAGGAGGAGGGGGGAGGTCGGTTCGTTGAAGGTTTCGATGGAGAGGACGTCGAAGCGCGCGTGTTGGAGGAGGCCGAGGCGGGTGATGCGATGGTCCTGTTGAGGGGTGAGGCTTGATTGATGAAGCTGGGGTGAGGCAGGTACTTACGCCGCTGATTTGGCCGGTGATGCCGACGAGGACGTGGTTGGGGGCAATTTGGAGTAGTCGTTGGCAGTGGTTGCGATTGGTATCGCCGAGATTGCTCTCTCTGCCGTTGCTCATGCGGATCTGAATGGTATGCTGTAAGAGATCTGACGCTTCGAAGAGAGCAGCAACACTTACCGTTATTCCCTTAATCGAAGTCTCCGTCTTCTCCGTGTAGAAGACGTCAGGCAGATGCAGCACCAGCCCCTCGATCCAAGTGCCCCGTTCAATCTCAACGGTATCCCTTTTGAAAACCTTCCTCGCCCCATTCACCACAGCGCGCTCCGCTCCAAACAACCTCTCTTCCCCACCCTCCACGAATGTGTCGCCCCCAATCACCTTCTTCTTCCCGCCCACCACCAGCGCCAGCCCCACCAATGTCCCCACCTTATCCCAAAACACCTTCAAAAACGCACCTCCATCCACCTCATCCCACCTCGAAACCCACTGCGCCGACGCAGTCCGCACCGCGCGCTCGGCATCCTTCTCCCCCGGCAGCGGCCACGCCACAACCGGCAGCCCCACATTCACCGCGCCCTTCCAAATCGCGTCGGCCTCCACCCCGCACACCCTCTCCCTCTCCCTCTGCTTCGCCTTCACCCTCAACTGATACAACGCATCGTACTGCTCACACACATCCCACACCCTCCGCCTATTCGCCACCCCCATAAACGGCCCGGCCAACCCCCGTCGCGGCCTCGTGCACGCCTCGACCCACAAAAACAAGCCCTTGTAATCAGTGCTCTCCTCGTCGACCGTCCCGTGCCGCATCAGCGTGTGCAGCTCCGTGAACCACGGCATGCAGCGCCGCAGCGCCTGCCGCCAGAAACCCGGGTTGGCGCGGCCGTCGCGGATGGCGGCGTGCACGGGGTACGAGGCGCGCGCGAGGGCGGGAACGGAGGCGGCCGGGAGCAGCAGGGCGATTTGGTGGACGACGTCGTAGGGGAGGCGGGCGAAGGGGTCGTGGCGGATGCGGGAGGACAGGGAGGCCGAGGTGGTGAGCAGCGGGGTGGGCAACGCGAAGTCGTCGGTGGAGACGGTGTTGCGGAGGAGGAGGGTGAAAGACGGATTGGCGAGGGGGTAGGCAACCATCATCTTGTGTTGGTGGTGGTGTTAGTGGAGGTGTGGATGTGTTTGTGGTGCACGCGACGTACCTCTTCGCCCGGGTTGGACCACCAGCATTGGTCGTAGCGTTGCGAGGGCTCGCCGTAGTCGAGCGCAGGTAGGCCCCATTCTGTCAGGCTGGAAATGATGTGGTACAGGGCATCCTTGTCGAGGTGTTTGGCGTTGTCGGTGCCGCAGAGGACTTGGGTCAGGAGCTTGAAACACGGTTCGTGGATGGGGTAGCAAGGCGTCTGAGTGGCGTCACACACGCGGTAGCTGGTTGGTGGTCAGGAAGATGTATTGGGAGGAGTAGTCGAGGGAATGCATGCCATTGAAATTCGTCCGAGTCTTGGGGGAAATTTGGGTCTGCATTTCCTCTGTCAACACATGGGCTGATAACGACAGGATTCGCCCACCATCAGACTCTACATCTCTCATGCATCCCTATCTTGGCGTTAGAGAGGGGAAGACGTGGGTTTCCACAGGGCCAATACGTAGTCTTCATAGTTTGCTGGTCGAGTGATATACATTCTACTTCGAGTCAGAGCCTTGTCTACTGCTGGTTGCAGCATCACTCACTTGTCGACGCTAGTGGCCTTAGGATTGAAGCCCAAAACCTGAGCTTTGTAGGTCCACTCGACGTCTTCCCGGGTGACAATCTCGGGATCATAACCACGAAAGTCGTCTCTGTCGAGATCTGCAACTCGTGATTGCACGCTTCAGCATTGTTCAGATATGACATCATCGGCAAAGTGCGAACCTTTCTCGTTGAAGTCGGGATCGTCTTCCCTCTTCTCCCGGAGCGCGGCCCTGCGAGACTTGTCGCAGATGGTAATGTAGGCGCAGGCAGGGCCGCCGCACACGGCGCAGAAGATGTCGAAACCCATGGTTCTTGATGAGATGGTTGATGAGAGGTTGTGGCTGGGCTATAGGTAAGCGCTCGCCAAACCGGCCCCTTGGTGCCTGAGCTAATCCGTAAGCGGTGGCGCTAAATGTCGGCGGTCGCGCCTTGTTCGGGCAGAGCTTGTCGGACGCCATTCATGCCCGCTCCTTGCAATAGATTGCGCATCTTATAGATCTAAGCATCCGAGAGGCTTGCCAAGGGTTGACGACAAGGCTTGTCGAAAGCCTGTCGTGCATCATCTGCCCACGCCGCCACCAGCCAATCAACACTCCCGCACGCCGCAAGTACCCGACGTCGAGCGCTGATGGCATCGCTGGCGCATCATGTCGCTCTGTTCGAAGGTTGTTCCTAGGCTAAGCATAGTATGTGGAGGTAAGGTGTAACTGTGAGGAGACTAAAGTGTCTTAACACGTTGGGGCGTGATTCTAAAATCACTTTCACCGCGAAGAAGCTGAACAGTGGGGTGGAACTCCGCCTGTGGGGGCAGTGCAAAGCAACACCGGGCATACGGTGACTACGTTTCAAAGATGAAGCTTTCGGACCGGTGTAAAGTGTCGGGACACCGAGAACAAATTCCCTGCCGACGGATCCTGCAGGATTCCCAGCCCCAGAAGTTGTGTTGTTGCTCCTCCGCCGAGCGGAACTCCGCCTCGGTCGCTCCACCTCAACCTCCCCGCTCGCTCCTCCGCCCAGCGGAATTCCACATCCTGCGCCTCCCCCTTGCCTTCCCGCTCGCCTGGCGCCGTCAAACGGTAAACATGGGTCTGCGCCACGCCGCCTGGTGGAACTCCACGCTGACGCGCCACTAACCAACACAGGGCCTACCCCGCAAGGTAAACCCCCGTCTGAACGATGAATGAAGACGAATGATTTCCAGAACAACGCCAGATGCGGAAAGCGCCCCCGGAATCCTTTCAGGCAGACAACCGTTGCCAGAGGTGTATATATAGTCGCGATACCCTCTATCCAGCAACAACATCAAACCTCACATCTCCTCCACGATAACAACCGAACCACACACATCCCACCACCAACCCCCACCACACCAACCACCCAACCATGGCCACCGTGCAGGGCCACTGCGACCCGCGCTTCGCCGCCGTCCGCACCGTCCTCCAATCCAACCTCGACTCGGGCGCCGAGCTCGGCGCCAGCCTCTACGTCGACATCGACGGCACCCCCGTCGTCGACCTGTGGGGCGGCCACGCCGACCGCGCGCACACGCGCCCCTGGACGGACCGCACCATCGCCAACATCTGGTCATCGACGAAAGCCGTCACCGCCTTCGCCGCGCTCGTCCTCATCGCCCGCGGGCAGCTCGACCCGCACGAGCGCGTCGCGACCTACTGGCCCGAGTTCGCGGCCGCGGGCAAGCAAGACGTGCTGGTCCGCCACCTGCTGTCGCACAGCGCCGGCCTGCCCGACTGGGACCGCGAGCTGTCGTCCGAGGAGAAGTACGACATCCCGTTCGCGGCCGGGCTGCTGGCGCAGCAGAAGCCCCGCTGGACGCCCGGCGAGGCGTTTGGCTACCACATGGTCACCATCGGCCACCTCGTCGGCGAGCTCGTGCGCCGCATCACAGGCAAGACGCTGAAGCGCTTCGTCGCCGAGGACGTCGCCGGCCCGCTCGGCGCGGACGTCCAGATCGGCGCCCGCGAGGAGGACTGGGACCGCTGCGCTGAGATGGTCGCGCCGCCCATGCCGCCCATGCCGCCGCCGCCGTCCGCTGCTAAGCCCGAGGACGGGGAGAAGCAGCAGGCGGCATCAGACGCGGACGCGAAGCCCAAACCCATGCCCCCGCCGCCCTCCGCCCTAGTCGACAAGTCCAACACGCCGGCCTGGCGCCTGGCCGAGCTGGGCGCCGCGAACGGGCACGCGACCGCCGCCGGGCTCGCGCGCGTGCTCTCCGCCGTCACGCTCGGCGGCACCGTCGCCGACGTCCCGCTCCTGACGCCTTCCACCGTCGACCTCGTCTTCGAGGAGCAGGCGCACGGCAAGTGCCGCGTCACCGGCCTGCCCATGCGGCTCGGGATCGGCTTCGGGTTGACGGCGCCGGACACGTTCGCCGCGTGGTTCCCCGAGCAGGAGGGCAGGATCGCGTTTTGGGGCGGGTGGGGCGGGTCGATTGTCATTATGGATTTGGAAAGGAGGATGACGATTGCGTATGTGATGAATAAGATGGAGATGACGGTGTTGGGGAATGAGCGGACGAAGGAGTATGTGAAGGCGGTGTATGAGGCGGTGAGGGGGCAGGTGTAGTAGATGGATGGATGGAGGGCGGGGGGCAGGGGATGGGGATAGGGATGGGGATGGGGATGGAGTGGTGCTCACGATTCAATTCGGTTGGACTTTGTTCTGGTTAGCGTGCTAGTTGAATGATTGACTGTAACATTTTCCTACTCTACCTTCAATTGTGCTACGAGTAATGAAAGTGCCTGTGCAAAGGCCACGAAGTCAGCTTGCAAAAGAAATTCCACGTGTTGCCCGGTTTCTTCACGTCCAGCTAAAAGTAAGGCTGCAGTGGATACTTCATGCTCGACTCCACCACGCGGAGGAATTCTGGTTGGCAGGCAGAGCGAGCATTCATGGTCAAATCCTCCTGGAGGCGGGCGCGCTTACAAAGGATCCGGGAGCATATCCCATTTTGGTCAATGTACTCATATCTCCGGTGGATCAGGGGAAGAACCTTCCATCGCACGATCCGGTGGGGCCGCTATGGCGTGTCCAGACCTTTCGGCGAGCACCTCGAATATGGAAAGGCGGCGGCTAAGCACGTGGGTCTCCACACCAGAAGACAGAAAGATCAAGACGATCGTTGACATGTTGAAACTCACCGTGCACCCAAGAGCGAATTCAGGGAGCTGAGTAGTTACTTGACCCCTGAATTCCACAGGAGTCGACATCAGAATGCATCAGAACCAAGTGTAGTCACGCGCAATCCAGCGCGTACCATGAATTAAAGCTCTCTAAAGCCGATAATCTAACTTCATAGCCCATCTGCCACAAGGCAGGGCAACAATTAAAACTCAATCTAAAGCAATGCCAACAATATGGCCCATATCGGAGTTGGAGAATCAAGTGCCAGGAAAACTCCCCGATGCCACCGAAAACAAGAGCCAGTCGCCCCCAACAAACACCACCCATGACAATCTCACACGAGACGGGCTAACAGTTGCTGCGCCGGTGCCTGTTCGAAATCCTCCACGCTGACAACGCTTCACCTCCAAATCTGACAATTATTAAGACTTGTTCGTAAAAGGCTTTTCTCGTGAAGAACGTCGCTTTTGGGATCATGACCGCCGTAACAAAACTCGTAAAAGAAAAAAGCGAAACTTTGCGAAACTCTAGCCTAAACCGCAGTCTGTCAGTGATGCAGTTCAGCAAGGGGCAGATACAGCTCATACGTACCATTACTCATAAAACGAAAGTCGGCAACGCACACATCTACGAGTCCCAGATCGGGCCGAAGGCCGGGACACCACGGCTCTCCATGGCGTAGACGAGCATCTTGGTGAGCTTTGGGTTGCTGATGACGAAGACGGCCTCGGCGCCGCTCTCGCGGAACATGTTGTAGGTGAGCTGGGGCATGTTGGGGCGGCCCTGGACGCGGGTGTCCCAGATGAGGGCCTCGGGATCGCAGCGCTTGACCGAGTCGCAGATCCCCTTTCCGTAGATGGCGGCGGGGCGGGGCGAGCTCCAGATGACGCGGCACGGGCGGCGCAGGTGCTCGGGCAGGTTGAGGAAGGCGAGGCAGGGGCCGATGCCCGAGCCCGTCGTGACGATGACCACGCGGCGGAAGATCAGGCACATGCCCAGCACGCCGATCTTCGGGATGCCGCGCAGCCAGTACTCGCGCTCCGCCCGCTTGTCGGCGACCTGCGCTGCCGTCCAGTCGCCGGCCTTGGAAACGATGATGGACTGGCCGTTGGGCAAGTCCGATTCCGGGTTGGGGAAGGTGGCGAACGAGTGGTACTGGCCGAGGGGCGACTCGGCGAGGGCGACGCCGCGGAAGAGGCCCAGCTTCTCGTTGTAGTTGAGGCGTATCGCGTGGTCCGACAGGTTCTCGGCTGTGAAGCGCACCTTGCGGAGCAACAGCCACGGCGAGATGATCATGACGGTGATGGCGATGAGGAACCAGAAAGCCGGCTCAGTGATGAGGGCTGTGCCGAAGGCGGCCCCGGTGGCAGCCTGCTTGTTGGCAATGACGAGCATGATCAAGGCCCACAGGCAGCCGACTGCGAGCCATCCCAGGAAGCGGTGCGAGAACTCGAACTGGTTGTGCCAGCGCATACGCACGTAGGGGAAGGCGAAGATCAGGATAACCACGAGGACCGTCAAGGTGACATAGGCCATGGCAACCAGTGCAATGGGGTTGGCCGACAGTCCGTTGTGGATGTAGAGGCGAGTGACCGTGGCGCAGAGGAGGGTGAACCAGGCAGTGCCGGCGTAGGCAGTACCGCTGTGGAAGCCGCCATTCTCGTAAACCTTGGCCAGGAGACGGCGTACACGGAGTGGAGCGGACACCGGAGTCGCCAAGCAGATGAGATACAGACTGTTGACGATCAACTCCTGGCGCACAGCGATGGTGCCGAAGACATTGACAGCAGTGGCGGTTGCAAGATGGCTGGGATTGATGGTCAGGAGGGATCCGGCTGTAACAACCAGGTGGATCAGAGCGATGAGGTTTCCGATGATGATGAGTGTAGAAATGCGACGGTAGACACTCAAGATCTTGTGACGGGTGTTGCGGAGAATCTTGGGATAGCGCTTGTCCGGAAGACTAATGGCGTTGTTCAGCTCCTCGGTGATACCGGACTCCTTCACCATGCCGCCCTCCATGGCGGAGGCCTTCTCATGGGAGATGGCATTGAGGCGCTTCTCGTAATCGGCGAAATCCTTTGAAGCAAAGCCGTCGTGGACGTAGGCGGGCATCGTCATCGGACGAGGCGGATCATCTTCTTGGGAGTGACGGGAAAGGTAAGCCCCGAGAGGCTTGACGATGCTTTCTTGGGAAAGGCGCTTCTCGTAGTTGGCGAATTCCTTGGCGGTGAAAGAGTTGATGGAGCTAGGAGCGGTGTTAGGCCTGCTGCTGACGCTCACGCCGCTGTCAACGCGGACATGAACGACTGACTTCTCCTTGAGCTCCGACATGGCGCCAGCGTATGGAGTGGAGTGGAAAGAAGGTCCGAAGAACGAGCCAAGGAGTGGCTCAGGTAAATGGCAAGTCAGAAAAGAAGGACTCCAGACCCAAGAAAACAAGGCCGAAGCTGCAGGAAAATAGAGCGGAGTTGCAGAGGAGGAGGTAAGATATAAGTCGAGGAGTATTTCAGTGTTCAGAGACACTGTGGTGTTGGCGCTCAACCGCGGGGTTAAGCCGACAACAAGGTGTGAACTGGCAGTGTTGTTTCTGAACAAGCAGGTGCAACTGGGGAAAGCACGCGGCGGCACAGCTCAGACAGTCTTGTACACACAAGTCGTAAAGGCGCGAGGTGCGGGCTTAAGAGACGGCGGCGCCCTGCATGCGTAGTGTGGTATGGGATATCCACTATCACGCAGCTGCACGCTCGCCGTCCAGCTCGCGGCACGGCTTCCGCCCCACTGCGGCCATGTTGCTACGGCAGGAACAGCATGCATCGTCGCTGTGGCGGTCTCCACCGTAGTGCACCTGCATCCCACGAGACCTGAAGAAGTAGCGCTGAGGCTCAGATCGCACCCGTTCTGTCGGCTGGCGCCTCGCTTGGACTTGGGAAGCCGAGCAAGAGCCCGAGCCCTGGGTGAGGCGGTCAGTATCCGCTCTCCAGGCGCGATTGGCGGGGAGGGCGGCCAGATGCGGGCACCCCATCTGACTCGGGAAGCTGCTAGAGCTGGGCGAGAGTCAAGACGGCAGCTGAGAACTGAGGGACCTGCACATGTTGTGGGCATGGGACAGGCGCAATCTTCAGGCGCTAGCCGCATGGGCGCGGAAGACGCCAGAAGCGCGCTAGCGCGACGGCGCAGAATACTGTTCCTCTCCGATCTGACTCGGGCTGGGACGAAGGATTGGGCTGCGGGCTGCGCGGGAGTCGGGAAGTGCGAGGGTCGAACCAGCTGGGCGGCGTTGCTCCACTCTCCAGACCAGCGGAAGCGGCCAAGGGGCAGCTTTCCAATAGATCCGCATAAGGGCCGGGGTGTGAATGGCGCGCGCTGAAGAGCAGCGCAAGGAAGGCGAGCAGAAGCGCAGATCGCGGGGCTCACGCGCGCACGCGAGGTGCGGGATCGCCGTTGGCAAGCCCAGCCCCTCGGGAAAGGAAGCGGCGCGGCTCGACAGCCAGCCCCAAACTCCTGCACGCAGCCATGCGCCGGGCGAGTTGCGCGGTGCCGGGGCGCGAGACGCGTCGAGGATGCGTGCGGCGCGTCGAGGGCGACGCGGGCGCTGCAGCGCGGGGGAGCCGCCAGCGCGCGTCAGGCGGCCGTCGACAGCGTCATAGTCGACGCCGTCGCAGTCAGGAGCGCTGCGGGAGGGAGGTGCGAGAGCGCTGCAGGCGGTGTGGGTGCTGGTCAAAAAGAGCAAAGCGCGGGCCCGTCCTTCAATCGCCGTTGCTCTTTTCGCTGCTGTGCCGCCAATTCGGGCCGCGGATGGTCGTCCGCCAGGCTCCGCGGTGGGTGCCTGGCCGCCGCCTCAACACCACAGCTGCCCGCACTTCACCGACAACCCTGCACATCCGCCCACCCCAGCTCCACCCGGATTTTCCTCGCTGCTCACTCAGCGCTCCACCTGCCGTGATTCTGCACGTTCTCTGCACGTGCAATCGCCGTCACGCCGCTAGCTTCGATTCAATACTGCCCTCTCTGAGCTCTCCAGCCCACTCGTCGCGTCGCCTCGGCTCCATCTGTCCACCACCAGCGAGCTAGTGCACGATGCTAGCGCAGGCGCCATGCTGCCACGTCCTCGCCGCTCGCGCGCATTAGCTCTCCAATACTCCCATGAACGGACGCGCCAGTTCCGCGCCGGTCTTCGACTGCCGAAAAAAATGACGACTTCGAACGTTCAGCTCGCCGTTTCCTGTCACCTTTGGTGTTGTTTGCCCCGGCTACCGCTGACCATTGCCTCATTCTGTCCTAACAACCTCCCTCCTTTGTCCCGCAGCCTGGCCAAAGCGCTCTGCAGCAACTCCACCCGCCCACCTTAAAGCCCGCGTGTGCGGCTGTCCTACTTCTACATTCAAACCACCTGTAGCACCCTCACTGTGCCACCAAGCAATATGGATCTCGTCTCATGGACCTTCGGCGGCAACCTGCCCGATCCCGACAAGCCAGTATGCTCGCCCAAGCACCCCTGCACCTCGCCTTCTCTAACACGCCCAGATTTTGATAGATGCCCTGTCGCCTTCCACTTCGTATTCCTACAATCAGATTGTCTCCAAGACCCGCCATCTGATAGCCGGTCTGCGCGCGCAGGGCATTGAGCCCGGCGACTGCGTGTGTGTCAACACCTTCAACGACGTAAGCCTCTTCTGCGCCACTTCACTTGACGTTTCTGACACAGTCTTAGCTCAACTACTCTGTCCTCTACCTTGGTATCATCGGCGCTGGCGCCATCTTCACTGGAGTCAACCCGGCTTACACTGCCCACGAACTTGGCCATCACTTTAGCCTAACAAAGCCGAGCCTGCTCATCGTTGAGCCTGCAATGCTCCAGAAGACTCTCACAGCTGCGAAGCAAGCCGGAGTTTCAACTGACCGCATCTACGTCTTCGACACTGAGACGGAGAACCCAGATCCGTCGATTTCCAGCTGGAACGCATTGCTCGAGCATGGTGAGGCCGACTGGGTCAGCGTTGAGGCCCCCCACGAGACTGTCGCGTCGTACAACTCGACAAGTGGAACGTCTGGGCTACCCAAGGCTGCCATGATCACCCACTCATACCATGTATCTCAAGCAGCTGCGCTGTGTCGTGAGACCGGCTATTCTGTATGTCTTCCTACCCTCCGCACGTGCTCGCACAAAAGCTGACATGGCCGACTAGCGCTCTCGTCTCCTGACCTTGCCGCCTTTCCATGCTTTCGGGTCGCCTGTTCTGCCTTCGAGCATTCGCGAGGGCATCCCCACTTACGTCATGCGTCGCTACGCTGAAGCCCCCTTCATGAACGCCATCGCGCAGTACGGCATCAGCGAGACGTACGTTGCGGCGCCGGTGCTCATGGCTCTGCCCAAGTCTGCACTAGCAACGCGCGAGGGCCTCGATAGTCTGCGTTCCATCTGGACAGGCGGAGCGAGCGTTAAGTTTGCGCAACAAAAGCCGTTGTATGATCTCCTTCACGAGGACGCATGCATTCGCGGTGTGTGGGGGATGACCGAGTCCGGCTGGATCACGTGTGTGCAAGATCGCACAAGGCGTGAGGATGACAGCGTCGGACAGCCACTCGAAGGCTTCGAAGTCAGGTACGCGAACCCAGCCTCTTCCGCCCGTGTTTTCTTTTCCAAGCCACCTCTCTCCATGTCTCGGACACTTGATGCTGACTTGCATGCGCAGAATCGTCAACGAGGACGGTGAGATCGTCACTGGGGACCATGTCTCAGGCGAGATTTTCGCCCGCGTCCCGCATCCTCTCTTGTCCTACATTTCGAACCCCGTTGCCACTGCCAACGCCTTTACTCCCTGCGGTCAGTACTTGTGCACCGGCGACATCGGCTACCGCGTGACCGACCCCGACACGGGCGTCCCATCGTTGTTCATCGTCGACCGCGCCAAGGAGCTCATCAAGGTGCGCGGCTGGCAGGTGTCGCCGACGGAGATCGAGTCGGAGCTGATGCAGCACCCGGGCATCGCCGACGCGGCCGTCATTGGCGTCAAGGAGGAGGACGGCGTCGAGGAGTTCGCCCGCGCCTACATCGTGCGCAAGGTCGTCTTCAGCACCGCCGACGAGCTGCTTATCGACGACAAGGTGCTGCGCACCTGGTTGCGCGAGCGCCTTGCTGGCTACAAGGTGCCTGCTGAGTTCGTCTTCGTCCCCACCGTCCCGCGCAACGGCACCGGTAAGATCCTCCGCCGCGTCCTGCGCGAGGGCGAGACTGCCACCAAGCCTGCTGTCGTCGCGCCTGTCCACAAGCGCGTCGACTCGGCCATGTCGGTCCTGGGCGCTTCCAACAACCCGCTCGGAAGCAACCCCGTTGCGTCCAACGACGACAGCGCCGCACCTATCGGCCGTGCGCTTTCGACCGTCCGCTCGCAAGTCGAGATGGGCGCTACCGCCGCCGCCCAAGCCGAAGCTGAGGCTCCGGTCGCTACTATTACCCCCGCCGTTGCGGAGGAAGACCACCTGCCCATCACCAGCACTCCTGCCGTAACGGATCGCAAGGTCTCGGTCACCACGACCATCAGCACCACTTCTGCGCCGGCGCCTGCTGCTGGTTCCGATGAGGCCTCCCCGTCGTCCTTCCCGGAGAAGACGGAGTCCGACAACGAGAAGAAGCCGGTGTCGATCCGCCGCAAGCTCAAGAAGCTCGCCTGCAAGAAGGACAGGCTCGTCGCACGCGTCATGGCCGGCTGGACGCACTCGCTGCGCGCCGTCCGCTGCGAGTTTGGCAGCTTGAGGCGCTGAGCGTACCTCTCTCCGCTTTTCCGCTAAGTTGTTTGCGAGCTCTTGATGAGCTCCTGCTTGATGCAGATTGCTTACGCGTTGTTTGTTTGCTTGCTTGCAATTTGCTCATAGAGATACACACACAAAGGTAAAAGCGATTATGCATTGGGGGAGAGTATTGTTGTTCTGTTTTCATGTTTGAAAGCGAGTCGTTGTTGTTGTTGTTCCTTCTTTGTTCGCGGTCCTTTGCTCCATTGCTTGAGGCAAATGATTGGAATGATGACGATTGATTGTTGCACGCATGCACGCGTCATGTCATGCCCTGCATGCATTACTTATTACTATAACCATGAAAGTTTGATGGGTTCGATGGGATGGGATGATCGGATGAAAGGCGCATTGGCTTTTGTTGTTGCTTTTGTCTGTTGCATTTTTTACCTATGGGGTGTTTGTGGAGGGCATTGGAGTGGTGTGCGGGTTGTTTGGGCTTCTTGACTCCTTCGGGACTTCGTGTAGATACCTTTACTCTAATTTTTAGTCTTGAACTTTCTATAAATTCCTTCTTGCGAACAATTCAATCGCGTTCACTTAATCGCGTGGATTTGAGATGATAGTTCTGCTGGTACTATTCATTTCTGGAAACTTGCCCTTATGTTTTCTACCATTGAATTGACAAAATTACGACGCCATACCGAATTTGAGAGCAGGCTTACACCCTTTAGTTCCTAATGTCGAGGTATAATAGAGCATCCTTCCTTCATAGACTGTTGGAGTTGGTGTTTGGCCGCAGATGATGATTTCCAGGGGCAATCCTCAGCTAGTCACGTGAGATGAATGGAACCTCTGCCAGATGTTGCAAATTGAAACGAGTCCCGAGAAATCAGGCTGGATCACGATACAACGTGTCAGTGTACTCGAGAGGAATATACAATCAAGCGAGTATTCTGCGCAAAATGAAAGTCAAGAATATATCCGAACAAATTCTATATTACATGAAAGAAGTCCGTTTTCCTCGCATTGAAGACATAGCAATCGTCTGAGCTTTCGTGGCCTTCTCCTTCCGACCCGTGCTTCCAATATCATTGCATGTTCCCATTTCAACTCTCGAATATAACTCACTGAGAGGCACCGCCAAGTCAGCCAATAGAAGCCACAACACCATTCGCCTGAAGCCCTTATTCTCTATTGGCCTAAGAAGGAGTTGTGATTTGCACAAATCTCTCTATCGTTCATCCAAGTCGTACCTTTTCTCTTCTTCGTGTTGCTATTTCTTCTTCATCCGCATAGATAGCTGGTTCAGATGTCTGCGGAGTGATGAGATAATATATTGCAACTTGCAAGCTACCAATCCTCTCTGAATGGCAGGGAAAATCTCTGAGAACAATCACAAAGACTTCATTAAACGACCAATTGTATAACACAAGGCCTCGAAAAGTCTGTGAGGCCATGGCTTCCTCGAACCAGAATTTTAACGACCACTTCGATATTTCTACCGATAGGGATACCTTCTAAAGAGGCAATCTTCCAAATTCCATCAACCCTTTTGAATTGAAAGTGTATGATGGGCCCTTCAATGTGAATGAAGTGGCAGGACGAATCTTTCCACCCGTCACTCTCCAACATTGACCAAAATTCCTGGCTCGGAATGGTGCGATTGAGCGGAGGCCGTCTTTGCGGGAGATCTCGACCAAGCAAAGCCTCATTTTCGACCAAAATGGCTGCCATGCTGTCATCAGGCTGTATTTCAAACCAGATTTGGACGTTATCCCGCCGCATATCCCGGCTGGTTCTGTAACTGCCTTTCCAACCTGCCCAAGACCAGCTGGGAAACTCGGTACGTCTTCCCGCTGGGTCCTCCATGTACCAGACCAAGCCAGTGAGAAACTCGGCTTCCCAATCCCTTGTAGACAGACTCGGAAGGGTTCCCTGAGTTGCGCAGATTGGGACCCCCGACAAATGACCCACGATTCTACCTTGAGCTTTCAGGTGGTTGAGTATGCCAGTGATTGTATTAATCCGATCAGTCTCATATGTTATTTGACGCTGGTTGATCCTCTTGATGTGCAGGTCAATTTCGCTCCGGGCAAGAGACAGCTCGAGGTCCTCGAAGGCATCAATCAAATGGCGCTTTTCAAACTGTGCGTAATTGCGAATCGGGTCCTCGATACCAGTCGAACCGTCCTTGCAGTGGAAAGCGACTTGAGAATCCGTAAAATACAGAATTCTTCTTGACAATACTTCCTCTTGGTATGTCCAGGCTCGAGTGTTCCATAGTGATCTTTGAACCGCTCCAGCTCGTAACGGATGTTCCGGGATGCCGACAAAAACGCGATCGTCGATTACTATATGAGCTGGAAAGGCCCTTGGAAAGCTTATTCCCGGAAGTCCGTGATCCGGCCCCGTCCCTGCCGCTGCAACTATGGTAACATACGCCTGCTGATATATCCGATGCATGTTGTTGATTTGGTGCCTCTTCTCTTCTTGGTTGTATCGGGAGATGCAGTACTTGTCAACCCAGAGGTAGTCAAGACCCAATTCCCGCGTTGCTTGAACAGCACCCTCGATAGTTCTCGGCAATAAGACTGGAAGTCCATCACCGGATTCGCCATCCAGCTCCTGGGTTCCCCAGACGTAAGAGAGTGCAGCGTATTGGACTTCATGGTCAGCTGCCTTGACGACACGTCGGTTGCGAACATCGATCAAGTTCATCCCTTCAATCAGCTCCCAAGCAGGGTTCGCTCTACATGTACCGCTGTGGTTGTGGAAACAGTGCTCGATCCACGCTTTGATTGGCCGAAAATCAATCCTGGGATCCAGTAGAGCGTTTGTCGAAGCTTCCGTGATACAATTGGACGTGTCAGAATCCGGCCAAGTAAAACACGAAATGTAGTCGTCCAGACAATTTCCTGCCATACGAAGCCAGCGGGTACCCACTGGGTCCTTATAAACCCAGTCAAAAGCCGCTTCATCCCAGTATGCCCGCTCAAGGCTTTTTAGTGGATGCGTCCTCAATCGAAACGGAGGCCCAAAATTGGGTCTAGGCCAGGCAACTCTAAGAAGGCAGCAGAGGCCACATTTAGGATCAAGGTCATCTAGACCCAAGTGTCCAAGAAGGATCTCATCGTATTCGCCGTTTTCCAATACGGGCGGTCCTTCAGGAAACAGTCCCGGAAGATTTATCTGTTTGCATTTGGAGCAAATCAAGGCCATGCAATTCTTCACGTCCCGTGATGACGAAGAATACATTTCTCTTTTCTTTTTCCCCGGGAGGAAGTTGGCTGACTTCTGTATGAGTTGGTTTCGTGACCAGGAATGGTACAAGGGAAGCTGAATAACTGCCACCTTCGAATTCAAGAAATCAGCGGAGAGGGTGGGGCAGCTGGAAGTGAAAGACACCGCGGGCTTTCACTGCATTAAATCTGCAACGAGTTTCACTGATCCTGTATTGGGGGACGATTATCACAATGATCCTAGCTATATTTGGGGGATGATTAGTCCCTTTTCTTGGGGGCGGAACTTGGCAGCAACGTATTGGTGGGCATAAGCGTTGGTGTGGGCCTCTGTACTGGGGTTGGTGGCTAGCGTGAATCTGTTCTTTTCGGTCTCTGATAGCTGTCGGCCGCCCGCAACAGCAGACGTTAGATAATTCGCCCTGTTGCAACATCTGCATCGAATAATCCCAAGTCTCAGCTATAGCCCACAATAGCCATGGGCTACCTAAGGGGATTTTGCTCAGATGGGAGGAAAAGTGAAGTGGGGATATGCTGTGAAACTGGTATCATGGGGCCCACACACCGATACATGATTTGCTGCCGCTTGACTCAGCCTGTCACGATCGCGATCCAGGGAGGATGGACCGAAAAAAATCTAATAGTAAAAAGTTCGGATAGCTATAGGTGTATGCAGAAGATGGAAACTAGCTATTAAGCAGCACGTTTCGACTACCATTGCGTGTTATTGTGCGTGGTGTCTAGTTTTATCTTTTCAGTTGGATATTGACGGGCAATATGAACCAAACAATGTTGAAATTGGAATAAATAAGACAATACTTATGGATGCAAATTCATGATAAGTATACAGTAATTGCCATCCACTAAGTTTTGGCATCCTTCGAACTAGGTAACGTACATTTGACATCTCGAGGATATGGGCTGTGTGGACGTCTGTAAGGGCTTTCAAGAAAAGTCTCCTTTGGACTTCCTTCCAATTTGGAGTCTACGTGGTCTGATATTAGCGTGGATGCATCCGAGTCCCTTCAAAAAGAGGCGGACAAGGGAAGGTGACCAGGATCCGCAGAAGACTACCTGTACTCATATTGAGCACGGCGACGCTTAGAAGAACAGTGAGGAAGAACGAATAAGTAAGGAAGTGCTAGGATACACCATCGCAGCCTCTCCAGAAATCGAAGTTGCCGCAGCATCTGTAAGGCCGTCAAAGTCATCCGCACACGAAAAGTCGAAAAAGGATGAATTGACGACGCAATCTACCCATCTGGGCCGAGTCCGACACATTGCTCGCTGTGTCGTCCCCGTTCCCCTGTTTCCCTCCTCTTCTTTTCGGGAACTCTTTCCAAAAGCGGTACACGGATGGCTCGTGAACAGAGAACGCAACCTAGATTCTTTTCGCAGCTATCGTGCTACAGTCGAGAGTCAAAGCTCATTCAGCGAGCTGGCGAAATCCGTAAATGATGTTATTTTTGTCCCGCCTACTCGTACTGCTGTTGTGGTGCGAGGTTCGAGACCATCACACCATGGTCGGTCAGGATGCTCCCCCGGACGTGCACCCGGATCCATCGCGGTGTAAATGAATGCGGGGCAAACTCGCGCATAAGAATAGCATTGTGGCTTCGTGTAGGCCGGTTTGTTATCGTTGAAGATTTGGCCCGTCCGGTAGAAAGCCACGTCATGTGGTGTTGCGGGTTGTTTTCATGTTCAATGCATTGTTCTGCCTTGCACACATGCAAAGGAAATAGTCTCAGCACTGCATGACTGGGTGATGCGCTCCCTTAAAGATGTCGTGGCATGGGTATAAAATTGAAGGAGTGGTAGATCCCGTTCTCGTATTCTGAGACCCACCGTAGGGCTGGTGTCTGATGAACACGGGCTCGGTTGAAGGGCCAAAAATAACGCCGACTGGCCTCTTTACGGAAGGTTCTAACCTTACCAAGCCAAGGTTTCAATGATTACACTCCCGACTCGGGCAACCGTTCGTGCAGATCGCACTCATCTTCATTATCCCCAAACCTATAGCGCTTCGGGGCACTTACCGAACATTTACAGACCAATTAATTGGCAGCTTGCATTCATATCGGCATCGCACGACTCGATACGGGATGCGATCGTTTCACGAGCTAATTCTCGAGCCGAACCTGTGGCGCGATTAAAGCTTCAGGGTTGAGAGTCAAGCGTTATAAGGCGTGTTTCTACCCCCCGCAGTCGCGGTCTGAGCCAACTGCGAAGTCCTTCCAACAGTCACTCGTTATTGCTGTTTTCTGTCACTCACTTGATCCAATCATTCTTTACCACCCCCACACTCTTTTTCTACTCACTACGTCATTGCCTACTAAAAATGAAGTTCGCTGCAACTGTTATCCCCGCGATCGGCCTGATCGGCGGTACCGTGTTGGCTACGATGAGCCCTGCGAATCTGCAAGACACGGGCAATTCGCTGGCCCGTCAAGCTTTCGACATCAAGGATCTTGTTTTGGCGATCAACTCGACCATGAACTCTGGTCCCATGCGGGTATGGATTTGCATCGCTTCTACTGTGCTCTTACCAGGGTGACTAACTTTCTCGACCAGGATGTTTTCGAGGAGATAGACGATATGTACGAGGCCGTTTTGGCCAACATCCAATTGATCATCGGCACCAATACTCTCACTGAAGAGAGTCAAGATGTGCAGTTGGTCTACGAGGCCTACTCCTATGTAAGTCACTCTACACCTTGCCTCTAAGTCTCTATACGAGAATGTCCACCGGAATGTGAGCTAATATACGAAACCGAACAGCTTGCTCAGGCCATGTTCGAGCTCATGGACGCGCTCGGCGGCTCCGCGAGCAACTTTGTCACGCTGGACGACCAAAATGAGTTCCGTGTTCCCGCTTCCATCCGCGAGGTCGGCGGCGTCGTCGATGCTTGGATGTTCAACATGATTGGCCTCTTCCCGGCCAACAGCTCGTACTCGGACGAAGCTGCCAACCAGAAGAATCAGGTCGACACGCACTTCCGTCGCGCCATTGCCTCGTACCACCTCGCCACGGCCAAGACCGACTCGCCTTATGGCAACATTACGAACATCGTTTCCCTTGATGCTTTGACGATGGGGCTAGGGCTAACGACTGACTCTGGCGATGTCAAGAGCGACGACTCTAAGAGCGATGACTCTAAGAACGATGCTGGCAGCTCCGGCACTGCTGGCACCTCTGACAATGATGGCACCTCTGACAACTCTGGCACCTCGAACACTGTTGATGCTTCCGGCAACGCTGGTACATCTGATGGTTCAGAGTCTGCGAACAATGTCGGTGCCGCCTCAAATGATGTTCGCACTACCAGCGCTTCCAGCGACGAGACTTTCAGCACTACTGGAGCATCCAACAACGGCGCTGCGAACAACGGTGACGGTTCCGTTGACGGAACCTCCTCCACCGATGCTTCTACCAGCAGCACTTCTACCAACGACGCTTCTTCCAAGGATGCTTCCAGCAACAACACTTCCACTAGCGGCACTTCTGATATCGACGGAAGCTCCAACACCGATGTGAATGGCAACCCTACCGATACCCCCTGCGCCGAAGAAGGCCCTGCTACGCCCGCTAGCAACTAATTACTAAGCGGTTAAAACAATGAGCACTGTTCAGCATGGGCGCGGAAGTAACTACCACTTTTACATAGAAACGGAAAATCATTTGGATTCTTTGTTCAACCTGTTTACGTTCGTACGAGGGTTGCCAAGGCAATACCAGCCATGGATACTAGAAACAATTTTCATAAACATACTTACTTCGATTGATCTCAACGCTACTTTGAAAAACCTCGAGCTTCGAGATTGCATTTAGTTGGCATTCTCAGGCAGAGTATAGACCATTTCCCAGTTTCCGTGTATCCGACAGTCCAACAAACAGCTTTCGTCGATCGTGTAACACGTCAGAGGCGTTTTGGGGGCCAAGGTCAAATACGACGTCACATCACATTCGGTTAGGAGCCAATCACGACATCAGAACGAGCTCCACACCAGCTAATTATAACGCAGGGTCTGGCGCTTGACCGCGCACGGCATGGCGCGTGGATGATAAGACACAAAAGGGGGTTGTGCCGAACGCCACCTGGGATGCCGTGTTGGATGTGCATTCTAGAACTGGGAGTGGATTTTCCTCACGAACGATACGAGAAGTGGCTCTAGCGAATCCTGCAGGATCCACCACGGATCCCGGGAGCGGTGTCTATATTCTTGATAAAAACGGGGGTCGGCACCGCGGTGGCGGCGCGGATGTGAAAACGGCGTTCCCACTGTCCTTCTCTTTTCTGCTTGGTTCCTGTACTCTAAATTCCCGACAATTCGGACCACACACAGCTATGCGGTCATTACTGCGGTGCCTGCCCGCCGCGATAGGCAGCCTTCTTTACGCCAGCACAGCGGTTGCCGACAACCCTAAAGGTGTATTTGCGCATTACATGGTTCGTCCACCTCCAAACCACTGCTCGTAGCACAAACTTATTGAAGACAAGGTCGGCACGATATTCGAGAACCACATAAAACAAGATGTGCACGACGCGGCGAAGATGGGGCTGGACGGGTTCGCAGTCAACATCGGCGACCCGCTGGGCGAGGAGACGCGGACGCTGCTGAGCACCATGTTCGACTACGCGGCGTCGAACCACCCGGAATTCAAGCTCTTCATCAGCATGGACCTGTGGGCGCCTAAGAACCTGTCCGACTTCGACTCGATCCTGACCGACTTCCTCGGCCACCAAGCCTACTACCGCGGCTCCGACGGCTACCCCTTCGTCAGCACCTACGGCGGCGGCAACTTCGGCCAGCACGACTGGAGCGCCTGGCGCGATCAGTGGGCGCGCAATATCTATTTTGTGCCCGATTTTGCGGATCTGATGGCGCTGCAGGGCTCGCAGGGCTGGTGGGACGAGTGGGGGTTCATGATTGCGGGTTTGTTCAGTTGGGAGTCGACGTGGCCGATTAGGGGACAGGCGAGCACGCCGGCCGTGGTGTCGGTCGACGCGAAGCCCGAGTGGACGCAGGAGAAGAACAAAGCTTACATGATCGGTACGTCTGATCGCCCCAGCATCACCCGCAGATCGCATCGTCTCTTTTGTTCCACCTCTCCGCTAACCATCCCCCAGGCCTGAGCATGCTCCAATACAAGAACTCGTACGGCGCCAACATCTACCGCGCCGGCGAGGAGAACCTCCCCCTCCGCATCCAAAACATCCTCAACATGCCCGACCAACCCGAATTCACCCAAATCCTGACCTGGGTAAGTCCTCCCTCCCCTCCCCTCCCCCTCCCCAACAACAACCGATCTAACACGCCACTCCCCGCCGCAGAACGACGGCCCCGAAAGCCACTACATGGGCAACATCTGGCCGGAGCAAGACAACACGACGCAAATGCGCGTCTACGCCAACGACGCCGCGCCGCACACCGGCATCCAGCCGCTCCTCGGCTCCTTCGCCGCGGCCTTCAAAGCCGGCGCCACGTCCGACAAAATGACCCCCTTCAACGCCGACGCGAACTCCAACGCCAACGTCACCGGCGCCCTCTGGTTCAAGCCGATCCTGGCCGACACGTCGTGCCCGGACGCCGACGACGGCGACCTGCACAGCGGGCAGGCCGCGGGCTACGAGGTCGCGGTCGACGTGGCGACGTGGGCGGTGGTGCTGGGGGAAGGGCGGAGCGGGTGGACGGTAAGGGGGTATAGTGGCGGGGAGGAGGTGGACGAGGGGAGTAAGGTGGAGTTGGTGGCGGGGCTGAATTTTGGGAATTTTTCGGGGATGCGCGAGGGGAAGCAGTGCGTGGAGGTGC
Organism: Lasiodiplodia gonubiensis; assembly: GCA_009829795.1. Classification (NCBI taxonomy): domain Eukaryota; kingdom Fungi; phylum Ascomycota; class Dothideomycetes; order Botryosphaeriales; family Botryosphaeriaceae; genus Lasiodiplodia; species Lasiodiplodia gonubiensis. Next base: position 28,394 of record RHKH01000158.1, on the reverse strand, counting down.
GGGATGGGGATGGCGGGCTGGTGGCGGTGGCGAAGGGCGGCAGGGAGGTGTCGAAGGATTGTCCGGATGGGATTTACAATCTGAATCCGCAGGTGTTGGAGTTGTCGGAGAATGTGGGGGATGGCGGGTGCGTGGATGAGGAGGATGGTGGGGATGCGGATGGCGATGGGAAGGGCGATGATGATTCGTGGGGTGTGCGGGCGGTTGAGGTTAATGGGTTTGTCGTGCTTGCTGCGCTTTTCGCGTCGTTGGCGTCGGTGACGGGGGCGTGGGGTTTGTGCTGAGATGATTTTATGAGATATGAAAATAGACTAGACTAGATTGTACACATTAATTGTATAACCCAATTGGAACCGTAATATTTCTCTTTATCCTCTTAAAGAAACAATATGAAGTAGAGATTCGTCGCCATTTCAAACCTTCTACATACGCCTCTTTCGCAACACACGTCTCAATACAAAAGCGGAGAAATATTTACTAAAGGAAACAGAGCCGCGCGGAGGAGCAAATCAAAGTGACAACGGATGAAAGGTATGGTAAAATATTAGTATAGATGTCACAGATATCCTATAGAAGACACCGTAAATGAATCAATTATTCCAAGTCCGACCCGAGCTATTCATATTCATATTCAAAAAAGATGATTAGGGCACACTGCCTTAACGTTTATCATGATGCCCGTCACGTCGGTGCCAAAAGAAATGATCGCTCGCAATTTTCATTAAAATGAACTATTCGACATACGTAGGTAGTTAAAGCTACTGTTCAGACGTAGATTTTTATTCAATAATTTAACATTTTCCTCTAGATAGTAGCTTTGAATACCCACGTATGTCGAATAATTCATTGTGGAGAAAATTGCGAGCGATGACTCAAATCTTTCGGCACCCACTGTGCCGCCGCTTCCGGGAGGCGTGCTACGTAGGTCTTCTATATGCGGGTCGAGAAGTTTTGAGGATAGCTAGGCTTTGCGGGGAAGACCAACGAAGCAATCGGATGTTGTTGCGTAGGTGGGGAAGCTTGCATTCTCTCAGCCCCCAAAACGAGGCAGCGAATGGCGACCGGTCTCTCTGCAAGCTTAGCTCTGACGAGCATTATGCCAAGCCGGTGGCGCAACGCATTCAGCTGCTTACGAGATGATTGTTTGATTCGCGCGAGTTTCGATGATGTGAAAGCTTCGAAACAGGTGGCAATCCTTGAATTGAGCTGGCAGTCATTCAACGAGGAGCTCAACTGCACATACTTCAATCGCTCGAATATCTTTCTTCTGGAAGTGATGGCATCTGTGTTTCAGTACATCTTCGAGCGCACAGGCGTCGCGTCTTATTTTGCAACTGAACCACGCGACGATGACTGCACATCACCAACTTCTTCTGCTCCCAATCAAAAGTCCTCATCGGCACCTGAATCCTCCTTAGCTAAATATAAAAGCCATGAGGGCCACATCAATGCCCTTCACGAAAGGAGAGATGCTGAAGAGTTGCTGAAGAGATCTTTGCAAACGTAAGTTCCTCCACATGGTTAAGCCATAAACCCAAACGCTGGGAATCAGAATAGCTAGTTGACAACCATTTACTGTTATTGTAGTGTTTCTGGAGATCTGAACTCCACGTCGCATCGCATCCTTCTTGAGCTCCTACAGAACGCCGATGACAACAAGTACGACGATAGCCATCCTACCCTGACACTGGAACACACGGCAATGCAACATCTCGAGTATCATTGCAACGAAAATGGTCTCACACCGGAGGATGTTGATGCCATCTGCGGCGTTGGACAGAGCACGAAGCTGCACTCGGTGACAACTACGGGCGAGAAAGGCATTGGTTTCAAGTCCATATTTGGCGTTGCGAGGACAGCGTGGATTGCGTCAGGTGAATATCAATTCAAGCTGCGCAGAGAAGATATGGTGAGGCCGGAGAAGGTGCAAGGTCGGTTTCCGAACGGAAAAACTGCTCCTCGTCACGGCACATACATGTACTTCGAAATCGCAGGAGAAGAAGCACAAGACGTGCGTGCGGCCGTTGAGCAGTTCGACCCGACCAGCATTCTATTCCTCAACAATCTTGAACGAATCAACACAAAGGTGGACGGCAAGCCTGCACAACAGCTTCTGCGGAAATGGAAACCCATCAATGACAAAATTCATCACATCACAATCGTGCAGAATGGGAGTGCAGTGTTGCACTACAAGCAGTTCAACTTTCCCGTAAAGCCTACGGTAGCAAGATCTCCTGACCGAGATATTGAGGATACTCACATCAAGCTGGCATTCCCAGTAACTGCGGATTTCAAGCGGATGTCACCGCGAGACGAGAAGGTGTACGCATGCTTACCGGTCGCGGACTTTGGGTTCAGGTTCGCTATTCATGCCGATTTCATTACGACGGCGAACAGAGAGGGAATCCGTGCCAAGTTTAAATGGAACCGGGAACTTCGCGAAGCCATACCGGGAACATTTGCGGAGGCCGTCGAGATGATTAACAAATGCGACTCCAGTCTTTGCTACTCTTGGCCCCTGCTCCTCACACCTCCACCAAAACCCGGAGAATTCTTTCATACTACACCCGACGACATAATGGAGGCTCTAAAGTCACGCTTCATTCTGAAGACAGAAATGGGTGACTCCATCGCCCCAACCGACCCAACGCTCGTCCGGTTTCCTGCGAAATGGCGACTCGGGCCAAAGGAGGAGCTGCCTATTCCAATCAAGGGTGTGGAAGTGACATACCTATCTCACATGTACCCTGCTGATTGCATCGAGGTCATCAACCGTCTCGGCGTCAAGGAAATAGATAAGCATTCGTTTTGGAAAGAGTTCAGACATTTTGTCGACAACGACGAGAATCTTGAGCGTCAAAGCGAAGACTGGCATGTCAGGATTGCGGATATGCTCAACAAAGATGATGGACTCCGATCCTATTTCACCGACATCCGAATAATTCCCTTCGAAGTCGAAAGAGGCAAGGTCTCATGGACTTTTTCCGATCGAGACAAGGACAACCTCTTGATTGCCAATGCGAACGACAGTATCAACTCGGTGCCCCAAAATATCGGAATCCTTTCTATTCCCCCAGCTGCTTCCCGAAATGAGCACAGAAGACAACTTTTCGAAGCGTACGGAGCTAGAAGCATGTCCCAACTCACTGAAAACATTGCGAAAAAGATCAGAGACGCTCACTCTGCATTTGATCCAAGGTCGCCAAGCTCCTACAAGTGGAGCACAAAAGATCTGATATCCCATGTCTCGTTTCTTCATAAACACAAGGCCGAGGTTCTAGCGCCAAATGACTTATGGGTTGCTACTGACTCCGACGGCTTCCAACTCGCATCTACGACCTTCCTCAAACCATTTGAGTATGGAAGAGTTCCCATACTTCATCGAGATTATCAGCAAGAAGGCGATGATCTGCTGGAGTGGATGAGCAAAACGTTCAAGATGCCTGAATTCCCACGTCTTGTCGTAAGCGATGGGACTGCTTTTACCTTGTCTCCGGAGATGAAATCCATCGCAGAGAAGTGTGACTCTGTTGTGTTTCTGGAACTGCTGCGATCTCACTGGACAGCTTGTTCTTACGTGTTGACCAAAGGAACGAAGGAATTCCAGGAAAACCTGTGGGACCAGATTGTTTCGATCAAAATACGGTGCCAGGACAAACGGCTGCACCCTCTCGGCTTGACACTTCTACAGTCGGGCGAATCTGACATACTGGAAAGCAAAGCACCACTTCCTCTACTACCGATACCGCAGAAGGACCATTTCAACTGGGAGTTCCTTGCAAAACTGGGAGTCAAGTTGTGGCCGAATGTGGATGATTGGTTTCAGTGTTTGATAGACGTGAGAGAAGGAAGAGCAGAAACACCAGGTGAGATGCTAGAGCTGGCTTCTTCGATTTATTCGAAGATAGGGGGTGCTTGCCTATTTGATGAAGATCGGCTGAAAGTGCAGCGCATGGTCAGGTAGGCACTCGCAACGCTTGGTCCCGCAGTGTTGAAAGCTAAGCATTTCTACAGAACCCGCTTCAAGAAGGAGAATCTGATATTTATCCCTGCTGCGTCGTCATCGGGATCACGGCAAAAACATACATGGGCTCTTGCGGACCAGTGCATTTGGTCGAAACCCAAGAACTTCAACCTACAACACACATTCTGTCTTTGCAGTTATCAACCATACGCCCGTAACGATTACCTCTTTCGAGGCGTGATACGCATTTCAGAGAAGTGGAATTTCGAGAGACTTCGGCAAGAGGCGAATCAGTTGGTCAACTTAGACCCGAACACATGCGGGACTGAAACGACTTGGAGGTATATCGTTGAGTTGATCTCTTTGATGAGTCAAGAAATGCCGAGAGATCACGAGTGGAATCGTGTCAGCTCTGAGGAGCGCGATGCACTGAAAAAGTGCATTATGCTGCCTATTCTTTTTCCGGACTCGGAGCTATATTTCAACAAACTTGTCGCCGCGAAGGACAACGAGGAACGGTTCATAGCCGATCGCGAGATACTGCGCAGCAGCTTTGAAAACAAAGCTCCATTACTCGCCATGTCCATTCAAGAGACGAGAGATTGTGCTCGGATTTTGTCTCTTCTTGGTGTAGGAAACCGATGGCTTTCTGACATTGCCTCGGCGCTTCCATCAGCAAGACTCATCGAAGATGGTGCTTGCGCTGCTGCTTGGATGGGTAAAGCCCAATATATCGACCGGTGAGTTACTTTTCATCTCCAGATCCCCCTGGCGGAGTTTCCTTTTCGCCAATACAAGAGTCCCTGCGCCTACTCCATTCTCCTGCTGGTGCCCAAAAGCCATTTAGTAGCTGCTGACTAGAGAATTGTCCAACGTTTCAGATTATGGCATGAATCACTACGGACACGGCCCAAGCACCATGCCCGCCTGAGGAACATGGAAATCAAAGTCTTCTGCTCAGATGTTCTGGAAATAGAATGGGCTGTCGAGAGTCACCATGGCAGCTATCGCAGTACGGTTGATAACAGAGAAGCGGCCCTCTCCCTTCAGGGCAAGGTCTTGAACATTTACGTGCAGAAAGACAGCCACCACCATCCTGGTACTCTTATGGAGCTCGCCGGGGATATCTGCGACATTTTCCGTATCCCTGACTCACGACGGCTTCTCGTTCAATACGTTATAGCCGAGGGAGACAAGAGAAAGATTGAGGTAAAACTGCAGAATGAAAAGGTACCAGAGCTCTCTCTCGAGGAGCTCGCTCTCTTTCCAGGTGCGTCACATTGGAGTAGCTTCTCTGGCCTTTTGATTATCGTTTCATGAAATATTGACGCAAAAGTAACAGCCACCCATCCGTCACTAGCCCAATTCCAGGAGGCACAAGAACAACCAAAGCCAACAGAAATCTTGAAATCAAACACATCAACCGACGGGAAGTCAACCATAAGCTCGGTATTATCGTTGGATAAAGTCATGGAGCAAAATTCTGTCAAAGGATCAGACGTGAAAACGAAGCCTTCGACGACAAAAAGTCACGACAACAATATGCGGCCATTAGGAACTTCTGGAGGTATTCATGTTGAGGTGTCTCGGACAAGAACTTCAGCTCAAGCAGAAGGAAAGAAACCAGTCGGTTCCAAAGACTTCAGGACGAAAGGCTTCGCTGGCACAGTTCAAGACCCATTGAGGTCTCTAGATGACCCAAAGACCAGAAGACGAACAGAGGAAAAGGAAGAGAAGAAGACAACGGGCAATCAGGAGCTATTCCAAGTGTCGGTCCCATTTGCTTCTCGAACCTATCAGAAGCAAGAACGAAACGAGCATCAGAAGAAGCCGGATGCCACGGCAGAAAGACGCGTAGAAGCCTTGGAACAGTCCATTCCAAACGAAGCACTCCGCCGGCAGCCTCGGGAGAAGCTCGAGAGACTTTCTATCAGTCGCTCTCTTCAGGAGAGCACGATTGAAGAGTTACTGTTGAAGACTCTCTTTCCTGCAACGAAGAATACCTACGGGACACCAAAAGCGAATCCGCTATTGTCTGTGATACAAGAAGTGAAAAATGTACATCATGAGAGCTCCGATGCAACCAAGAACCGACCGTCCGCGACGATGGATAAGTCGGAACGAGTTATTTCCGCGCGGAAGTATCCCCAGATATCCTCGGAGGCGGGCTCTGAATCAACCAACTCACAGCACAGGAAAAGCTTGCCTAAGCTGGAGGGCCAGTCACTGCAGCATGCGATGGAAGAGGAGAATCCCGCCCACCGGAAGCGTCGACTCATACAACGGTTCGCAGGCACTCTTGAGGCGTCGATGCTGTTCCAACAAAGCGCGCAGACAAACACATTCTATGTAACCCGTCGAGACGAACTTCCTGCAGTGCACTCAGGGGATGGAACGGACTCGGAAACAAGAGTACTTGAGTCGCGGCTGCGCATTGCCAAGGACCAGAGCGTTGAGAGGGCATTGTATGCTCTCCTTCCAACACCAGTGGGATCGAACGACAAGGAAGTTGATTTCCTGGGACAGGTTTGGGTAAGGATAAACTCCGTGTGCTTCTTCCACCTTCATCGAATTTTGAAAGATGAAGCAAGCCTATGGTACTAACATGTTCTTTTAATCGCAGGTCTCTCAATTATTTTCCAATCACTTGGGCTGTGTATACCACGACAGAGATCATTGGAAAAGTCCTTTACGCGCGAAGCTGGATCCGAACAGCAAACCGGCTCCAGAAAACAAACCATGCTATCAGGTTCCCTTTGAAATACATGATGAGATTGGCTGCAGGGCTATGACGAAATTCCTTATCGACATTTCGTTCACCACAGCGGAAAGCTGGCAGCAGCAGCCTCCTGCTTACTACATTGATGTTTCCACAACATTAGGGCCTCGCAACTCTTCCGTCGAAATGACCACCTCTCGGTTTGCCCAGGTAAGACCAGAGTTTTAACTGAATCCTTTTGAATGGGATGTCGTTTAACACAACGAAAATAAGACGCTTACATGTCAACTTTACTCAGGCACGAGAGTACCGCATTCAGTATGGAGACCAAAATCCGAAGCATGTCTTCATCTTTATTCGCATATTCAATGTGAATGCAACAGACGGCTCTTCGCCCCCCAGAGCGGCCTTTTACGTCAATCCATGGCAGATGTACACGGATGGGTGTATAGACGTGTTTCCTAACCAGGAGAAATACTCAGTCAGCTTTAGGAGCGATCCGAATTTCTTCGTCGATCATGTCGAGAGTCACTCCTACAAGTGGAGAGAGCTGCATGGCGATGCAACTATAAGGCTACTGAGACTCGAGAAGGGGTCAGTGTCGGACGAGCTGAGAGGCAGCTTCCAACTCTTGGACCTGGACAGCGGCGGACCCCAAGGCTATTGAGTATACGGCCATCTCGTATGCCTGGGGGAGTTCCTTGAAGCAGTTTTCGCTCCGAATGACCGACTCCAGCAACGGCAGCCCCATCCTCCTTCAGACATCACTATACTTGGCCCTACGTCGTTTCCGCCAGGCAGACAGAGAAGTGTTGATTTGGGCTGATGCGGTCTGCATCGATCAAACCAATAGTCCGGAGAAGATCAAGCAGATTCTGTTACTACCCAGAATTTTCCACTTAGCGCAGGAAGTTCTCGCTTGGCTCGGTGAGGAGGAGGACAATTCCTCTGACGCGATGGGGTTTTTGGACAAACTCGGTGGCTGGGTCTTGGAGTCCAGTGACAAAACTCGGGGCTTAGATAACTCTCAGACTTCCACGCACAGCGTACCTGACTTGCCCCAGATTGGAGACGCCATGTGGGTTGCGGTAGGGCATCTTCTCAAACGATCTTGGTTTTCGCGCATGTGGATCGTCCAAGAGGCGGTGCTTGCGGATAAGCTCGTCATGAGATGTGGCCCGAGGACAATGTCGTGGGACACTTTGCACGCTGCCACAGCTTTGTGCTTCATGAACGGCCTGTGGGATCCAAAGATTGAGTGTCCGATCGCCGATCGAAGGACTCAGGAGAACATCCTTCATTTAGCCGCACTACGAGCCAAATCTTCGAGCAACGGTAAATTCAGTCCTTGTGACTGTATGTTCAACCTGGTCCAACTTTTCCACCAGAAAGACGTTACCAAGCCTCGGGATCGACTGTTCGCGCTTCTTGGCATAGCCCAAGATGGTACTGAGCCCAGCCTGTGCCCCTCATACGATGACAGTGACGAAGATGTGCTCATCCGCTACGGGTCCGTCTTTGTCAAGCAGGGACATGGGCTGAGCCTCTTGTACCAGGCTCGAATGGATTTGAAGAGAGAAGGGCTTCCGTCTTGGATGCCGGACCTTACAGCTGGTATATATCCCCGAACTCTCACTGCGTGGGGTAATAGAGCAGGGGACTTCGGGTCGGGGGAGGTCAACAAGGAGTTCAAGACATCGGGTGTTGGTCCTGAACCCCGAAATGGAGAGGTGGACGGTACGGTCTTGCTTCTTCAAGGCTGGGACGTGGATGAGATTACCAGCATGGGTAAATATCCCTCCAACACGGACGACGTACTCATGTTCATCGAAGAGATCTTCGGTTATGTCGACCACGTGTATGGCTCGATGCCGGATCATGAGCTCGAAGAGATCCGATGCCGATTGCCCATTGGCGACACGTATGCGTCGGCGACTGCATCTTGGGATCCCGAAGACCGAGCCAATCGACCTGGACATAAAAAGCCTACCAGGATGGACGCATATCGAAACGCGCTCCAATTTCTAAACCACCGCCGCAACGGAGTTTTGAACGATGATGGAGAGGCCATCCAGAAGGCAGGCAAAGCTGACTTCACGATCAGCTCCGCTGCACTCATCCGCCGCCAGATGTGGCCCTACTACCAAACAGTGCTTGAGTTTGTAGAGAGCTTCCAACCAGCCAGCGCTGTGGTGTGTAAGACGAAGGAGGGACGGGTTGGTATCGTCCCTGATGCAGCTTGCTCGGCAGCAGACGGAGGGCCGGGGGACAAGATTGTCATCTTCCAGGGGGCCAAGGTACCATATATTATTCGCAAGTCAGGAAGCGAATCTGGCAGCTACCAAGCTATTGGAGAATGCTACGTCGATGGAATCATGCATGGGGAGTTCTTCAGTGACGTTAAGCAGCGGTCAGGCCTTGAGCTGCAGAACTTTCGACTTGAGTAAGGCCTTGGAATGAAAGGTGTAGTCCAATGACGGATAGAAATGTTGGGGTTTTGCTTTGTTTGTTAATTCAACAATTCTTGCACCGTATTTACAGCCATTCTCTTCGTGTAAAGATGATATCTTCGGGTATTTACAAGGCTCTGTGTGGCAGGGGGCCGCCTGACATAAGGAATGTGACCTTTCTCGATAGAAATATCATAGCCCTCAGCCCGAATATGAAATGCATGGACTAGGTGGCAGGGTGCATGGGTGGGGGTTATGTTATTGGTTGAAGACTAGCTGGTCAGCCTTGCTATTATCATTGGCAGATTGGCACCCAAGCCGCCTTATCCTATTCGTTTCAAGCGCTGACGTACTTACACAACATATGCGCCACGCCCCACACACTAGTTCATGGTTTTCTGAAGGCGAAAAGGCGCTAAGTGGTGAGGCGGCAGTCCACGCACGCGGCTGATTCAAGGCAGTTTCCCCGCAGCTGCAAAGCGTATGAAAGCCCTTCCCTGCCCAACAACGCACCTCGACAACGCAACTACTTTCCATCCATATTTTTTTTTCTCGCAGCCAACGCAAATACCAGTTCACGGACATGGCCCCCGTAGGTGTAGGAGACTGCATCGCTATCACCGATTTACTCATAAAGATCGCAAACGTCCTCAAGGAATCCGGCGGCGCCACAGAAGAATACCAAGACGTAGAGGAGCATGCCATCGTACTCAACGCAGGATTCGAGCATCTACGCACGTTGGAACAAGATCCCGTCCACCAAACACCGGCTGCGTTCAAGCAGGCCTTAAACCTCTGCGAAAAAAGTCTACAGCAGCTCGACCAGAGAAAAGCAAAATATGGACCCTTCCTCGGCAAACATGCGAAGACTGATAAGGCTTCTAGAACCTTTCGAAAGATGCAGTGGGCCTTGATGCACTCCAAGGATATGAAAGATCTACGAGCAGCTCTCAACTCGGAGATGATTGGCGTTCTTTTAGTGCTTGCAGCTCAGCTAACGTGAGAATCCTCCCAAGCATTGAAAATGTCGACGGGGACTGACTTGCACAGTGAAGGCAGCACAAAATTGACACACCAAAATATTGGGATGCGCAGTCTCCTCGAAAGCCTCAGAGTCGAGCAAGATGATGGTTTTGATAGCCTGACGGCTAAAATGGAGCGACTGGGACTGGACACCGAGAACAGGATTACCGATGCAACAAATGCTCTTACCCAGAAAATTACGCAAGTCACTTACTCTTTATTGAAAATTACTTCTACTGACTCTAATATCGTACAGATCGGCTGAGTCATCTATGCTTGGCTGCTGCCGGTCCGCCCACCAATCATGCCTTGAAATACCATCCAACGCTTCACGCAACGCTGATGGGCTTCTCAAGGACGCTCTTGCTGGTTTCGAATCCTCCATGGAAAGCCAAATGCAGCGGTTAATGAGGTCAATTCATGTTGAATTGGCGCAAATCAAAAGCACGAAGCAGGCGCCCGCCAGAAGTCCTCTTGGTTACACGGACGCCGCTGTTCATGCAGTAACACCTGATCACAGGCCCCTGCCCTCACCTCAATATATGGAGTCTTGTATGAGAGCAAGTACACAGGTGATAAGAAACGTGGCTTACATGTAATATGATGTTCCCTTTAGCTTTCCATTTCGCTAAATTATTGCCACAGGCTGGTCGATGCCTTGAGCTACCTTTGGATGTACTTCAAGTAAGAGATATACTACCAGTGGACAGACATCCACGGAGAATATTAACAGATATGCTCAGGACCTTGAGGCCACTGTCCATCCGGACATTTGCTTTGTTCAAACGCTCAATTACTTTATTACGCCTGCCAATCTTGTTGCCACAAGACAGCATCAGCTTCCTTGACGCCCTTGGTCGAACCCACTATCTTCCGTTTATTTTCTTTCAGGACTTTAAAGTGAGATTCCCTACCCAGTCTATGCAACTATCTCTAACTCGAAAGAAGGCACTTGAACGCTGTCTTTTTACAGCATTCCGCAATCTTCCCGGCAGGGCGAGAGTGAGACGTGGGGCTTACATTCTCCACAACCTGCGGACACGTCAGGTAGTGGACGAAGCCAATTGGGAACTGGCAGTCTTTCCTGGATCGAAAATCGGCATGTCAGTTGTCATTACGCAGGCTGAGGTCAAAGTTGGATTTTGTCCGCGACCAACCTGTCAGCAACCATTTGAATATCTGTGGAGAAGCGAGTCAGGTTTCCTTGTTTGGTAAGTCTCGAACAGCTATGAAATGGTCTCACTCCTACATGGACACCCACTAATATTTTTGCAAAGCCCCGAATGCCAACTATCCATCAGCGTATCAGAAGTGAAGAGTACGCCATGGCCGCCCTCGCAGGGACAGCTAAGCGACAGTAAAAACAGCACCCAAACTGACCAGCATGAGGATATTTCGGTTTTTCAACGTATCCAAATGATTCGTACCCCACTTAGAGTTGACATGCCATTCAACCTTGAATTTGGCTCAATATATGGCGGCGAGGTCCTGGACAACATCTATTTCGATACCTTCTTGCGCTCTGATGTTGATTCTAGCTCCATCAACTTCAATTTCGACCTCGATTTTCTACATGATGAACGTGGGGCAAGCAGCCAAGCTGGAAGGAAGGAAGAGGACTCTGAGAGATTTCGTGAATGGGTGTTTATGGAAAATCAAGTGTTTGCCACAAGTCCGGTGCTTAGCGATCCATTTCCTTTCATATAGCACCATCGCCAGTCCCGTTTAGGGGAGGCTCGGATAATGGCGAGGGTCTGATTTGTGGCCAAGAACGCGTACCATCAACGCGTCCGTTCAGTGCAAAACAAAAAGCCGCTTCTTTCGGAACGTATATGTCAAAACGTACTAATTTTCGTCCTTTATACTAAGACGCTTCTAGTGAATGAGCCTTTAAAACGATGTACGCATTTTGAGACTTGTACTGTGATGACAAATCGCTTATCAGTGAGGTTCCTCTGCTCCACGCAGTACAACCATGCGAAGGTATTTACTCGCTTCATATTTGGCTGGCTTTCCCTCTCTCTCTCTATTCTCCAAGTTTTTGATGGAATGAGATGTTCGCGCTATTACATGGCAACCTATGGTTGGAGGATTGTGAACAAAGGCTATGTAATGACGTAGCTAACCTCGCATAAGGCTTATTCGAAGGTAGCTTCCATCTCTGATTCATCCCATACTGTCCCCTCTCGCAGTCGATGGCTAGCCTTTTGATTTGCTTATGTCATGAGTAGTTTAAT
>RHKH01000158.1:0-15877 GCA_009829795.1 Lasiodiplodia gonubiensis | reverse complement strand
ACTTCCCCCTTTTTTTTTTTTTTTTTCAAAAATTAAAAGAGCCGAGGCATAGTTACGCCTGAGGTCTTCTCACTTGCCCAAAGCATCGACACCCCCGAACAAAACTCCACCGCAGAAATTCAGACATAGTATTGTTCTGAATGTGGAGACTCACGTCAAACCTGTTAATGGTGGGAACAGAATCCTTTGACACGGTCATTCTTGGTCAATAAATATGAGTTTTCTAGCTCCTGACACTGCTTGTATGTTACTCTTTTGGTATCGCAGCACTGATATTTCCTTTGGCGCTGTTCAAGCCAATCTCAAACCCATCATACCCACAACTTTCTGGAGCTCCATCCTGCGTCTGGTCTTTCCCGGGAACCACTTGCCAGTATAGCTGTTTTCCTGTCAGTGAACGACATCAACAGCATAAGGACAAACTCACCCAGGGCACACCCGCATCATTGAACACCTCCACCTGAGTATCAAACCCGTCTTCCGAATCCGCCGCCACGCCCCACTCCTCAATCACGACCTCCTTCCTCGGATCCGCCGCCTCCACCGCCTTGAGAATCGAAGCATCCCCAGTAATAAAGTACGCCCAGTCCTCCGCCTTACTCATATACCCATGCACACTCACAATATCCACCGCCTCGCACTCCAACGCCTTCTCCAACGCATTAAACTCATGCTCGCAACAATACTGACTCCCCCCAATCCCGCCCGTCGCGACCTTCACCCCGTCCCCCATCAACCCCCTCATCGCCCTCGCCCTCCCACACACCCAATCCCCCGGATCCCCCTCCTCAAGCAACCCCACCGCATCGATCATCGGCTCATTCTGCACATCGAACGCCAGCACCACCTCGCTCAGCTCCCCCCACCGCCTCCCGCCGAAACTCGGGCTCTCGTACCCCAGCACCACCGCCAGCCGCGCATCGTAGTCCCGCGCCCCCTGCGCGGATGTGTAGAATGCGGTCTGGTTCCCGTATTTGGCGCAGTACGTGTCGCACCCGTTCGCGCCGGCGATCTGGCCCGCGTCGTGCGGCGAGATGATGGCTTTGATGCCGGCGGTATGCAGGCGCAAGAGCGTCGCGTCGAGCGCGGCCAGGACGGTCGTGTCGTAGATGCCGACGGTGGTCGGCTCGAGGTGGGGGATGGCGGTCGTGTTGGGGCTGCCTTTGATGCAGCCGCCGGGGAGGCCGGTGACTGGGAGAGCGTGTTAGCGGTGGGCTACGGGGCGGTGGTGGGCAATTGGTAGGCGGGGTGTGGGGTGGTGGGGGAATGCCGTCGGGTGTGCGAGGAATGGAAGGAACAGGGTTGCGAGAGCTGTTCACCGACCCCAGAGGCGGATGACTTTGACGCCCCAGCTGGCGAGCGTGTCGATGTAGCGCGCTTGTTCTGCGGCGGGAAGCGCGTGCAGGAAGTACAGGTTGCTGCCGGCCCAAAGGGGAGCGTCGCGTTTGTGAATGGCCGGCGAGCTGGTCGCTGCGACAAGGACCCCGGCAAGAGCGGTCGTGAGGATGGAAGTGATGAGCATGGCGGTATGTCAAGGTTCGCGATCAAAATCGGTGGGTGCGTGGACGGTGGGGTTGGAGGTGCAGGATGACACGCTCTTAGCTTGCGACTTAAGAGGCACCTGCCGTCTGGTTGTCTCGCTTCGCTTTCTCTTTGAGGCACAATGGCGCTGATTCCTGGGCTTCCTCTGTGTTTCTGTCCGAAGTTGTGGAGGCTCAGGTCTCAATGGATTCGGAAGTAAGAAAGTTCAATGTATGACGGCGGCTGCATATGTGTAAGCTTATATTTAGCTTAATTCGGACGCACTCCTTGTCGACGTTGCAGCGCACCTCGCCTTTGCCGACGCCAGCCGTTCTTGGATCGGACAGAGTGACCCGAACTGGAAAGGAGAACCCTGTACCTTTTGGGGGCCGATATCCCCATTATCGCGAGGCTTGCCCCAAATTTCCACATTTTTACGATGCAAGCGTCTATTTCTTTATTACTATCCAAGAGATATTGGTTGCATTCAGAGAATCAATGATGTTTGTAGAACGTTTATGAGGAGAATCTCTATAGACTGCAAACTCCAATTGCAGCAAGTGGGTTCATCTCGGGAGATACAACCTTATCAGTGGCAAGGATCTGCATATGTAGGGCCTCCACGGCTTGCGCCGAGCTATCCTCTTCATTTGTTCAGCTTGATGCTTGTCGCAAAGCTTGTGAGACAATTGCACGATCCCTGTGTCCACTGCTTACATTGGCGGCCCCGCATTGCGAACCCTTCAGCCCTGTTCGATGTTTATACCTACGTCTGCAAAGCTCTCCAGACCGCAGATGGAGAGTCTTCCCCAACCCCATTATCCTCTCCGGTTATCAACACTCCTTCACGACATCTGCACTCTGCTTCATTGCCCTATTACCTCAAGTAGATGACAAGGCTGCGCCACTCTCAACTCCACATGTCCCTCTCGATCTTCCTCCTCTTCGCAACAGTACTGCCCTTCACAGCCGCCGATGGCTCAACCAAAATTTGGATCAACGGGCACTATCTCCCAGGCTACTCGCAACTCACATCATGCGCCGTGGAACCCCTCAGCACCATCGTGCGCGGCATGGCCTCCGGCTGCGGCGATGACGGAAGTGCAACGTCCTACACCTGCTTTTGCACCGGCAGCTCCACCAAGATGAGCTCAATCATCTCCAGCGTCGTCTCGACCGAGTGCAAAAGCCATAGTAACGTCACGTCTTTCGTCACGGCGCAGGTATCCAGTGCCATCGCGGTATTCGATTCCTACTGCGCTCTTGGCGTCAACGCGACGACTACTTGTACGTAATGTACCCTATCTTTTGCTTCCTTGATTTCCGCATCGGGGACATATCAGGTCATGGTTTTGGAGCAAGTTCTGTCCTTTTAGCTGACCGACACCTTCTCGATAACAGTGAGCACCACTGCAGCAGCTACCACAACTGCAACGCCGGCTGCTACCTCAGTAGTGGTAACGCCAACTGCTTCGTCCGAGACGTCGTCATCTTCCTCATCCTCCGACGACACCCGCACCACGGCGATCGCTGCCGGTGTGGCTGTACCCATCGCCACCATTTCCCTCGCTCTCGGCTCTTTCTTTCTGTACAGGGCAAGAAGATCACATAGCAAGTCAAATCAAGCCGAGCCGAGTAGTGCAGGTGATGGTGAGACGGGAGAAGGTGAAGGCACAAGCGATATCAAGGCACACGATGTCAAAGACGCTGCCGTTGACGGTCATGGAAACGTGGAGGAGTTGGCATCTGAACAGCGGTTTGAGATGGAAGGCAATCCGTCGGAGCGGTGGCACGAGGCGGGGGGCAATGCGATCCATGAGCTTGATGATCAGGCGCATGAAGAGGCTAAAGTGGAAAAGGACGGGATGCCGGCGATACCTGAATTGGATGCGGAAAATGGAAAGTGACTGTGAGGCTGAGAAAAAAACTCCCCCTTTTTTTGTTTAGTGACTTGTCACTTGGTTGCTCTGAATTTACATCTGTGGCAAGGATCGGCTCCTGTGAGAGCCTCTGAGCAATGGGCGCTTTTGCAAGTTTTCTAGAGCTTGAACATATGCATTGATTCATTCCACAGTTCCTGACAGTTCCATATCGCTCTAAACCATGTGACTTTGGTTCTAGGAGTTGTATACTTTCAAACATTATTAAGTGAATTCAGTTCAACGAATCTCTTGCCAAGAGACACGGAGATACACGGTTTCATTCCGGGCACTTGCATAGGTAAAGCGATCTTTGCCGCGGCTGGAGCAACCCACTGCGCCTCATGCCAGCAAACTTTTGTGGGGCAGTGCTAGGCGACAAACGCTTTATCTTTCGCTCCCCCTGGCAATAGCCTATCTGCAGCTTCCCTTCTGTCCCAGGGCATAGGAAACATACTATCCGGCAGCACGATCCGACTGTTTTTCTGAGCGTACATACACTCCGCAGCTCGGCCCATCTCAGTAGGGTATCACATATCTTATCAAATCTAGCCGCAGTACGCTGATTGTTGACAAGCCTTGTGCTAAAAGTAGTCGCTCATGCCTTCTATACGGTCTCTGCGCAACTCTCTTTTCGCTTTCTTCAGCTCTGAGTATTTTAGTTTCGGAAATGCTGCCTTCTGCATCGCGTGGGGTCTCATCGGACTACGCTCAGGTTCAGGTCCCCTCTACCTTGTCTTTATGATTGCCGTTGCTTGCCTCAGTCTTGCAGCAGGTCTGGGCCATCGGTCGATTCGTCTGGGACGTACAGCCTACCGTAAAGCCCGGGGATGCGACGATACATGTGAACGGTGCCAGCATTTCCTGGCAACGGCGGGCGAAATTGAGAATAACAATTTCTTGGTCTACGAGACAGATCCATTTGACGACCATCTTACCTGCGGTCTCTGCATCTCTTTGAAGCATATGGAGAAACGGGTCGTCACGTTCGGTCAATTCGAGTTGACCTCTGATGGGTTGAAGCAAATATCCATGCTGGGGGGATTCCGGCATGAATCTTCAGGGGACATTCGCCGTATCGCATTCCACACCATACATCAGCCTCGCTTCTGGCCACCAAATGTACTCTGGCCGTCCGACCCTTCGAAAGCTGACTTGCAGCGTTTAAAGAGCACGCTTATCTACTGCAAAACCCACCATGGCTTTGAGTGCAAGGCTCGGAAAACGCCAGTTGACAACTTGCGACTATTCAACTGCAAGAGTAGAGCTATCGAGTACGTAGTTGCCGATTCTGACTACCTCGCACTGAGCTACGTGTGGGGCTCCAGTGTCTTCGGTAGCTTATACCCATTCACGGGCCAGGATAGATACGCCCGTACCATTGAAGACGCCATCGCTGTTACTATTCAGCTCGGATACACCTACTTATGGGTTGACCAGCTGTGCATCGATCAAGGAGGGCCTCATATGAACAGTCAGCTTCGTCAGATGGATCTCATCTACCAAAACGCCGATCTGACTATCGTTGCTGCAGCCGGAGAGAGTGCCTCTCATGGGCTTCCTGGTGTCAATGGAACAAGCCGGATACCCCGGCTGTTTTTTCGGAATGGCAATACGTATTACTACGAGATAAAGCGAGGGGCACAGCGGGTTGTCGAAGATTCGAAGTGGGACACAAGAGCGTGGACATTTCAAGAATGGATACTCTCAAAGCGCAAACTGGTCTTCTCAGAGACAGAAGCCTTCTTCGTATGCAATGTATTCCACATAAACGAGGGACGAGGCTTTGAATGTTCACCATCCGAAGCACCCAGCCGGGCGCACCGTGCCTCCTACCGAGAGTGGAGAGAGTTCCCCAATGGAATCACCAATATGCATCCGCGGGACGTTTGTGATCTCGTCTCAAAATACGCCCGCAGATCGCTGAAGGATTCCTCGGATGCATTGGACGCCATTGAAGGCATTTTCAGCGCCTTCCAGCGCCTGGAGTCACCCCTGTATAATTTGTGCGGCATCCCCGTGCTTCACTTGGACGCTTACAACGACTCCGCACGGCGAAAACTGGATACCACATCATTTGACGGCTTCATTCTCGGACTCTGTTGGCAACAACCGCACCCGTCATTCGTCCGACAACCGAAATTCCCAAGCTGGTCATGGGCGGGCTGGGAGCGCACTGAGAAGGAGATTCTCGAATGGGATATGCTGGAGAAACCGTTCGAGCCCAGTGGACGCAGCTACGGATGCACGGTCACCGATGTGTCGGTCGAACTTCAAGATGAGCGCAGGATGCCCTGGAACGAACTCCAGGAGCGGTCCTTCCTGCAGGATGAACATGCCTTGCAAGTGCAGTTCCTTTGGCTGCAGGCGCCGGTAGTCGAGCTGACTCCTTATTCCTACACGACATCGAAAGGGGAGTATGGCTTACTGTGTATAATGGACACCACAGCCGGGTCTATTGCATGTAAAGCTGCTCTACATTGCGATTTGCAGGGCTGTGATGAAGCGTACGTGAAAGGACTACAAGACAGGAATCTCAAGGGTGTCATCTTATGGAATCAAGGGGTGGAAGCTTTGGATGTCAAGAGCGCCTTCGTTCTTCTGGTGGAAGACAAAGTGGGATGGATGGAGCGTGTGGGTACTCTTGAGAGCCCACTTCCACTATCGTTGTCTTCAACCCGCTCGAAGATGTTAAAATCAGAGTTGCGTGGGCTCCGTTTGAGATGACGTTGTTGGATCCTATCTGTTTCAAAAAGAATGATTGGTCTTCGACAAGTAGCTCATACAGCGACGTTTTCTTGCGCTTTACTATGTCTAGTACCCGCTAGATCCTACCCAACATACTAAATCTCTAAGAAGGTCGGGACAATTTAACATTGATCGACCCTGCGACTATGCCTAAACAGTAAATGCATGTGAAAATCCGGTTGGGACGGGAATGGGAAAGGTTGTTTTGCAGATGTTGCTAAAAGTGCCTAATGAACTACCGATTTCAGCATGCTGAACCACCGATTACCGCGCTGCATGCTGCAGGCCCAAACCCAACCAGACGTTCCGAAAGCTGAACCCCGATCGAAGTCTTACCCCGCTTCCGCCACGATTTAATACTGACACAGAATGTAGCTGTGGCACTTTCATCGCTGAAAATTTGTCTTGAGCTTCTCAACATAATGGCTTCAGAAGAGCCAGCATTGAACCCTCCGCTATCCGAAAGCAGCCTCGCCTCTCTTTGGCGCAGTGCATTGGACGAATTCGATCAGGTCTCAAGAAAAAAGCTCAAGCGATCCATCTTTCAACCACAATACAGCAGTATTGGGGAGGTTCTGGAAGATCTTCAAGAAAAGAAGGAGCAATTCGCACATGACAGGAAATCTGGCGGGAAACTCTCCCGAGTTCGCTCAGCCGTCAGCGATCATTTCCCCGTTATTGAGCGAGCGGTGAGTTTCGTCGGGTTTGGTGTTGAAGTTGCCTCGCAAGTATGTTCAAATCGCTGTTTCGTCGCGCTTCGGAATATTGACTATTACAAAGGCTACTCCACTTGCGGCACCCGGTGCGGTTATAATTACGGGACTTGCGTGGGTTGCACAGGTGCTCAAAGCTCTCCGGCACTCGCTCTGTCCATATGACTAATGCACTTATAGGCCTGTAGAGACATGCACGATGACTTTGACAAAATTGCCGACTTCTACGGAGAGACCGCAAGGCTGTTCAGACGTGTCCAGATGTTCGAGGGAAAACTTGGCCCACACTGCAAGTATGAAATTCTGTTGCAAGACATCACAGATGTTTCAAGCGGGTCATGGGAATTTGCGCCATCGCAATAGAAGCGCCACAAAAGAGATTCAGTAAGTTCCTGTAGGTTGAATCAAAGTCTTGGTCCAAGTTCTAACGGATAGTAGAAACGTTTTTCAAAAAGCAATTCTTTGGCGACGACGAACTTGGAGACGCTTTCAATGGGCTGAGTAAGGCCATTGAGGACCTTGGAAGATCCATTCTCTACTCAACTGCGGCAAATGTCGTTGAGGTGAAAGCAGAACTGAGGCAGTTCCACCTAGAGGGTAAAAAGGCACAAAAGGAAGTCTCCAATCAGCTTTCAGACAGCTTTGGAGAGTCGAAAGCAAACCAGCAGCTCATCCTCCAATACCAAAAGAAATCAGAGGCAGACATTGAACTCATACTTCAACGCCTGAAATCTCAGCCCAATGGTCAATCCAAAGCCGGGGATTCCCCGAGGGAGAAAGGATCCAAGGATCCAGCTGCGCACAAGGATTCAGCGCTGATGGAAGTTCGGGAATCGTTCCGCCCATGCAACCAATCCGCCTACGTCCATGAGTTGTCCGAATGGTTGGTCCGTCTCAAGTACAACTTCCTCAAAGTGTACTCTGATTGGGTCACTGGTGAGAGTGATAGCAAAGTGCTGATTGTTACTGGTGCACCTGGCATCGGCAAAACCTATCTTTCTCTCTCGGCGCTTGGTAGACTGAAACGTCAAGAGAAGATCACCGCTTCGTTCTTCTTCAGAGAAGGGTATTCGGATTTCGAGGACCTTGGATCTGCACTTCGCTCTATCATCACTCAGCTTGCAGAACGTGACTTGGAATGGTGCCGGAACATCCGTACAGAACGGAGCAAGCTCGGATCACATTCCAGTGGCGAATGCGTTCCAATCAATGACCCCGATCGCCTCTGGAGCGGTATCATCGAAAATGCGGCAAAGAGTTGCGTACAGCACAGCACTGATCATTGCCCAGAGATATATCTCATCTTCGATGGCATCGACGAAGCTGGAGGCTCTACTACCACGGAGCTCATCGCATCTTGACAAACATGTCCAAGGAGCTTCCGATAAGAGTGCTTATCACAATCCGGGAGCTACCAAGTGGCTTCCAGGAGGCCCCGAATATGACCGTGGAAGCAATGACGATTGACGACATGCGATCTCAGGTCTATCAGCTGTGCAAGAAGAAGATTCAAAAGCTTCCGAGACTGCGGCGATTTCCAATGCAGATGAAAGATGAAATCGCGTCAAAGCTATGCAACGAAGCAGACAGTAAGTGTTCATCGTACTGTTGCACTCCAATATACTTACAAACTCAGGTATGCTTTATGTTGAAAATATGCTTCTCAGACTAGAAGCAATCGGTCTCAAGCACCTCGTCAGAAGAGATCTCGATCACCCCTTACCAAAGTCACTCGACGCTCTCTACGCGATGATGATGGATGAGATTCAAAGAGGACGAACTGCGAAGCAGTGCGATGTGTTGAGAAATCTCTTTGCATGGCTTGCGTTTTCCAATAGGCATCTGAAGCTCCGAGAGGCAACAGAGATCACAAAGCTCTCAGAAGAAATCAGCTCCACGGTTATCATTGAGGATGAGTTGGTTGGAAAATTATCTGGGTAAGTTCTAATCAGCTTTGCAGTGCGTTGAAGCAGCCAACCAAGCCCTCCGATTCTGACATTGGGCTCACGAAAAACGGTAGAATCTTAGAGTTGGTCAGAGTCCCAGAGGCTCAAATCGATGATGAAGACGACGACTCAAGCACGGAAGAAGGAGAATTTCATCTTCAGAAATTGGACGATATATCATCAATTCCACAGCCTTCGAACGACGAAGATGATAGCATGCTGCCTATCCAATTCCACGAAAGATGTCTCCGCGATTTCTTCAAACGCAGTGGAGCTGCTGCAGCCAATATGCAGATTTCAGCAAGAACTGCACATTTGAAGATATTCACTTCATGCGTTCAGATCCTTCAAGACGCCCCAACATCCTCCGGGAAGCGCAGCTCTCTTCCGGACTACGCAGCCAACTATTGGGCAAGGCACTTCATCCAATTCGACCATATCGTGAAGCAAGCGGATGCTGATCCGCCCAGCACGGAGGAGAAGACAGCTGTGGTCGAAGCGCTTGCAACCATTCATACTGCCAACGGAGATCTCGCTAAGACCTTGGAAAGATTTTCTTGGAACACATATTCCAAGGAAATCATCCCACAAAGACAGCAATGGCCGGAGCTTGTAGGATGGTGGGCCAGGTCGGCTGTGGGTCTTGAAGGTCTAAGTGACACATCCGCGCATTGGATTGAAAGTGTGAACAAGGAAGGTGATGGAAAAATCATGTTGGCTTTAGCACACGCTCATGCCGCCAATTGGACCGACACCTGGGATATGTATTGGGCGTTCGAGTCATTCAGATTCGCTCGCGATGCGTTATGCCTTGTAAGTGTATGTTTCATGGGTTCGGAATGAACACTGACAAAGTGCAGACAGATCTTGTATCCGAGGAGGAGAAAAATGTTCTTTCATCGAAAAACGCCGAAAGCGTTTGCCAAATTGCGAAAATCCTTGTAACCACTGAAGGCAACGGAACCACAAGCCGCGCAATTGCCATCATCCAAGAGTCCTTTCAGTGCAACTCAGTGGCATATACCAACTACCAGCAAGCCCTCGATATGGGGATGTCAGAATTCCCATACAACCGTTCCAAATCACTTGTTGGACTGGCCCGAGTTAGTCTAGATCTGGAGAAGGCGGTCGAGAACGCAACAGCAGCACTTAGGGCAGCCGATTCAATTCCAGAGGGAGGACACTATACCTCTGAATTCAGGACTGGAAGCAGAGTCGAAGCTCTTTTGGTGTTAGCCAGGAAAGAATTTGCACGAATTAATGATGACAATGTCATTCATTATCTCCACGAGGCACAGAAAGCACAGCCTGAAGACCCCATGGCCGGCTCTATGCTTGACCGCCTCACCATATCAGTCGAATGCAGAAATGGCACCGACGGCCTTCTCCGTGAGCTCTCTGACTGGCCTAACGAGAGCCTCTCTGCCTGGGTGGATTGGGCGTTCAAGAATCAGAGTGGAGCTTCGCTGCAACGATTCGAGAATGCTCAAATGTCTGAGGGAAAGGCCGAGCTCATCATCTGCACCTATCAGGAGATCTTGGATTCTTACAGCGACTCAACCTCTTCAGTGTGGGCACAGTTTTGGAAGGCGAAGACACACCTCTTTCTTGGTGGAACAGAACTCAAGGCTGCCAAGGGAATTCTGAAGAATCTTCTCGACGCAAGGAACATTCATCGTTCGAAGCAGATCCTCTATGATGCTCGACTACATTTGTCAAAGATCCTTTACGAGGAGTTCCGTTCGATGGATAATCCAGGGGCAAAACGAGCTCTATTGGAAGAGATGAAGAGCATTCCACAATTGGACTCCCAGGCCGATCGTGATGGGTTGAGCAATTCTCTCGTTTCGATACCACGAGCACGAATGATGCGGGTTCTTGATTTCTCAAGCTTCCAGAAAGCACTGACTAAGACATTTAACGTGTGTGTCAAAGCGCTTTACGACGATGATCCGCAGAACGACTTTCGCAGTCTTCGTCTCCTTGCACAAATACTAAGCTGCTTGCCCGGTCTGGAGGGACATGCACGGATAGCTGTCTCACTGCAATTTTCTGACCTTGGGATTTGCTCCCCAGGAGGAAAGGCCGAGAGGGCTGAGGTGGAAACTGATGATGCCTGGTTTTCCGATTACAATATCGATGAATTTTTCAAGTCGCAGGCCACGAACTGTCCGCTACTCCCAACAGACGAGGATCTCTTGGATTGGTTCGTCGGATGTGATGGGTGTGGGCATCGCCAAACGAAATGGTCCCAGGCCTGGTACTATTGTTTGATCTGCACCGACGTCGACCTCTGCGAAAATTGCTTCCAAGCCATCCGGAACTCGAAATCTGGGAAAATAGGAGATAACTGGCGTGTGGTGTGCGGGAAGGATCACAAGTATATCAGGGCACCGCTCAAAGGATGGGGAGGTGTGCAGAATGGAGTCATGAAAATTGGTCAACGGCGGCTATCATGTAAGGCTTGGTTGGAGAGATTGGAAAAGCAAGAGTGGCCGAAAGCTTGGAAGAGGTTCTGGAGGGACGAGTCGTTTGTTCCGGACATCATATAGTCATTCTTTCCATGAGGGCTACTACGGATAGTTGTATTTAATTGCACAATCTCGATCTTGTTCAAGTATCCTAGGTTGCACTGCGAGTTGCACCTGCCTCAGTTCGCAGTTACGGGCCTCAACCTTACTCTCAAGTCTGGCTTCTCCCAGAGAACGAAACACCTCTGATCCATCCAGTCCATGTGCTCGTCAATCAATTCAATATCAAAGTTGAACAACACCTGCGCAAGGATGACGCGGGACTCCATATATGCGAGACTGAACCATGTTAGGCTGCACTCAATACGCTGGACTTTTTGACGACTTACTTTTTGCCGAGGCAAGCTCGAGGGCCAAATGAGAAGGGCGAAAAAGCTGCTTTGCGATCCTTTTCGAATCCTGGCTGACTTTCAAGCCAACGTTCCGGGATGAAAGTCTCAGGGTTTGTGAAGTTACGCTCGCTATGATAGGTGGCCCATTGCGTCACGTAGAGTGATGTCTACCAGAGTGTTAGTAGATCCAAAACAAGGGGCCGGACAGAAAAAGAACTTCGTACCTTCTCTGGCACGTAATACCCGCTGACCGTCGATCCACCCTCCGGAACTATCCGCGGAAACCCTGTCGGCACCGGCGGATACATGCGCATGCCCTCGTTCAAAACGGCAACGAGGTACGGTAGGCGGTTGACGCTTTCAGAGGTGATTTCCTCCTTGCTCTTGAAGCAGTCTCTGACCTCACGGACCACCTTCTTCATGGCTTCGGGATGTTTCAGCAACAGATAAGTGGTTCCAGACAGAACCGTTGCGGTCGTCTCGCTGCCAGCAATCAGCAGCAACAGCGCGTTAGAATCCAGCTCGTCGACGCTGATGTTGCCGGATTCCACCTGGTCGCTGACGTAGGACGTGATATCCGGCCGCGCAGTTTCCGTTCCCAGCCGCTTCCGCACGCGGCTCGTGGTGAATTTGAAGAATTCGATTGGGCCTTTCTGAGCACCGCTCGGGTTGAGTGTGTAGACCAGCCAGCGAACGATGTCGTAGTACGCAAGGGCTGTCTTGAGTGCGAAGCCCCGCAGCGTGGCGAAGACGCCTTGCACAAGGTCGTGGTACTTGTCGTTCTCGAGACACCCGAACGGCTCGTTGAAGGCCAGGTCGCCGATGATGTCGAAGGTCGTGTAATTGTAATACTGAACGAGATCCACAATGCTTCCTTGGGTCGCATGCTCTGTCAAGCGCTGTAGGAGCAGGTAAATGTATTTCTGTATCAGCGGTTCCTGCTCACGCAACGCGCGGTCGGAGAAGGCATGCGAGTAGGCACGACGCTGGCGCGAGTGGTCGTCGCGGTTGGATTCGATGATCGAGGTAACACCGTTCGGTGCTGTGTTGTACCATTTGCGATCCTTCTGCATCTCGGGCTTCTTGGAGCCGCGGAAGCCGTAGACGTCTTGCCATGCTGTGTCGGCGCTGATGAAGGAGAGTTCCTCAGGAGCAATTCGAATGACTTCGCCATATTTGTTGTGGAGCTCGGTGATCCTCTTCACAAGAGTCCCTCGAAGGAGGTCTATCGCATACGGCAATCGGCTAGCTGCATACAGCTTCGGGCCCGGGAAGTTGCGGAGCGGGTGGAAATAGATGTTGTAGATGACCGTGGTGGCGAAATAAGCAAGAGCCTTTTCCATGTCAGCATTGATGTCATCTACCCAAAGTTCATCTTACCAGTGATGATGCAACTGCCACAAGAGATGTCGCGTCTCGCGGGATGATTGAAATGACATTCTCGTGAATGTTTGAGCGTAGCATTTCGATTGAATACTGTGCAAAATCGTTTTTTCCAAATATAAGAAGATAGACAATCTTGAGTCTGTGAATCTAAAAACTAACTCCACGGACACTTATTATATATCAAACGTAGCACGTAGTAGTCGGAACCGGAGCTCTGCCTTCCCGTTTCTGCTTCTCTTGGCTCCTGAAACAGCTTTTCGGCCGACACAATAACGTTCCCGAGAAAGTAAGGGCCCAGATCAATGACATTTAAGGGCTGCTTAGGGATATCCACAGTCTAGAACAGTATGAGTAAGATATGTGATGAGGCGAGAAGCCGCCCAATAACAAACATGCAGCCAATCACGATTTTGATAAGTTGAAAATGGCCAGGAGCTAAAACAAAGCTAGATAGCTTTGTCCTACGATATGAGAAGCTAGGTCCACAACTATGGCTTAAGACATGAAAGGACCGAGTTGAACGAGGGGGTTTCCGAGGTTCAATTGACGACAGAATCAACAATGCTTTGTCTGCTGGACGGTTCTTGCTAGAATTATGTCTCAAACTAATAGATGCGGTAGGCCCGGGCCCGGTTAGCTGTGTCTGTCTGGTGGAGTAAGTTGTTCCGACGGCGAGATAATCTATCCGATCGGCTTAATAGACAACCCCACCACATTGGCTGACCCACCTCCGCAGTAAGAAATACACCTATAACAAGATAGATGATGACGATCTCTCAGTGGATGATCCCCGGATGGCCCACTGATCAGCTCGGAGATTCTCGGCATATTACGCCAAGTCTGTCACCCCGCTCATCTACAGTCCCCTCTCGCAGTCGATCGCTAGCGTGAGGAATAGTAATAAACGTGGGTAGTTGAAGCTATCGTCCGGATGTAAATGTAGAATTAATAATTGTACAATCACGTCCGGACGATAGCTTCAACGACCCATATATGTTCTTTTTCATTTTTTTTTTCCCTCTCTACAAAGAAATGAGGCTTATTTACGCAATATTCTTTGGAACTTCTTTCTTCGCGCTAGCGGTCGGACGTGAAACCCCTCTGTACTATCTCGAAGTCGAAGTGCTTGGTACTAGAATCTTCGTGCACAACAGGGGGAGGGTACCAGGACAGCTTGGGTATTGGGAGTATGGATTTCTCATCTCGCCGTTCGGCCGTGAACATTCCTGTCTTCTCTCTTTTGGTGCTCATGCGATCTTGGCGAAGAAGATGAGTAACCACCAGGTTTTAGTATCGGCGGTCTATGAGACTCCAGGATTCAGCAGTAGTAAACTTATCTTCAACTCTTTCATTGAATTCGGGACCGCCGTCAATGAAAAGATCAATCTCGTGGCTAAGAAGCCTCTGATAGTGGTCCATTTTGCCAGACTTTGGGGCGACTTCGGCCCCGAAGTGCTGGAAGGGAACTTGGTTGTAAACCTGGCTGGGAGCCTGGCAAAACTCAACACCACGCGGCTTCAGCACCGTACTCTCAAAGTCAGTGTCATCGATTGACGCGGAGTTGGTGGTGCTTCTAGGCGTAGATGCTGCAGTTCTGAGTCTCTTCGCAACAGGCTGGGCGCCGGAAGCTGTTGGATCCGTCGCCGGGATTTCTGGACCTTCGGAGTTCGTCATTTTGACCGCGAACCAAAGCTGGTCTGTTTGAATAGCATCGGAGTCGGGAATTTCTGGATCGATGTTGGAGGCGGTGCTGCATTGCGCCTGCCGCTGCATGGCTGCTGTGCGGGAAAGAGCAACCGGCCGAATCCGGAGCAGGTTGGCCACAGCCTCCTGCCGGATCGACTCCCGCACAGGCACGACCTTTGACTACACTTTAATACTTATGTGTTCGGCAGTTGGGTGTTTCGTGGTTAAAAGTATATGAGCTAATTAGTTGTACTTTAGCCGGGGACCAGATATTACTACCCTTAGGGGCACCGGCAGATACAACCTTAAATCTTTGTGACGTGAGAACTAAGCTTAACTACTACCTTTGAATTGTACTGTCCACCATTCAGCAGAGTCTTGCTCTTTCGCAGGAAGAGTTCTTCAGGATCTCTACCGAGGAGAGCTTTCTTTCTCCCCGCGATTGTGATGATCAGTTGGCATCTCAATTCCTGGAACAAATAAGATGGGACTAGGGTCTGGCTTCCTCAGTGACCTAAATTGAGCAGGAGCTCGTGTAGAAGAAATTGGGTCATTGCATAGATGCTGGACGCGCATGCCTCGGACTTTCAACTCCGGGAAAAAAGTGTCCGCGGATTATCCGTGGAGAATTCAATGTAGTTCCGTGGACCAAGGTCCGACACTACTATACGACATTATCCTCTATAGGGAATAGGCTGAACGTAGTAGACCACGCCATGTAGCCCGGCTGTATAGATGTCAGTTGTTAAGAGTGCTGTTACCACACCAATTGCCTACTCAGTGAAGTACATATAGATATGCTGTGCCGCTTCTACAATCCCTTCTTCTGTACCAAAGCAGCTCCTTTCCGCAGACTTGCAGCAACCAGATCACACTTACGTTTCATCCCACCCATCACCATCCGCAAAATGTCTTCCATCCCAACCACTATGCGAGGCATCATCATCGAGCAGAACGGCGGCCCCGAAGTCCTCCAATACAAAACGGACCTCCCCGTCCCGCAGCTCCGCCCCGGCGAAATCCTCATCAAAAACGAATACGCTGGCGTCAACTTCATCGACACGTACGCCCCCCACCCCCCAGTCCCCCCCTCCC
>RHKH01000184.1:47597-60707 GCA_009829795.1 Lasiodiplodia gonubiensis | reverse complement strand
GGTGGGGGGTAGTGGGTGCGGGAGGGGACGGTGGGGGTGGGGAGGAGGAGGTGGTGGTGGTGGTGGGGCATTGTGCGTTTTCGAATGGGGAGGTTGAGGCGCTGGTTGTGGGGAAGTTGTATGCTTGATGTCTATACAGATAAAAATATACCCCGAACCTTCTTTTATCTGCCCTGGTCTGATTCTACTTTCCAATCTGGTTCAGTTCTTACACAATGCTGAGTGGCGACAAATGTATTCTTACTCGAACCCACCTAGCGATCGCGATGGCAAGGCTGGCTGGCAAAGTTGTGCAGTTGAATCCCGCTTTTTCATGTTTCTGCAACGCTATTGTGGCACCTCACAACCTCTTGCACTGCTTTGTTAATAAAAGAAAAAACCCGCAATTCAAGAGTGGATGCTGTGTCTTGCGACGTTCATGACATTTTCATTTATTCTCTGCGCACTGGTTATGTTGGCCGCCAGGTAGTACAAGCTTTTGTTCTGAAGGTGGGGTTATGCATGGTAATGGATGGTCAGATTTACTTTTTATAATATAGAATCTCCCGATGATAACGAGCACTAATTGATTAAGGGGTCGTAAAAGCCAGAACAAGCCTAAAGATTTCGTCTATAGAGTAAAGCACTACGACTACTATATCCTCCTCGGGTTCATTTACTTATAAGCTTACAACACTTTGCAAAATATCTCAACGCATTCAGCCTTGTCTACGCTTTGCGAAATCAACTTAAAGCCCATTTCCGCAGCCTCGCGCTCGCGTAGATTTACTTTTTCGTGAACACCTATTACCTTAGCCAATCATATCATGAGTTGTGCGAATCCCTCTCGTAATCATAACATGGATTCGTTATCTTCGCCCTAATAGCCAACCGTAAGAATGTACTACTGTGGCTGCTGATTTACTTGAAATTTGTCCTACGCACACAAGCCACTGACGTTTCAGCTTTTTTTTTCTCAGCCTTGATTGTGTCTGCTCATTTTACTATTTAAGGATTAGTGTAGAGTCCTATTGTACCGGTTTGTCTCTTATCAGGATCTAGCTAGCTGCATGTGAGGCTTGCTATCCGCGGCAGCCTGCTCTGTGACACTGTTTTCAGTCCCATCGCGCGGGTGATAGAGATATTTAAGATATGCTCATTGCGGGGTCACGGCTGTCCCGAAAAGTCATTCCAGGGATCCTTCCGTTGTCTCGGGAGGAGTTCTGTTGGAAAGATATTCAAGAATATAATGTAACTGCCATAAGTGTGAAGAATTCAAGCGCGCATCTCCGTCAGAGAGATATCGTCGTGACGGTCCAGCAAGAAAACTTATAAAAAGCTCTACTCTCTAACTCACATTTCAAGGTGGGATATAAGGAAAGATGCAGCGGCTTCTTGAAAAAGCGTAGATAGAAGGTCCGCACGGGATAAAATGCCACGAAGGCAAATGAAACATTGGGCAGCGAAGGCCGCAAGGGCTGAGAACCCGCATGGGAATCTTAGGAACATGGGGACCCGGCGCGTCAGCAGGAGGAAAGGTTATTCGTCGAGGATTACCGCTTGATGAATCTCTTTAGTCTTCCTGTGCATATTGCATCAGCTGTGCAGATGACCGCTGACATTCCAGCTCGAAGAAGCTCCACCAATGGTATAGAGTCTCATTTTCCCTCAGCCTCGTGCGGGGCTCTTACGCAAGCTCCCAACTCACTCCTAAAAGACTTCAAGAGACACAACATTCCCTTAAGTCACCTTATGAAACATTGCACCTTCTATTCACTATGCCACCATTTGGAAGTCAGTTCGCGCTGTCGCTTGAAGTCTCAAAACTTCTGCCTGTGAAGCTTGTTGGCGACAAGGCAACGGAGGTTGTCATGCAGCTTGCACGCAGCTTGCAGAATTCTGGCTCAGACATCGTCGTGGAGGAGGACTTAGCCCAGATCTTCGGAAAGAGCCACATCGCGCCTCATTGCGAGTCATCGTTCAAGACGGTCGTCGCACGTCAAGAGGAACCTTCGCCATTGTACAGCACCATTTTCCTTCAAAAGGGACCTGGTCCGACCGTGATTCGGGCCATTCAGAATCCCCCCTACCTCGCTACAGTCATCCAGCTCTCCTTGCTGGCATGGGTCCACGAAAACGGGGCGCTAGCAGCCGCAATCGTAGGCGCCATGGAGAAGCGGACAGAAGACGCCCCGGTAGATCACTCAGCAAGGTCGGCTCCGGCGCAAGAGGATATCGCTGGGGTGATCACTGCGTGCGACGAGCAGACGGCGGCTTTCAATTGGAATAGGCTCCTGTTTGCAGTGGCTGCAACCCTCGGGGTAACTCAGTCAGAGGCGCTTGAAGGACTGAACCCTGTCGTCATCCGAGGAGCTCTCGACATGTTTCCAATGGTACAAAAGCTATATGAAGACCGTTTCATTCACGTTGAGCAACATTCCGGCCACTGCGTCCTAGTCGTCTGGGCTCATCATGTTTTGGGTCTGACAACGGTCGTCCGATTTTCTGATCAAACAGAACAGAAATTCGGGACTGGTACCGAGCAGATCGTGATTGAAGTGAAAGAAGACTACTTTTGCGCCACTGCGATTACTTTATGGGACACCAAAGGAGGAGATGTGCTTCTGCGCATTCAGTCCGATCAGGACGATTTTCAGATCGAATCAGCTGCAAGAATAATAGATGCCCAAGGGTACGGAGCTCATTGGTTGAAGGAGTACTGCTCGGGTATCTCATCCCTGGAGAAAGAGATGCAGCAAATCATTGTGGCGTTTTCGATGATAGTCTCGAAACACCTGCGAAAGAATACTCAATGGGAGGAGCCGGAAAGCACGGTGTCGGCGCGTTCGCTCATCCAAGCCGCTGGATTTCTCTTTGACAACGAACAGATCACAGACAGCTCAGTTGCAGACTACGTCCAGCTCTACTCAACAGGCCAGCCATTTGACAGATCAGACCCGCCAGAAACCTTGCAAGCTGAATGCCGTAGGACGGCAAAAGAAGGCAGAACTCAGGACACTCAACAGATATGGTGCGACATAATTGGAAGTACCCGCTGTCTTGTGGTGTTACTCTTGGTCTTTTCTCATGTACGACAGCTTGAAGCAGGCGCGCGTCTTCCGCTGCGTGCGCCGATTGATATGTTCGCGCACCATTTAGTTGATGCCTTGGCTGCCTGGGACGGAAGATCAGAGATCGTGATCGAAGACGATACATGGTTTCATGGCATAGCCTTGCTTCTGATGGGACCAGCGGCATTGAAAGATCCCTATCTCGACACAGTTAGCCTACTGAGCGCGCGAGGCTGGAGCGTTCACCTGAACGTCTACGGCAATGACGACCCCTCAACCATGGACGCCGGTCTTGTTGCCATATCGCAGGGTGTGCCCATCAGAAACGAAGTTCGGAAGCACGGCATCGTTGACGGTCCTCGCTCTGGGCTTGCCCCTGGGGAAAATTCCTGGGGTTTAGTTGAAACAGTTTCCCAGGACGCGACTCTGAGAAACTCGAACCGTGTCGAGCTTCTGCCGACACAGTGCTCTGAACGGAAGGATTATTTCGCGGTGAGCACACGATTCCGCCAGCACCTCAGCACAGATGGCTCCCTTGTGAGGAGGTCTGGGCTCCGAGAGTACCATAGAAGTCTGTGGAATGTCCAAGTGTCGAAGGTTTGCAACCATTCTGTTCGCGCCGATCCGAAAATAAAGCTCAGCGCTGGCGTCGTCACTGTTACTGGTTTTCCGCCTGGCCGAGTGTCCAATGAAGAGAGATACCGCATTTTGATACTTCTTACGGCAGAAGACTGCATTGCAAGGCAGAGAGCCTTGGTTGGTATGTCGTGTGAGGGTAACGCGAGGATTATGCTTAGGTCACAGGGCTGCTGTTTGAGGTGTGTTGTTGATCAGGCATCACTGCAACAAGGGCGATGGTACATCATCTTATAATAGCGACGCCCAACGGTCTCTTTGCATGAATCCAATGCTTTCTAGTGGTGGGCCTTAACCTGTACAATTTCTTTGTTGGTAATCAAAAAAAGTAAAAAAATAATTTTCGTAAGCTCCGCGCCTCACGCAAGTCTGGGAATATACAAGGGTGTATCCAAACCCCATAAGACACCAGCCATTGCCAGTTGAACCTCGTCTAGCTAAAACTCGATCTGGCACTTGTTCGTGGGCGACGCTGTGTAAGGGTTTGAACGGGAAGGAAGCTAAAGCCTAGTAATGAAGAGGTGCGTGTTTAGACGCTTGAGATGTTTAAATTTGCTAAGACCGCTTGCGTAAGAAACAAAGTTCACCTGCAAAGCTGACTAAAATCTATAAATCGAAACCCGAGCTCGAGCATGAGGTGATCGTCGATCGGTAGGCTTCTCGGTGTGAGTGGTGGAGAGGTTACACATGCACTGTTTGGTTCGTCTTTTCGCAGATGCAATTCCGCCTCGTAAGTCCTTCATAGGACTTTCTATATAAGGAGTAATGCTAAGCGTTAAAGGGAACGGAATGACTATTAGCTTCTAGTACTGATGTCTCTCTGTAAGTAAAGTGCAGTCAAAGAAACCCTCGACACTTTATAATTACCCTTGCTTCCAGGTGGAGTGAGGTCGAGAGAGCCAAACGTGTCTAGGTTTGGGGGCGGTCTCGTGAAAGTAGAGATGATCCCCTCCTTGAAGTTTCCAGCCTCGACCTGGCCTTCGTAGGTATTGACGCAGCTGGAAATTCGGATTTGTGAGTTACTTTCTTTGTGAATGAGGGTACGGGGCTTACAAATACAGAATGCACTCTGTTGCAACAGGGTCTTCAGATCCGATGTCTACCTAACCGTTGTTAAGGATGTAATTTTCGCAACATCATTCTTAAGTCTGATGAAGTCGGGCGAGGATGTCGAGTTGAACGTCCCATATTGGTAGTACATATAATCAATGCCGAATTTGTTGGGTAACATGTAACTACACGTGGTGCCGTCACAAGCTCTGGTGACTTCGGAACTCAGCTCTACGCAGTCAGACCATACAGCCAAGGAAGAATATGGGCGCGACCATGTACAGTTCCCTGTTGGGCAATGAGGCGAAATAACAAAAGCAGAGTCCACATCATCACCTGTATGATATATGCCGTTATATAGGGCTGCTTTCATTCCTGGCGTTGCGTCTTTGACTAGAATTTCATCAGTCTGCAGTAAATGGGTGTAGAACGACCGTACGAAACACACCTCCTGAGGTACCTCCAAACCCGGCGCCATCATAACTGTGAACATTTGGAATAGACGCTTTGAATCGCTTGGACTCAGCCGGTCGGGTTGGATACGTGACGAGCTGCTGAATAAATGGATCAATCGTGAGACAGAGAATGGTCAACAGAGCCCCGAGTTGTGCAAGGTGCCTACGATCGCATGGTTAAAGCTTTCCAACGAATATGACTAGGCGTAGAAGCTTACAAGCGTCGTGACATTTTGAGTAGCTTCAGACTGCCGAGGAGGCCTCGACTGGATTCGTCGAACACCTGGATATCGTTGAGGCACTGCGGTTCTTTGAACCATAACCACTTCAGTTGGCCTGTTCCGGCTGCAATGGGCACCAGGATTGTAGCCTTGATCAGAGTAGCCATGATGGAGATCACTGCGTTGATGGTGATGTGAAGTGGCCAATGCGGCAACGGCTTCTCCTGCGTGGTGCTCAGAATGATACCAACAATTGCAAGAGCAATTGCGCTAGTCAACCAAGCAAAGAGCTCAAACAGCCACCATTCTTCGCAGATCTGATTGATCCTGGCTTGCTTTCCTAGCGACGCTTTTGATTCGGTTGGGTTTGTATTGGATGTGATGATTTGCTCTCCGTTTTCATCCAGGTCCACTAGCGGAATCTGGGACTCCGCAGCGTCTCGGGACTTGCCTGGAGCGGGCGCCTCAGACCTACCCAGGGAAACAATCGACCACTATAGGTTTAAAAGTCAGCTTACGGTTTCACAAATTCTTATTCAGTCATGGCTTACAGACCGGGACATTATTGCTCGAGGAACGTCGGTTGGGGAATATTCGATGAGCGCTTCAAAGCTTGGCGAGGGAAGGTTTGGGCTGAGGTATCAACTTAGCGAAGAGACGAAGAACATTGCTTCTTTAAATATCATGATATCTTCAGCTTCAAGTCACACAACAAGCCACAATGCTGAATAAAATAAATCTCAAAAGGAAAGAAGGATAGCAAGGCTGAGTTCACTTCTTGAGGGCTGCGATAATCTATTGTTGGCCGGCCAGAGAGCTGCAGCCAATGCCAGCTGAGGAGTACTGCAGCACTTTTACGCCACAAACGAAAGAGGCGTGTCAGCTGCAGGTGGAGCTCCCGACAGAAGACACTTCCGCTTTGATTCATGAATAAGGATATAACCTGACCCTCCTTTTATGTGCACTGGTTCTGCCTTGGCTTTCAAACTTCCACTTGGATTTGACCTAATGCAGGGTGGCGAAAAGTGGGTCTTCCTTCGATTCCTTTTGGAAATGGCGATTTCAAGGCTGGTTCGCAGAGGCATACAGTCAGACTACGCCTTATCGTAGTTCTGCAAGCTATTGTGGCATTGCGCGGCCTCTTGCACTGCCTTTTCTTGGAAAAGTTTGAGCAGCCAACCACGATCCGGGGCAGTGTCTCGAAGTCTGCATGATATTTTTATTCGCTTTCGCACATTGGTCCATTTGATCAAGAGGTAGTACAGCTTTCAGCTCAAAGGCGGGGTTTTTCGTACCACCAACCAGTATATCTAGGCGAGCTTGCATCACTTAGCTTTGCGCGTAAAAACATGACTATTTGCTCTGGGGACTGTGATAATCCCGCTTTGTTCGCTGAAAAGAAATCCCGCAAGTGCGTCATATTGTCCCGACCATAGAAATTCAACGTTAAAGCGAAAATGCCCAATCGAGCCTCCTCCTTTGAGATGGAGACAGCCCCTAAGCATTCACTAGAGCATCCTATGAGTCCCCTTTTGAAGTCAAAGCCTTCAAGTAAGTGGATTCGCCAAGATGAGTGAAGTATCGCAGTGATCTAAAGAATCGATTAAGCGCCTTCGGAAGGCATGCTCTCTCAGAAGGAAGCGAGAACCCTCGAAGAATCCAGCTCCTCTTTGCTAAGACATCTTTTCCCACACTTTGCTATACTCGTCATACCAACATACGCCATAAGTATAAAATTCAGACAATTGTTCCCGCTTGTGGCTGATTGAGATTTAGTCCTGGGTGCAAGTATTGCCATGCTCGATGGAAAGGCTCAATCAGCAGCAGGTGATGCCATCATGCAAGCAGCCAGAGTGGCGGCAACCTTGTGGCCAATTACTTTCGCGGCTGTTGTCGGGCCTATGGTGAAGGCCATTGCTGTATACTACGCGCAGAAAGGCACCAGACTCGGGGTAAGTCATCCCTGTGGGCATGCATTTAGCAATCAGGGCTAAAGTCCGCTCAGACGCTCGAGGTACTTTCCGCCAGCCAGACGTTGATGAGCACCATTCGAGGGTGCTTTGCGCTTCGTGAACGCAGTATCTGGGCTCTACTGATTCTGACTATCTGGCTCTTCAGCCCTATTGGTAGCCAAGGTGTCCTCAGAGCTTTGGAATACCGAAAAAACCGTGTATCATCTTTAATGGACATCCAGTCGTTTCCAGTAAACATGCCTGCCAAGATAGATGGAATTTCCAGCTTAAATACGTCCGATAGTCAGTGGAGTACAATAGCAGCAGCTGCGTTGTCTGGTTGGGACATTGGACTTATGCATTCGAACGGATCCAGCTCCATTTTCCTTCCGACAGTCGAGAGGGCCGGAGGCAAGAGGCTGGCCATCGACTCGACCCGAGATGATATTTGGAGAAACGTGCGAATACCATTTTTGCACTCGCTCCCCGGATACAATGAGAGTCGGCCTTTTGAATGGGTAAATGTCTCCTCGGACAGTATTCCACCCTACGAGTCATTGATAGGAATTCCCATAAGAGGGATACGATCAAAGGTTGCGGGCAACGCATCTATGGTTATACAATCATACTATCAGCATTTGAGCGTAAGTGCAGATACAATACACATCTACGGGAAGTCTCTATAGACTAACAGATTCTCCAAGTGTAGACCGTGGCTTGACGAGACAGAATGGCTGCTCGATCGGCCCTTCAATCTTCTCTTAAACCCCATCGTGAATGGGAAAATTCAATTTTCGTCAGATACCGCCTCGGCAGGACCAAGGGTATTCTTGGACATTCTCAACGACACTCAGCGCTTGGAAGCGACAAAAAGCAACCAATATGTAGGGCTTTCCCCAAAGCAAGTGTTGGTGTTCGGTATCAGAGGAAGTGATTCGTACAACCTGACTCTGTGCGATATCAGTACGTCATATGTTGAAAGCGACATAGAATGTGTCAGGCCTACGACTGATGCACGTCTATCTTGTGCAGCCACGGCAGTCCGACAGACGAGAGATCCACCATCGTCAGAAAACATCACTGCTTTCGACGCGTATGATAGGGCTAGTATGCTTCGTTCTATCCCCTCTATAATGGCAAATCCGTCAGATGAACGTGGAGTCTTCGAAAGGTTCCTCGAAAACCCCCCTTTGGCGCTTGATCAGGACAACGGTGAAAATCCACAGTACCTCGAAAACGTTCTCGAAAACGTGCCACTTGAGGTCTTCCAAGCACGCCTCGGCATGCTTATCAACACATTCCTCCGCGCCTCATATGACATGATGAGCCTCGTTGGTATGAGAAGCAGTAACTTGGAAAATGACCCGCTATGGGACCGCCAAACCGGCACTTGGGTGGAGTTTACCGAGGATGTCTACGACCTCAAAAAGCCATGGTTCACCCTGTACATTATTTCAACAATTATCCTGACAATCTGCGCCTTGACAAATATACTCTTTCGAAGTATGACGAAGATTCCGGATTTCCTTGGAAGCATCTCGGCGCTCACGCGAGACTCGCCGTTCGTTGATGGTCCTGATGGCGGTAGCACAATGGACGGAATGCAACGTTCAAGGCTTCTCAAGAACAAATGGGTCAGAGTTCAAGATGTGAAACCAAACGGAAAAGTTGGTAGGCTTGCTTTCAGTGATTCAAACGGCTCAGGACGCTTGCTCATGCACAGAAAGTACGAATAAAGGCGATGTTTTCTCTCTTTAACGGTGAGCTCGACCCTCTCATCAGCACATTTGAACTTCCAGATATATGACGAGAGGGGTATTGGAGACTAACGCTAAGCTAGATTCGATTTTCTAAGTAGTGAAGGTTCGTCGCTCGCTAGGAACAGTACTGTGTAGATGCCAACGTGTTGCACCTATCACACCAGTCGTACCCGCATAGTCATTCTCTAGTCTAAGGTTATTCTTCGCGCTAACCTTCGGCTGCAACGTTATTTTGTATCCAGCATGAAAACAAAGTTTATCCCTTTGATTGGCCTATCCCAGCTGCAAATAAACGCAGCTCTGTTGCTTACCCCAGCTATCCGGCACTTCAGCTGAATGCTTGCCAATTCTGATCTAGCCTCAAAAGACAAGCGTCGTTCTCACTGATTGGCTAGCGACCAACGCCGCCAGCTCTAGGTATCCATATTCCTATCCAAGAAGCCATACCATCATAAGCGTAAATTTGGCCGCAAACGGAAGCCTCTGACCGTGTGGCACGCCCTTGATTGAGAACTCCGCTGCACCTGCGCAGTGATGTGGCTGGTTACGTGATGTGGCTTGCCAACAAGAATGCACACCGCGCATCGCATGCATGTGTGCCAAGGTGTTGGATGGAGCAAGCTCGAATCACGACCCTCGTACGAAGTCACATCACGAGACCACATCACCCCAACCGCCGATGACCAGCCGCCTCACGTCCTCCCAAGGCGAAGCATCCCGCCGAGAGCATCTGGACTGGTCTGCGCAGATCGCGCGTGGGGGGATGCAAGGGGCTTAACAAGCACGCTGGGGGCGACGATACTCGCCATGAGGACCTGCGCCTCAGATTGTGGAACCACGGTTGGTGGAGGTGCTGTTGGACGCAGGCTCTGATCGGCGAAAGCTGCGGTCATAAATATGCAGTCAGCAAGAAGCTGTGGCGCAAATCCCGCGGGCTGATGATGATGATGAGCAAAAAAACCTTGCTTTTTGTGTTGTTGTTCTTGGGGCCAAGAAGTCACACCCACATTTAACCTTCGATGTAAGGTTGCGGCCTAGCGGCGTAATCCGAAAAAGGGCCCCCACGTGGCGTTTCTCACAGGAGGGAGAGAGATCAGCCGGGGCCAACGAAAACAAAGTGGCTACTCAGGGAATATTGGACGCTGCTGGAAGAGAACATCTTGACGTGTCATTGGGCATCACGAACATTAACGCTTTATTTTTGGAGAAATTGGCTGACAGCCGCTCGGGCGACGTCATAAGCCTATGACTGATGAGCCGTCCACATGCAGGGCTCTGCGCTTAAGCACGACTGACCAGCGAAGCAACATACAGGTGCAGCCGCGGTCATCGGCCGAAGTCCGATGGGATGTAAGGCTTGGAGAGCCGAGCGCTGTGGCTGAGCTGGGCGAGCACGGCTGAGCTGCCTGGCTGCCAGTGGGCAGCGGGCTTACTCCGGTGATCCTTTTGACGGGCACCGCATCCGGCAAAACCGGCATCCCATAAGCCTGGCTCTATCTCAAGCTTAGCACAGGGCTTAGTTTTCGCAGATCACGCATAGGCACCAGCTCTAAATGTCCCACTTACCGTGTGCAGCCTGGTTCCAACAACCGCTACGTGTCAGTGCTTCGACGATGGATCATCTGGTGGAGATGAGGCGGCCGGTAGAGCACTGCCGGACGTTATTAATCAGCGACGAGGTGACGACGGTGCTGCGGATCAACAACTGCTCGGAACTTCCAAATGCGGCTCACGATAGGCTGCCAAGTGTCTGAGCCAATGCAGGCTCTGACGGGGTGGCTCATCCCCAGATCCAGATCCTTCGTATGATGCTCACCAACCACGTGCCAGAGCCAACCGTGCTCCCGCTTTTGGTACCAAGCATGAATCGCTACTGCTATCCCACGTGAAGTCTGAAACATGGCGGCGTTGTTATCAACTTCAGAGAGGCAGACTCTAAGATATGACATGCATGTTATGGCTTGCTTTCCCGCGTGCACTGCTAAGAGCCTCTAAGCTCAGCCGCGTTTTAGCAGATTAGATTCTGCATGAGCACCTCTGATCTGCCTTCCTCAGACCCTTGCAGTAGCTTCACTCAGTGGTGATCGTGAAATCGAGGGTGGTTTCCTGCAGTCAGCGCTTCCCTGCATGAGCGTGGCTAAATCGATCCAAACACCATGTTCTGGTGCCTCACAGACGGCTCGACCAAACTTCTGCTCAGAGAGCCTGAAGCGTGCTTGACGGAGAGGCATTCCATAATGCAGGGTAGATATATAACTCAGTTGTGAACCTGCATGAATGTCGATCATCATTCCCAAACCAGATCTCTTTTGAATCCCACCGTCCAGGATGATGGA
This sequence comes from Lasiodiplodia gonubiensis, assembly GCA_009829795.1. Lineage (NCBI taxonomy): Eukaryota > Fungi > Ascomycota > Dothideomycetes > Botryosphaeriales > Botryosphaeriaceae > Lasiodiplodia > Lasiodiplodia gonubiensis. The sequence continues at coordinate 49,247 of RHKH01000184.1, read as the reverse complement.
TTTCGTTGTTCTAGCTGCGGCACTGCTCTCGGCAGCGTCCCTTGCCTCCCCAACGGCGGACAGGAACACCCGGGGTGCAGATGGATGTGCTCAGATGAACCAATGGAGCAAGGCCAATCCGAACAAGGACGTTCCTCCGACCTATGCGTACGGTTGTCTCAAGGCGGTGCCGGTGGACGTCGATGGCGATGCCCAGCTGGTGTCGGAAATGACCAACATCGTGAGATGGCAGTCCACCATCGCGTACCTGAAGAACCCGCCGCAGGGATACCCCGCGCCACCCTTGGACCTCCTTGGGGACTTGGAGGATATCAAGAACAAAATTTCTAGCAATGGCTACGAGAGCGAGTACGATGTGCAGATGGCTATCGTTAACTTGTTTAATCTTGCGTGTAAGTGGATCCTGAAAATATTCCTGGCAAGTGAGAAAAATTCTAAAAGTTTATAGATGATGGCCATCTTGGATACACACCCGACATCGCTACCACCATCGGCTTTGGCAGGGTTCCGGAGGATTCCAACCTTGTATCGGTGTCCTCGGACGGAAAGTCAGCTCCCAAGGTTTATTTGAAGAGTGCGTCTTCCCACAACCACCGAAGGTTTCAAACTGACACAAAATAGCGGATATCGACAAGCAGCAAAATGATGGCAGTTTCGTTCCTTCAGCAATCCAATCAATCAACAACCAGCCCGTCAGTGATTATCTCAAGTGGCTCTCCGACACCGACGGCTCGAGCCCGGACCCGGACACACGGTACCAAAACCTGTTCTACAATCCCGCAGGCGCATCGCAGGCTCAGAATAACGACACTTACTTCACCGTATCCGGCATCTACGAGGGCGATTCGATAACGCTCACACACGAAGACAAAACAACGACGCAACTCCAGAACGTGGCCAACATCCAAGTCGATCTCTCCAACATCAACAGCGGCTCCACCTTCTTCAACACCTTCCTGACCGGCAAGCAATCCTCCAGCTCCTCCAAACCCCGATCCTCGTCCTCCAAACCACACCCACCCTACGGCTACCCAGCCCCGGTATGGTACACCAGCGACAACACGCTCGCAGGCTACTTCCTCACGGACCCCGGCTACAAAGACGTCGCGGTGCTCAGCAACCCGGACTTCCAACCCACCGACGATGACGAGTTCCGCAACACCGTCTCCTCCTTCCTCGCCTCGGCCGTCTCCGCAAAGAAAACCCACCTGATCATCGACCTCCGCCACAACAGCGGCGGCAGCGTCGAGCTAGGCTACGACCTCTTCAAGCAGCTCTTCCCGCAACTCGAGCCGTACGGCGGCACGCGGCTGCGCGGCCTCGACACGATCAACGCGATGGGCCAGGTCGCCAGCGCGCTGACCGAGCCCGTCGCCGCCACGGGCGACGAGAAGGCCCTCAACGACGCCCTCACCATCAAGACGCCCGACGGCCAGTCCACCAACATCGCCGAGTTCTCGTACCACGCCGCCCTCTCCGCCGCCCACACCTCCTTCCCCTCGTGGGCCGCCCTCTTCGGCCCCGCCGCCTTCGCCGGCGACGCCTTCACCAACCTCCTCCGCATGAACCTCTCCGCGCCCGCCCTCTCCAACCTCGCCGTCTCCGGCTACGGCTCGCTCTCCGCCCTCCCCCCGCAGCCCTTCCCCGCAT
>RHKH01000184.1:22284-47471 GCA_009829795.1 Lasiodiplodia gonubiensis | reverse complement strand
CCTGCGCCGTCTTCGCGGAACTCATGCGCAGCCAAGCCGGGGCGCGCAGCGTCGTCGTCGGCGGGCGGCCGTCGAGCGCCGGACCTGCGGTCGGCGTCGGCGGCACCAAGGGCGCCGAGACGCTGCTGTTCGACCAGGTCGCGGACAAGGCGGCGGCGGTGCGCGCGCTGCTGGACAACTCATCCGCCGACGACGCGGCGTGGGCGCGGTGGAGCGGGGTGCTCGGCGACGCGGGCGTGGACGCCGTGGCGAACGTGTCGGCGGTGCGGCGGCGGACGGCGAGGAACGAGGGATCGTTGAACGCGCAGGTCAACTACAGGAATAACTACAGGCAGGGCGACGAGAGTGGCGTGCCGCTGCAGTTCGTGCGGGATTATGCGGACTGCCGGCTGTGGTACACGGCGCCGATGATCTATAGCCCCGTGCCGCTGTGGAACGCGGTTGTGGATGCGATGTGGAAGGGGGATGGGGAGGGGGAGGGGTGTGTGGCGGGGTCGACGGGCCATGCGCAGCAGGCGTCGACGGTGGCTGGGGGGAAGGGCTATGGCACTGCCAATGCTGTCAAGACCGGGGCGGCGGCGGCGGCGCGGACGCCAGGACGCAGCCGGGCGGCGGTTGCGGCGGGTGTGGCTTGTGGGGTTGTTGCGGTTGTGATGGCGGTGTTGTAGATGGCGTTGTGTTTTTTGTTGTTTGTTCTGGCAGCTTTGAGCGCTGGTGTTGACCAACGAAACTCACCAACGCTCAGTTGTTCTATACCTACAGACCTTCCAATTCCTCCACTTCACGAGAACGAAATGAGCAAGGTAGCAATTCTGTCTCTCAATTCAAAATCCCATCTGTGAATCCAATAGTCCCGTTTTCCGCAAGCAGTGAAGTCCCGTAAGGCTGTCCACGCGGGAAGGCACGTGCTGGCTTACCTACTCACTACTACCTCAGCCCAGGCCAGCCTCTGCCGGCAGTAGCACAGGAGAACATCAGCCACGGCGCCGCCGATGACTTTGGCATCCAAGCGTTGTTTTTTGATCCTTTAGGGCTGAAATGAAAGACCGGACAACGCACGCGCTCGCTCGCTCACGCACGATCCAGTTCAAAGCGTTGAGGCTGAGAATAGCGAGAGATCGCGGTGAAGGCCGTTGAGTGTAACTAGCTGGTTGAGTAAGAGCGTAAGGGATAGAGTAGGTGGCGAGTCAAGCCGTGCAATGTCGGTCTGGCCGAGAAGGGTCGGTCTGCCGAGCAGGTAGGGCATAGGTGGCGGCTAACCTGAGACCCTGTTGTTGTAGTACTTAGTGGTGCCGAGTTTCGGTTTGAGCTTCGCTACTCTTGTTTCAATAATATTTTACGACTCGACACACCGCATCGATCTGGTAAGCGGTGGAGGTGCTGTCCTACAGGGGCTCGGACGAGGGCGAGACAGGGCGATGGTTCCGACGAGTCAGGCGCGCCAGCGCAGTTAGCTGTTGGGCTTCATGCTTTCACTCCTCCTCCGGCTCTTCTCTCACATGCACGAGTTTAGCACTGTAACGACACCTTCACCGGCTCTCTCTTCGGCCCGTGTTCATGCACACACGCAGCCCTAGCAGACAACGAGCAGGTTGGAAGGAGTCGCGTGCTACCTAGGAAGCAGCAGAGCCACGATGCTGTCCCGTGCGTCGCCTTGGTCGCATCATCCTGCCCTATGGGATATTTTTACACCCCCTTCTTCCCACACACCCCCGCTCGTGCCTGCTGCCGGCCCCTTTTGCCAGCGCAGACCGCCCACCGGCGTGCCAGGGGCTCCATGCGTCGGGTGTTGTGTGTGTCAATCGCTTGCCCCATTACGTCGTCCGACGGAAGCCTTCTAGAAGCTCGGAGCTCCTGGGGGCGACCTGGCTAGCCCGCTTGCCTGCCTGCGGCTCTCGCTGTCCACACATGTACCCGAGCTCCCTGGGGGAACAGGCGCAGGGCTTGCGCGAGCCACACGCAGCCTCGCCGTTGGTCATCATCGCCGTCGCTTAATTGCCTGTTCCCAGACGCCCGACGACGCCTCTCTCTCTTGATGAAGCGAGCCGAAGAAGTGTGGCTGATTGACGACGATGCGTGAGGGGATGAAGGGACGAGATGGAAAAGCAAGGGGGCGGCGCGGGCAGAATGAGCAGCGCACCGCAGCGCACCTCGTACAAAAACCCGAACCGGGGCCCCACCTTCCCTACTCGCGCGGGACGGGCGACGGGTTCCGGTCGAATGCTTCGTCGCTCTCTTCACTGTGTGTGATCTGACTCGGCGTTTCATCGCTCACCTCGGCCAGCTCGTGTTGCAACTGCGCACCACATGCCCCTGCGCCGCCCATCACCAATAATAATGAACACGGCTTGTGAGACAGAAGAGACCTGTGTGTCGAGACATCTGCATCACACACACCTCCTGACTTAGATATTATTGTACGGCGAAAGAATTTTTTTTTTCTGCTCTCTTTGCCGACCGAAGGACCCGTCGCCGAATCTCTTGGGACCTAGCGCACGTTATTTGTAACTGCTCGGCAGTGTGTGGTGCCGACGGGCATGGCAGGGCATGGCATGGCATGGCATCGTTCGTCGGCCCTGCCTGCGGAATGGAGCCACGGGCCAGAAAGCCGGGCGACCAGGTGACTAGCAGCTGAGCTAACGCACGAGGGTGGGAACGTGCTTCGGCCCTAGGGTTGACGGGTCGAGTTCGGCCGGGGGCGGTAGTGGTATTAGGTATCGCTGTATTGTAACGAAACCGTCGGCAAAGGCGCTGTTGCACATGCCTGGGTCGGCAACCGGCAACGTCTATTTTCTGTGCACGCCTAAACAACTAGTTCAACCACCAATTTCCACCGGAAGGAACGCCACCGCCGTCAAGTTCGTCGTTGGTGGTGTGTCACGGTTCCTGCAGTCAGCAGCCTAAGCGGGCGCGGCGCCACCTGCGGGCGGCCCAGCGAGAAAAAAGATTCTGACTGCTGACCACTGAGATCAGATCAGCCCCCAAATCAAAAACTCACTATCGGATCTTCGGAACATTATTTCTTTGTCGCACCGCAGTATGCAGGTGCTCAGGGGTACGTGCAGCAATGCTGTGGGACCAGCCCCATGTTCCTCGGGCTTTGATGAGACAACCGTCGTACCGGGGCTGCTGCATAACACAAGCACGGAACATTGGTCCAACAAAACATTCTGAATCAATTCCCTCCGCTAGTTCTAGAACGCAGCGACAGGAGGCATACACACGACGATAAGAGCCGGGAAGCGAGTGACAGGGAGTGAGGTAACGAAGGAAGAAAAGCGCAATTTCTATAATCCGTGCTACGAAGAGCCCATAATCGTCTATATGCATACCCGAGAAAAATGATTGATGTGACCGCGTGAAGAGACATGAAGAGAGAACTGGTTGGGAGGGTGGAAACACAACCCATTAGATTTGTTGGAAACACATTATTCGCCCGCCCCAAACTCAGCCCTCACGAGTGAACCAGGATCCGCCCCGATAAGGAAAACCCCCGTCCAATGAAAACCGTCGGCATGGTGCGCGCCGCACTGTTCGAGGCGCAGAGGCGTCTGGCAGTTAATTAAACAACAGAAAGCTTGAACTGATAACGTTCAGCTCCTGCGTCCAACCTTCCACCAATAGCCCAGCCCCGGCTAACAGACGGCGCGCGCCACGCGTCCTGCCTTTTTTTGTTGTCGTTGCTGCTGTTGTTTGGCGCTTAGAAGAGCGCGGCCAGGAGACCGGCGCCCATGAGCAGGCTGTCGACACCGAAGACACCTGCGGCGTTGTTACCGTCAGCGGAGCCCGAAGCAGAGGCGCTGGGAGTGCTGCCGGGGGTGCTGCCGGGGGTGCTGGCACCGCCGGCGGCCGAGCTGGCAGCAGCAGAGCCGGAAGCGGAAGCCGAGGCAGCAGCGGAGCTGGAGCCCGAGCGCGAGGCGGAGGCGGAGGCCGACGAACCTGCGGCGCCGGTGGACGACGCGCCGGCCGGCGTGGAGGCCGAGGAGCCGGTGGAGGCGGCGCTGCCGGAAGAGGCGGCGGCCGAGGACTTGGAGGAAGAGCTCTCGGCGGTGGCGGAGGCGGACGACGAAGCGGCGGCGGTCGAGGTGGCCTCGGCGGTGGCGGAGGCGGGCTTGTCCGACTTGCTGCTGCTGGTCTCGGCGGGCAGGTTGGCGCCGCAGTTGGCCGAGAAGTAGTCGTTCTGGTAGACCCAGGTCGGGCAGTACTCCTCCTTGTAAGAAGAGTAGCAACTGTATTGGGTGACGTCAGTGGATGTTCTATGGGGGAGGAGAGGGAATGGGCCATTGATGGGTCAATGGCAGGTGGGACGTACGCAGACTGGTGGGACAGGACGGAGCAAGAGCACGAAGTGACGGCACCGGTGGTGCAGACGTTCATGGAACCCTGGACCTCACCGCAGGACTTGAAGAGGCTGTTCGAGATGGGTGGTCAGTGAGGAGATCCAATATTGAAATCGAAGCACGGATATACTCACGAGGCGGCGGCGGCATTGCCCTGGTTGCAGTCGGCAGCGACGACGCTGGTGAGGGCCGAGATGGCGAGAGCCTGAACGATGGTCTTGGAGAACATTTTGATGGATGTTGTGGACAACGAAAGTGCTGTATAGCGGTTGAAGGCGTAGAGTGAACGAGCGGCTACGCTTGATGATACCACGAAATGGAGGAAATTGCTTTGACAACCGGAAGAGCGAGCGTTGGGGCCATGGCTTTAAAGCTGGAGATTGTGCAGTGCTCGTATTGTTGCCGGAGCCTACCGTAGGGCTGGCTGCCGCCTCTCGCGCTGCGCCTGCTGCCCACTCTGTAAAGTTGCTCGTATTATGTCACTGTCGCCCGTAAATACATACGAACGGAGCGGATGGTCAAGCAGCTGGCCGGTGCGTAGGGCGCCAACGGCCAAGACCGGCCAAGGCTAGAAAAGGGGCAGCTCGCTCCGCCGAGGAGCTTAAAAATAGCCGCAGATTGGCGGCGACGCAGGTACATCACCCCATGACTGCCGGCGCTCGTGAAAGCTTCATTACAGAACGCCGCAGATCTCAAGCGGCCACAGCATGGCCCGATGTGGCCTAGCACGCGCCAGATTGGGGTGCAATTAATTGCAATGCAAGTGAGCCACTGCTGCGGAGCGCCCGAGGGGGGCTTCACAGCGAAACGGCCACCCTACAATAAAAAGAATGTTTCTCCCCACGCTTTGCTTCTGCACCGCAATCCCGGCCAGTCATTCGTTACGTGTCGCTCCTTTGACCACCCCAACTCAACGCTCGTTCCCTCGTTTTTTGACGCTAGTAAATCCTTCTCACAGTCCTTATCGCAAAAATGAAGTACTCCGCGCCCATCATCGCTGCTTTCGGCCTCCTTGGCGGCGTCTCCGCCACCATGAGCCCTGCCAACATGCAGGATACGGGCAATTCGCTCGCCCGCCAGGCTTTCGACATCAAAGATCTAGTAGTGCAGATCAACTCCACCCAAAACTCCGGCCCGATGCAGGTAAGTGCTCTCCTCTCGTCAGCGCCCAAGTGAGGCTGAGAGGCCGGTTGCCCGACGTGCCGACACCTTACTGGTCGCCACGAAACCCACGCTGACCATGTGGGTCGCCAGGATGTTTTCGAGGAGATGGATGATCTGTATGATACCGTCCTGGCCAACATCCAGCTCATCATTGGCTCCGCTGCTCTTACCGAGACGAGCGAGGACACCCAGCTCGTGTACGAGGCATACTCCTACGTAAGTTATCTCCCCCCCCACCGCCATCCGGTCGCATCCGCCGCATCTGCCGGCCGCCAAAGGCCACCGCCTCCCGTGTTCCCCGTGAAATTTAATTTCTCTGTCGTGACGGACGATACACCATTGCCGAGAGTGACCTCATAAGGACGTGCAAAACTCGCTAACACTCTCTCAACAGCTCGTCCAGGGCTGCTTCGAGCTGATGGACGCGCTCGCGGGCTCGGCCACCAACTTCGTGACCATGGACGAGCAGAACGAGTTCCGCGTGCCGGCGTCGATCCGCGAGGTCGGCGGCGTCCTCGACGCCTGGATGTTCAACATGATCGGCCTCTTCCCGTCCAACAGCTCCTACTCGGACCAGGCGGCCAACCAGAAGAACCAGGTCGACTCGCACTTCCGCCGCTCCATCGCCGCCTACCACCTGGCCACCGCCAAGACGGCCACCCCCTACGGCAACATCACCAGCATCGTCTCGCTCGACGCCCTGGATCTCACCAAGGATTCCCAGGACTCCACCACTTCTTCCTAAGCGCCCACTTAGCCATCTCATGTAGATTGGGGATCTGGGTCTGCTGCGTTGTCTCGTCGCTGCCTGATTCTTTTTTTATGCTGACGTGAGATCTGTGTGGTGTGGGGAGTGGAGATGTGTGGATGTGTTGGTGGTGGTGGCGCCTGCGAGTGGCGGTGTGAGATTAGTAGGCTGGCAAGAAGGAAAGTAATAGCTATTTTCTCTTCGATGAAAATATCATTTTTGACCTTCTGATTTGTGTAATCACTTGTTACCTTCTCGGCCAAATGCGTTGGCCCTTTTTTTCCAATTCGTCGGTGAGGAGAGAGACGAAAATTCATCCAAGTCTTTTCCCGAGTCGTGCATCTCTCGTGTTCTGTCTGCAACCGCATTTCGCGCGCGCGAACGCTGTGACTGACAATCCCCGTGTTGTACACATCACTGCTCTTCTCGGTTTTGCCGAATCTCTTCGCTCGGGCTGCCGATTCGGGTGATGAGCGGCGCGCGAATCAACCGACACGGGGCAGGGCCCGCGGAAAATCGCCATGCAGGACCCATGGGGAATCTTCGAGCCGTCCCACCCCCCTGCAGAATGCTAATGTATCGACAATTTTGTTGCGTGAAAGTATCGAAATTGTGGGTATATCTCTGAATGAAGTAGATGATCGCGGAAGTAATTCAAGTTCTCGACCGAACGCTCGCGTGACTCAGGTTGTGTTGATCATGGACGGAAAACCCAAAAGACAAAAATGCAAATGCTGCCTTCCCCATGCGTGCGTGTGTTCTGATATATCCCCCCCTTGAACGCCATATCTCCCAATGCCTGACTAGCGCTGCCCACTAGATGCTCTCATTACTTGATAAAGTTTTTACAGAATTAAGATTACCAGGAAGACGGCGCTGAGTAGCGCCAGGCTGCTGGACTTGGCCGACGCGGGCGCAAGCGACGACGTCGAGGCGGTGTCCTCGGAGCCGGATCCGCCCGTCGAGGGGTTGCCGTCGTTATCGTCGCCCTTGGTCGAAACGTCGGGACAAATATCCGCGAGGGTACCGTTGAAGAAGGCCGTCGGAACCCAAACCTAGAGGCCGAGTTAGCGTTTGTCATCCTCCCCCTATTCTCCATTTTTTGCGAAATTTCTTACCTGCGGCTCGCCGTCGGTCAGAGTGGTGGAGAAGACGCCGGCGTCGCCTGTGGTCTTAGTCTTGCACGTGACAACGTCCACGATCTGCGCGCCCGCGTGGAAGTTCGTATCGCCGATCTCGAAGGGGCCAATGTCGTCGGCGTCGCTTCCCTTGTTGGTGATGACCGTCACCAAGCTCTTGTCGTAGCCCTTGCGCATCACTAGCACGTCGTCGTGGGCGACGATGGCCTTGGTCTTGTGGGTCCAGTACGGGCTCCAGTAGTCGTAGGTGGCGTTGCCGACGATGGCGTTGCGCGCCCAGTTGATCTGCTTGACCAGCTGGTACAGCGGCGCCGACGTGTTGTAGCCCGACAGCCACAGCGCCTCACGGTTGCCCGGATCCTCGCCGCCGTGGAAAGCCTGCTCGGTGCCGTAGTACAGGATGGGGATGCCGTCGCCGAGCAGACCAAAGACCAGGGCGTTCTTGAGGTGCGAGATGTCGGACGTCATGTTGGCCAGGCGGGCAACATCGTGGTTCTCGGTGAAGACACCCATGATGGTGGGATCGTGGCAGGTGGTGTCCAGGTTGTTGACGGCGTAGGTAAGCGACTGGACGGGGGCGGTCGAGTTCTTGAACGTGTTCATGATCGAGTACCACATGGGGTAGTTGAGGACGGCGGACACGGCGTTGATCATGTAGTTGCAGATGTACTCGGTCTGCGAGGTGAAATCTTCACCGATGGTGTAGGTGTTGACCTTGGACTCGAACTCGCTCCAAAAGGCTTTGGGAACGTGCTTGACGGCGTCGACACGGAAGCCATCGACTGCAGTTGGGTTAATTTACTTGGGGTTACACAGCATCTCGGCAAAAGCTTACCTTGATAGTCGTTGGTCACCTTGACGCCCCAGTTCTCGAAAAACTCGATGATATCCGGGTCTTCGGTGTTGACATCGGGCAGAGAGAGCGTATCCTTTCCGAGCCAGCACTGCGATGCGGTTAGCTTGCGCAGAGACGAGAAGGCGGTTTATACTCACGTTCTGGTAGTTGGTGGGGTTGCTGTAGTCGGTGATGTAGCAGAAATCGTGGAAAGCGGACTTGGTGTTGAAGGGCGCGGAGAAGTTGGAGTAGACGACATCGCTGCCGGGGCCGGGCCACGCCAGGTTGTTGGCGACGAAATCAATCATCAGGTACTACGACGCGGGAGTCAGTGGAGGCTGGAATGCGGCGGGAGCGGGGTTTGGCGCACCATTCCGCGGTCGTGGACGGCCTTGGACAAGCTCTTGAGGTCATCTTCGGTCCCAAAGTACTCGTTCAAGCTGCTCGGATCTTGCTGCCAGAAGCCGTGGTAATTTTCGCCGGCAGAGGGCCAGTTGCCCTCGATGCCTTTGGTGATGGGCGAGATCCAAATCTGAAGTCTGGGTCAGCCGTTTTTCTGAGACACTGGTCGCGTATTGCGACAAACTCACGGCGGTGAATCCCATGCCCTGGATGTAGTCCAACTTGTTCTCCAGGCCCTTCCATGTTCCGCCGCAGTGAATCTGCTCCCGGACGTCGCATTCGGCGGTGGTCGAGCCGTCAGTGCGGGCGTAGCGGTCGACGATGACCTGGTAGATGGAGCGCGAGCGCCATTGTTCGGTGGTGGCGGCGAGGGCGGGCTGCAGCAGCGAGAGTGCGCCGAGGGCGGCGATAGCGAGCGACTTGGGTTGGAGGGTCATGACTGCGTTGGGTGCAGCAACATCAATTGCAGCACCTATTCAAACACCGTGCCGGGGAAGTTTAACGGGCTGTAGAGGATCAAAAGCAGAGGGCCAGTCGGCAGACCGCGGGCCGACTGGCATTTGGGTCGTGGCACGGGGGGGTCCAGGAGGCTTATCCGGGCGGCGGCTTAGCTTCATGCGACGTGCTGGGATGGTTGCTCGTATAGGTTTGATTGATGGGCGCATTACTCAGGCGAGCCGCAGGCCCGGACCGGGGGGTGCCCGATCCGGCCTGGCGCTATCGCCCAAGCGAGCGGCCTTTTTCGAACGTCGCCCACATCGCCCGCGTCCATCGCCCGCTGTCGAGGCCCCTGCTCGCCGCCCACTCCGCCCTTCTCGCCGCCCGCCATGAACGCTCCCGCCCGTCGCGCACGCCGTCGCGCGCCGCTCTCGATGCCCCTGGGTCGCGGTGCTGCCGGCGCAGCGCAGCACCCCCCGCCCCGCGCCCTCGGTCGCCGCAGTCCCGCCTCTCGTGTCACTCGTATCCCGGCAGCCCTGCAACATGGCAGTGGGGCGTGCGCAGCGATCCACCGGCGTGGGGCGGCGCTCGCTTGGCGCTCGTGTCGAATTCTCGAGAAACGGCCGTGTTCTGTAACGAATCCCAATACGACGCCCAAAACGGACTCCCGTGCGCCCGCCTGAGGAATTCTGCGGCGCAACGCCCCCGTCACCACGCCTGCAGGAGCCAAGCCACTGCTCCTTCCACCGGCCTCCCGCGTTTCATTGGTGCCGCCGGCTTATTTGCCTTTGCCATGAGCCTCGATCAGCCCGTGCCGGCCTGCTAGGGCTCGACTGTGTCTATCAATAGTACTAGCCCACGGACGCTCTCCGCCGCGTGGATCCCAGCCGAGCTCCAGTCGGCTTATCTGCTTGCTAGCAAAAGTCGCCCGTTTCTTTCTCCAGCAACGTCGATTCAACAACCCAACCAGATCCATCCCCTACCCTCTCCCCCCCTGTTCGTATTGCGGTTATGCCTTTGCCGCAGAGCAGCTACATCAGGAGCATCTAATTTGAGCAAACAAAGGCTAAAGACCGGCACGGTACTAACCGTACCTGTCAAGCTCTCAACTCACGCAGAGAGAAGTCTCCCCTCTCTTCTGCTCCCTGCAGCCCTACACTCGCTTTCTCGTTTTTTCTTTGCATTATGGCGCGGTTGGGTCTTTCGTTCGCTACTCTCGCTCTCTGCTTAATCCAGGTTTACGCTCTGCCGTACCTCGAGGAGTACGCAGACTGGAACCTTAATACCAAGCAGGGCGAAACCGACCCGACCAAATACTGGGGGCAATGGGAAGACCACGACTTCCAACCGTCGCCAGACAACTGGCGATTCCCATTCTACACGCTCTTCCTCGACCGCTTCGTCAACGGTGACCCCTCCAACGATAACATCAATGGCACCCTCTTCGAGGTCGACATCACCTCCAACCAGCTGCGCTATGGCGGCGACATCGAGGGCCTCATCGACACGTTGGACTACATTCAGGGCATGGGCATCAAGGTTCGTCTCCGCGCGCGCGCCGGAAGCCGCTGTGACTGACGCGCCGATAGGGCATCTACATCGCCGGCAGCCCCTTCATGAACCTGCCGTGGGCAGCCGATTCCTACTCGCCCACCGACCTGACCCTGCTCGACTGGCATTTTGGTAACATCACAATATGGCGCAACGCCATCAGCGAGATCCACGAGCGTGGCATGTACGGTACGCAATGATCTTCAACGATGCGCACGGCGATCGGTGCTGACGACCAACCAGTGATCCTCGACAACACGATCGCCACCATGAGCGACCTCATCGGTTTCGAAGGCTATCTCAACGGCACCGCCCCCTTCAAGTGGGATGAACACAGCGCTGTCTGGAAGACTTCGAGGCGCTACTGGGATTTTGACGTTTCCAATGACGAGAACGACGACTGTGGCGTGCCCAAGTTTTGGAACAAGGATGCGACCATGGTTGGATCCAATGTCACGGACAACTTCAAGACCTGCAAGAAGTCCGAATTCGATCTGGTGAGTGATGCTTTGTGCCACGTCGCGCCTCCTGTCCGCTGACCCCTCGCAGTTCGGAGATGTCGAGTCGTTCGGAACCTACCCCGAATACCAGAAGCAACTGTCCAAGTTCTCCTTCGTCCAGGACCGTTTGAAGGAATGGGACCCGACTGTGTTGAAGAAGCTGAAGCTCTATTCGTGCATTGCCATCAACATGCTGGACTTTGACGGCTTCCGTATCGACAAGCAGCTGACCATTACCCTGGAAGCCCAGGCCGAATGGTCGCAGTCCATCCGCGAGTGCGCCGCCAAGGTCGGCAAGAAGAATTTCCTGATTTCCGGCGAAATTGTGTCCGACAACACGCTCGGATCCATCTACATCGGCAGGGGCAAGGAGCCGCAGATGAAATGGGCCACCAACGAGGAGTCTTACACGGCCAACCTCAGCTGGCCCGAAGCGCCCGCCATCTACCAGCGCAACACCAGCGCTGTCGATGCCTGGGCCTTCCACTACTCGGTCTACAGAAGTCTTTTGCGTTACTTGGGCATTGACGGTATCTACGAGGCCGAGCGCGATATCCCCGTTGACTGGGTTGACGCGTGGAACGACATGGTCAAGACCAACGATTTGATCAACCCCAACACGGGCAAATTCGACCCGCGCCATCTTTACGGAGCCACCAACCAGGACGTTTTCCGCTGGCCGGGTATCACGAACGGAACTGACAGGAATTTGGCTGGCCTTTTCGTTACGACCATGATCATGCCCGGAATTCCGCTCCTTTTCTTCGGTGAGGAGCAGGCTTACTACGTTCTGGAGAGTACTGCCGACAACTACATTTTCGGCAGACAGCCCCTGTCCTCGTCTCTTGCCTGGCAAGACCACGGTTGCTACCAGATTCCTTTCACGAAGTACACGAACTTTCCGCTCAACATGTCGCTGCACGGATGCGAGGACGACACCGTGAGCTACGACCACCGTGATCCCTCGCATCCCGTCAGGAACATCATCAAGCGCATGTACGAGCTGAGAGCCGCTTTCCCGACGCTCAACGATGGGTTTGAGCTGCAGAAGCTCTCTAACATGACGTACTGGAACTATCTCCCCGGTTCGAAGGGTACTGGCACGGAAATGGGCATTCGCAGCGTTGTGAGAATGCGCCACGAGGCCACTCAGGACTTCTCCGACGATGGCGGTGCCGGCAACCAGCCCGTCTGGCTTGTGTACACCAACGACAACACCACGACCACCTACACTTTCGACTGTTCGGACAAGAACAACTCTTTGATCGCGCCCTTCGACTCTGGCACCACGGTCAAGAACCTGTTCTACCCGTACGAAGAGTACACGCTCAAGGCGTCGCCCCTGAAGCTTGGCCTGGAAGACCAGACTGGCTCCAACGGCTGCTTGGATGAGCTCGAGATGAAGCAGTGGGGTTTCAAGGCTTTCGTGCCGGTTGACGCATTCGCCGATCCCAGCCCGGTCATCACCAAGTTTGTGCCCGGTCACGACTCCCGCATCAAGGCGACGGCGGAGAAGGAGGAGGTTGATATCGAGATCCACTTCTCCGAGGAGATGAGTTGCGACTCGCTTACCAAGGCCATTTCCTTCACCTCGGATTCCGCTGACGGCTCGTCTCCGACGATTGACAACGTCAACTGCACCACTATGAGCAACACGACTGATTGGGACTACAACGGCGCCATTCCCAGCGCGTGGAAGTACGCGGCAACGCTGAAGGACGTGGCCCACGGTGTCCACCGCATTACCATCACCAACGCGACCACCACGTCTGGGACGAAGACCGGAACCAAAGACCACTTCATGATTCGCGTGGGTGACGAGAAGAACCCTATCACTTTCCCCAGAACTGCCAAGTTCTCGTCAACTCTCGTGAGCGGATCGAGCGACAATCTGATTGTTTCCCACAACGCGGCTGGTGCCACCAAGTTCCGCGCGTCGAGGGACTGGGGTTCGACTTGGTCCGACTGGCTTGAGTACACGGGCGAGAACTACACTGTGCCTGCGTCGAAGTGGACTGGTACCAAGGACCAGGAGTGGGATGGCGAGCACGTCATCGTGCAGTACTGGGGTCGTCTTGTTTCCAGCAGTGCCCACCAGCAGGAGGGTGATCTGAACAGCGAGACAACGCGTGCCTTCCCGCACATCTTCGTCAACGGTCCTTACAACCAGTACGGCTACGACGGTGGTCTGCACAACGTGGCGACCTTGAACACGACCGGCGGCGGCGGTTACCACTTCGATCTTGCGACTGAATGGCCGGCCAAGGTCCAATTCAACATCTGGGGCATGAATCCAGATGGCAAGCCTGACCAGTCTTTCATCTACGGTGACATTGATGGTGACGGCGTCCTCGACCGTCTTCCCCCGTCTTCGCTGACCTCCAACACGGTGAACATCTCAAGCCTTCCGTCCAGTCCCTACACGGCGTACAGGCTGGCCGTTTCTTACGATGGCAAGTCTCTGACTCTCCAGCCCACCGGCCACATGGGTTACCAGCTCACGCTGTTCATTCTGCTCTGGGTCATTCCGGTCCTGACTGCCGCGGCTGTCATCTGGCTCTACATGAAATCGTTCTACCAGGTCAAGTTCAACACCAGCGGCGTTGCGCAAGCAGCCAAGGCATCAATTCCTCTTGCTCTTCGTCGCAGGATGAAGCGCAAGGCTGAGTACGAGAAGGCGGCTATGGAATCCACTCCCAACCTGCAGGTCACCACTGCGCCCGGCTCTCCCGATGTTTCTGCTCTCGCTGCCGCAGCTGGCCATGGAAAGCGCCGCGCTGTTCTCATCGCCACCATGGAGTACGACATTGAGGATTGGAACATCAAGATTAAGATTGGTGGTCTCGGTGTCATGGCGCAGCTCATGGGCAAGTCTCTTGGCCACCAGGATCTGATCTGGGTCGTTCCCTGCGTTGGTGGTATCGACTACCCCGTCGACGAGGTCGCCGAGCCCATGTTCATCACCATCATGGACAAGGTCTACCAGATCAACGTCGGTATCCACAAGCTCCGCAACATCACCTACGTTCTCCTCGACGCCCCCGTCTTCCGTCAGCAGACCAAGTCTGAGCCTTACCCGCCTCGTATGGACGACCTCGACAGTGGTATTTACTACTCTGCATGGAACCAGTGTATTGCCGAGACGGTCAAGCGTTTCCCCCAGATCGACCTGTACCACATCAACGATTACCACGGAGCCCTGGCGCCGCTGTACCTCCTGCCTAACCTGATTCCTTGCGCTCTCTCGCTCCACAACGCCGAGTTCCAGGGTCTCTGGCCCATGAGGACGCACGCTCAGGTCAAGGAAGTCTGCTCGGTTTTCAACTTGGATGAGGAAATCGCAAAACGCTACGTCCAGTTCGGTGAAGTCTTCAACTTGCTCCACGCTGCCGCCAGTTACTTGCGTATTCACCAGAAGGGTTTCGGTGCCGTCGGTGTCTCCAGGAAGTACGGTAAGCGTTCGTTTGCTCGTTACCCCATTTTCTGGGGTCTGCCGCAGATTGGTTCTCTCCCCAACCCTGATCCTACCGATACCGCCGAGTGGGACAGGAACGAGAAGGTTCTCGACGACGTTCCCGTTGACCCGGCCTACGAGGCCAGCCGTGGCGAATTGAAGAGGCAGGCGCAAGAATGGGCCGGCCTGAACCAGGATCCCGAGGCTGAGCTTTTCGTGTTCGTCGGTCGTTGGTCTATGCAAAAGGGTGTCGATCTCATCGCCGACGTGTTCCCCTCGGTTCTCAAGAACTACCCCAAGGTTCAGCTCATTGCCATCGGTCCCGTCATTGATCTGTACGGCCGTTTTGCGGCCATCAAGCTGCAGAAGATCATGGAACTGTTCCCTGGCCGCGTCTACTCCAAGCCCGAGTTCACTGCTCTCCCGCCTTTCATCTTCTCTGGTGCTGAGTTCGCTCTGATTCCGTCCCGTGACGAGCCTTTCGGTCTGGTCGCTGTCGAGTTCGGTCGTAAGGGTGCTCTCGGTGTTGGTGCGCGTGTCGGTGGTCTGGGTCAGATGCCTGGTTGGTGGTTCACCGTCGAGTCCATGACTCCCAAGCATTTGATCCGCCAGTTCAAGTCTGCCATTCACGACGCTCTCGCCTCCGACACCGATACCAGGGCCAAGATGCGTGCTCGCTCGGCCAAACAGCGTTTCCCCGTCGCCCAGTGGGTCGAGGATTTGGAGACTCTCCAGGGCACGTGTATCAAGATCAACCACGAGAACGCTGGCAAGCACAGGGGCCTTGGTCTCTCCTCGCCTTCTATGCTCAGTCTCTTCGGCAAGTCTCCCAAGGTTTCGCCCAATGCCTCGCAACTTTCGTTCGGCATGGGCACACCAACTGGCTCCCGTCCCGTCTCGGCTGCTCACCTGTCCGTTCCTCCGCACTCGCCTGGCCAACCTTCTCCTCGTCCCGACGATATCTACTCGCCTGCGCTCAACTCTCCCGCTTCGTCTCCCGGCCAGCACGATGTTCTGCTGCCTCCTCCCCCGCTATTGGGCGCCAATCTTGTTGGCGGTGGTCCCGACAGAGGAAGTATCGCAAGTTTCAACACCACCTTCAGCAACTCGTCGGTTCTCAGTCTGGACACGGTTGTGGGTTCGCGGCACGACATGGCTCTCCAGAAGGTCGACCCGTCCTTCACTGACGCCAATGGCTACTTCTCGAGAGAGTTTGAGCAAAAGCTGGAGAAGCTCAACCCGAGCACATCGGAGAACGCGCTGTGCATTGAGGACATCCTGATCAAGAGCGAGAAGAAGTGGCACAACACTTACCGCGATGCCAAGCTGGGCAAGACGCTGGACGATAGCTCTATGCTCTCGCTCGGCCTTCCCAACACGCGCCCTTCGAGTCCCGCTCCTTCTGCTCTCAGGTCGGCTAGCGGCAGAGACAGCCCCTTCGGCACCCGCGATACCATGACCGAGATGGATGACGGCAGCGGCAGCTACTCTTCGTACGATGACATGCACCCGCTGGGCAATGGCTACGACACGCCGACGGGCATCAAGAAGTTCATGATGATCAAGTTGGGCGATTGGCCCATCTACTCGCTCTTCCTGGCCCTGGGTCAGATCATCGCGGCAAACTCGTACCAGGTGTCTCTGCTTTCCGGTGAGGTTGGTCAGTCGGCCACTACTCTCTACATCATCGCGACCATTTACGCCGTTTCTTCGCTGTTGTGGTGGTACCTGTACAGAAGGATAAAGTCCTACTACGTCCTCTCGATACCCTTTGTCATCTACGGCGCGGCTTTCTTGTGCGTTGGCGTTGCTCCTTTCGCCACTTCGGCGATTGGAAAGACGTGGGCGCAGCGTGTGGGCTCCGGTCTCTACTCGGTTGCGTCTGCCAGTGGTTCCATCTACTTTGCCCAGAACTTTGGTGACGAAGGTAAGCAATACATATACCCTAACTTTGCAAGCATGGCTAACCGTTTCAATAGGTGGTGCTCCTATCAAGACCTGGATTCTCCGTGCCTGTCTCGTCCAGGGTACCCAGCAGATCTACATCAGTGCCCTCTGGTACTGGGGATCTGCCCTCACCCAGCTTTCCGACTCGGGTGTCGAGACGACGACGTCTACTCCCACGGCTGTCATTGCCGGTGTCTGTATTCCTCTGGCCCTTCTCTTGTGGGTTTTCGGAGCCATCATCTACCTCGGACTTCCCAACTACTACCGCCAGATCCCTGGTGATGTGCCCGACTTCTACCGCTCCCTGTACCGCCGCAAGATCATCATGTGGTTCTTCGTCACCGTCTTCGTTCAGAACTACTGGCTCGCTGCGCCTTACGGCCGCAACTGGCGCTTCCTTTGGACGACCAACCACGCAAGCGGCTGGCAGATTCTCATTCTCGTCATCTTCTTCTTCATCATCCTCTGGGCCGCCGCCTTCTGGTTCCTCGGCCGCCTCTCCAAGTCGCACTCGTGGATCCTCCCCATGTTCGCCATCGGTGTCGGCGCTCCTCGCTGGGCGCAGATGCTCTGGGGTGTCTCGGGCATCGCCAACTACATGCCCTGGATCGGCAACCAGACGGCTTCGGCTCTCGTGGCCCGCTCCCTGTGGCTTTGGCTCGGCGTTCTGGACGCACTACAAGGTGTTGGCTTCGGTATGATGCTGCTGCAGACGATGACGCGCTTCCACAACACCTTCTCCCTCATCGCCGCCCAGTTCATCGGTTCGATAGCGACCATCATCGGCCGCGCGACGGCACCGGATCGGCTGGGCCCCGGCCCCGTCTTCCCCAACTTCGCCGTCGTCGGCTCGGCTGGCTTGGCGAATGCCAGCTTTTGGATTTGCTTGTTGATGCAGCTCGGAATCTGCGTCGGCTTCTCGATCTTCTTCAGAAAGGAGCAGCTCATGAAGCCGTAAAAACCATCTACATATACCATATTACGCAACGCACGTACGCGATTTTGTCACGGCCATGGCACAGTTTTCCCTTTTTTTGTCTCGTTTTGAAGCATTGAAAGTCTCAAAGAAGCATTGCGGTTTGGATTTTGTTTTATCTGCGTCTTTTTTCTAACGGTTCGAACATCCGACAAATATATACCTTGTACATAGACCTACACCGACCGACCGACCATCAGTCACCCACCATCTAGAAAAAAAGGTTTATATATAATGAGGGCGGACTTGCTACTACGGAGAGGGTTTTGTCACACATATCATCTGGCTTGGTGTTTGTTTTGTGGTGTGAAGAGATAATTGTTTTTTTGTCTTTTGGTTTAGCATTTGGTTTTTTTTTTATTAACGAGGACAAAACACATGCGTACTCAAAGAGTTTTATACATATCTGTATAGACAACTTTGTTCTTAGCAAGCACTGCTGTCTATAAAAATCGAGATACCCTCTATTCTTCACTTCGCTTCTTCTTTCCTACTATCTGCTTGCACTTGAGTGATGTTTTCTACTTTTGTTTCCAGTCTGGTTGCCGATGAAGCGCGTGAGCGAGTTGCGAATTTGTGTTGGTTGTTGAGGGGTTCGCATGCGTCACGTGATGTGATGTGACTTTTTATCGTCTCGAAGTGCGTCGTCATCTCGCGCAGCGCAGCAGGGGGTGGCTGCCTTGGACGCGCCTGCTGTTACTCTGTTATTGTCAATTGAAAAACACTCTTATGTGATACCAAAACTGAAGACTTCCTATCGTGAACGAGTGTGTGGCGCGTGCGTCGTCATCACCGTCGCCAGCGTCGTCGTCATCGTTATCGCCGGACGTTTGTTTGGTCCAGACCTGCCCCATTTCGGATAGCGTGTGGAGGGATGTACCATGCGGTTATCGTATCGTCGTTGTCGTGGTGATGTTTCTGTCTCGCGCGCGATTCGGGGAGATGACGGGCGGCCTGGCGATTGTGCGTAGGGTGGCATTAGGTCGGTTTGGGATAATTATAGTGATGGTGGGTTGCATAGCTCTCTCTCTCTCTCTTCCTGCGTTACGGGAGGGTGGAGTGAGTTGCGTGGTCGAAGAGAAAGATCTGGCCATGGCTGGGGTGGTGGGGTGGGGTGCGCGACGAACTAGTGGGTAGCTGGCGGGCAAGCAGCGCAGATGTCTCAGTTCGGCACCCTGCATATCTTCTCTCATGATCGATCACGGCATCTTTTTTTAGCCCTTGCGCCGCGGACGAAGCTTTTGGGGCGTCGACGTTGCATGCGTTTGTGCGCGGCCTCCGCGTGTTCGGCGTGCGGCAGGGAAGGCGGGCGCGTTGGCTGTCTGTTTGGTGGCTGCTTTGTGGCTTTTTGGGGGAGGCGTCTCACGGACGCTTTTCGTCTCCTTTTGCGAGGATCAAAGTCACCTATCTTGGAATGCTCCTGTTGGTTGCTGGGTAGTATTACAGACATGCAATGGCTTTCAGGCCTGCGTGGGGATGCAAAGGCTTTTGTTGTGTTTGTGGGGTGTTCTACGTCTATTGCGTTGGATGGTACGCCTGCTCTCGGTCAGAGTTTCCCGTTAGTTTGCTCAATGTGTTGCGAAGTGTCCTGGATATGTTGGAATCTGATGCGGAGCCGTCTTTAGTGATAGATCGGCCCAATAAGTATCTGCAGGAAATTCGTACCTCTGCATTTCACTCCGTTAGCATCGGATGCTTGATGTGTTGTTCGAGCTAATTGCGCACGACAAATTATTGGAGCTCCGCGTTCAAGTGATGTTGGCTTATCTGGTGGTCGCTTCGTATCACTGACATATACTTCTACTACCCAGATGTCGTTCCTCGCCAAGTTACGCAGTGAGGCACAATTGAATTTGTTGTAGGGGCTGCTACTATTCGCGTTAGCCTTTGGCTGCAACATCCCTGTATGTTCGTCCAAAGCCGGTAACTTCATCCCGAAATTTTAGAGGCCACTGTTCATCTACATGTGTACATCAATTTTCAACATTTCAGTCCTGACTGGTATGAATTGGGCGATAGCGTTCAATGACGTTTATGATGGAGAAACGGTGGGGACCAACCATCAGCGCCCACGTTCACACCAAAGGAAACAGGGGCGCCATGGCTGGACACGCAGCCATGCCAATAAGCCAGAGCAGGTATGTATTTCTGGATATCTTGCCGCAAAGTTGAAGCAGTTGTGGGGAACAGCGGGTCAGGTTCCCTGTGTACCCCGTGATTATTCATCGTGGTTGCCTTAAATGGACGACATATGTTCTATGTTTCGACGATGACGAGTGCTAAGGGTGCCAATGTAGGGCTCCAGGCTAGGCATCAATTTCTAATCCATTTGTAATGCTGTGGTCAGGAGATCCATCAAGCATTGAGCTCAACACTGGACGGTTTCTACCTTTGTGGTCCGCAAGGCTGGCCCCCACACGAGGGCCACTGTGCTAGACCCCCGCAGGACCCACGGGAGCGAGCCGTCTTCCCCACTTACTGGGATATTTCAGGCGGCTCGCCAGACATGCCGGTCGACTGCTGAAAACAGCATGTTTCGGGAGGCTTGACCTATCACATCATCCATACATCAGTAATTCCCTGTCTTGAGACCCTATCATTCTCCGCGCGCCAAGAAGTAGGCCAAGCAAGCCCCTTTGTAAGCCCTTTCTGCTCCCCCGAATATGGCAAGTGCTGGTTTCAAGAATACAGCGATGATACCCTGGTGCTGCCCCACAAAAGCATCCGATCATATCCAAAGAGGTGAATTAGGCAGCACATGGGGACACAAGCACCCCACTGCGGCTTAAATATCATGCGTTAGATGTCGGCGCAACCGCATACTATATCAACGGAACAACGGAATGGTCCAAGTCTTTTTACTTCAGCAGTAGACCAGTTCACGCCTCCAGCCGACCGAAAGCATGGTTTCTACAATCGCGCCTTTGCTCTCAGAGCTGAACGCCGCCGCCGGCCAGGCGAAGGATGGCGCTCTTCCGGAACAAGCCAGAATGGAAGCGTTGCAGGCCGCAACAAAGCCTGCCGCCGCGCTCGAGAAGCCGGAGGATGCTCTGCTGAAAATTGCGTACAGTGTACGTTTCGCCACCTCTCCCTCATGAAGCAATCTCTGATAGCATGTCTAGCCGGCGATCTGCATGGCCATCCGCAGCGGCGTTCAGATGAACATTTTCTCCGTGCTCTCGGAGAAAGAGGCGACGTCGGCACAGGAACTTGCGAGCAGGTCTGGCGCAGATGAAGTTTTGATCAGTATGTCCATCAGCCTCCCTCTTGAAGCAGATACCATAGCTTATACATTCCAAAGGACGACTCCTGCGCCCGCTCACGGCTGCAGGCTACGTCGCCGAGAAGGGCCCCGGGATGTACGGTCCTACTGCCATTTCGAGGCAACTGCACCAGAGGGTGACGGAGGGAATGGTGAAGTTCATGTAAGCCAACCGCAAAAGAATTGCACCCAAGCATATCTAAAACTAACGAACGCCTTTGTAAAAAAAAGCTGGGACCTCGGCATGCCGTCCATCACCGCCGCGCCCCACTGGCTGAACCAGCACGGCTGGCAGCTCAACCCCACCGACGCAACGAACGGACCCTTCCAAGCTGGTCACAAGACCGACCTGGACTTATTCCGCTTCGCCATCGCGAACAAGGAGAGGTTCTGGGACGACATGAACACCTTCTTCGAGGGCGACCGCGGCAGTCGTCCACATTGGGCGGAGTGGTTTCCGGCGCAAGACAAACTGCTCGACAGGAGTCTTCTGAGGCCCGATGCGCCGGTGATCGTCGATGTTGGTGGCGGCCGTGGCCATGATATTGAGGGGTTCAGGAAGCACTTCCCGGATCTGCCGGGGAGGCTCGTGTTGCAAGATCAGCAGCCGGTGCTGGATAGCATTGTCGCGCTGGATCCGAGCATCGAGAAGCGTGCGTTGGACTTCTTCAACGAGGCGCCGGTGACAGGTATGGGCTCTGTCTTTCCGTCTGAAATTGTTTCAGTCTGCTTGCTCACTTTCTTGCTTTTAGGCGCGCGGATATACTTCCTCAAGTTTATCATGCATGACTGGTCGGATGAGGATTGTCTTCGAATCCTGGAGAATGTGAAGGCTGCGATGGAAGAGGGCTACTCGTACCTGGTTATCGAGGAATTCATTCTTCCGGATGAAGGATGCTCTTTACTCCCGGCGGAGTGGGATCTGATGATGATGATTTATCTGTGCGGAATGGAGAGGACAAAGAGTCATTGGACGAGTTTGCTTGAAAGAGCGAATCTTTTCATCAAGGGATTTTTCACTCCGCCAGGGAATGGACAAGGCATAATCGTCGCTGAGCTCCGGAGAAGTCACTCGAATATATAGAAGGCTAAGAGCAAATGGCTGAAATATTGTATCCGTTATACAAAGATGAACCTGTGGAAGGTTTTCCCATAACTAAGCCTTTGGTTGTTCGGAAAAATATTCTGTTGCATATTATATGTACATAGCTTAGTTGTCGGTAGAGGATCATAAGAACTCGCCCCCATACGACCTTCCCTCTCAACAACACGAATCCAGGCACTTCACGATTATCACCAACTGCGGAAAATTACTACACCCTTACCGTAATCTCTAGTAATCTTTGGTGTTCTTTAGATATAGCTAAAATGCCCAAGTAGTTGTGAAATCTATTTTTTGTCCCTAGTTAGCTAACGTAGGCAGATTTAGCGACCGGGAACTGTAGCGAAGTAGAAGCAGTTGAGCAAAACTCTGGGTAATAGAGAGCTGTCCACAATATTCAATTTCCACCTCTACGAAGACGAAATTGACTACAAGACCAGCACAGTTCAGAAACGAATGATTCAATTTGTGCGTTTATATGACGAATGAGACAGGTCTATACCTTTGTTGCGTAAGCAGGGTTCTGGGTAGCAATCCCATTTGCGAATCTTCGCAGGGGTGGCTGCATCAGCTGACCCCATCAACCTTGGCAGTCTGACAAGTCTGACAAGATCAGCCTCAGTCGCCAGCACCTCTCTTACCGTCACTCTTCAAGTCCGTCACCACCAAGCCCTCATACTCCATTTTGCTTGTAGATACAAACAAAGCCAAGCACCTGTCGACCTTGATCCTCGTAGCGATGACACCAGCCAGTCACAACATGCCCTCTGGGCTTAGCCCGGAACAACTTTCAGCTGGCTCTCAGCCTGATCTCGCTGGCGAGTCTAGAGGCAGAAATGGCCTCTCAAACCAGACGTCTTTTAGGCTGCAAATCCTTGGCAAGCGAGACTGGGATCCATCACAGGTTGATGAAGAGGTGGCCGAGAAGCTCGTGAGGAAGGCATTCGACGTGGAGCAGGATACGGAAGTCATCGTCAAGTCCCTTGCCGACCATCCTGTGAGGAGGGCAGTCGTCGCAACTTTGAATTTCTCACAGATACCGACCAAGATCTCTCAAACTAGCGGACGGATGCACGAGTTTGAAGAATCCCTTCAGGGACTCTCTGTGGGTCTTGATACTCATTTCCACGGATTTACACCTCTCCACTCGAGGACGAGCTCCCATTATGACTGCGAGTACGAATTACCACCCATTCATGAGAAATATGTTGACGTTGTTTAGCTTTGTCGCCATATCTGGGCTGGGTGGTCATGCCTTCGGGTCATTCAAGTGCAGAGGTGGTGATTACATGTGGCTTCGCGATGATCTCCCCTTTTCCGTACCGAATGCCCGATCTTTTATCTACGGATACGATACCGAACTACATGGCAGTACTTCTTTCCAAAGCCTGGAAGACCTTGGATTGGCTTTCAAAGACGCACTCAAATCATTACTAAGACAAGACTTGGAGGTAAATACATCTATAGGAATCACCTATATACAGTCTTCTATCTAGCTAACGAAGCATAGAGTGGCGTTCTGAACCCTCTGACATTCTTGGGTCACAGCCTGGGTGGTTTGATCCTGAAAGAGGTCTGACTGATGACACAACGGCTCGTTCTTAAATACTGACTTGATATAGGCTCTGTGCCAAATGTCTACCAATCCAAGGGTAGACGATAGACTGCTCCTGAAATCTATCCGAGCCATCCTCTTCTTTGGAACACCCAACCAAGGGATAGATATCAGGTCACTGGTCCCTATAGTTGAGGAACAAGCCAACGAGGACTTTCTCCGCTCACTTCGTACCGATTCTGTGGAGCTCCGACGGCAAGCACAGCAATGGTCAAAAGCATTCGACAGCTCCCAATCAGACCTCATCTCTAATGATTTAGAGATAATCTCGTATTACGAGACTTCCACTTCACCGACTGCCGTCAAGGTTGATGGCAGTTGGAAGATGTCCGGGCCATCCGCACGACTAGTAGACAGATCTTCAGCAACCCACGGGCGCCCTTGGGAGAATGAAAGCCGCTTCGTTCAGCCAATTGGTCGAGATCATTCGGGTCTTGTGAAATTCCGCACCCGTAATGACCCTGTATATGTTAATCATGTTCTGCCGCGACTTCGGTCTCACAGTTAGTCTTGAAAAACTTTGCCAGGATCAAAAAAACTTTACTGATACATCTGCAATAGAACGACTGCATATGCACACGTCTGATGAACAAGAAAGTAAGTGCTATCTTCATGCGCCTACAGGATGGGAGTGGATAGATGCCTTGCTAACTTCTCCCAGCTGATAAGTTGGAATCATTAGAAGAAGAGAACAGGGTCTTGAGAACAAAGATCGTAAGCCTCACAGATGCGTTGAAAAACGAAAAACGCAAGAACCAAAATCTCAACAAGATGATGATCAAATCTGCCGGGCAGACTACTTCTACTCCGGATGATCGCCAGATCCAGGTCGGATTCGAGCGGCTTAAAGACGAGATATATCAACTTGTGAAAAAGCATCTCACGAGGAAAATCCAAAATCTCCCACAAGAGGCTTCACCTGATGCTTTAGAGTTGATCACCCGTGCGGAAATTGCAACCATGCTGTATGAATGCTTTTTCGCCAAGGGCAGCTATGTGTTCGGCAGTGCGCCAGACCTTGAGGACGGCTTGATCGGATTCGAAACAGAAGTGCTCAACAGGGAAAACGCAGGTAACGTGGAAAGATAAAAGTTGTGACGCTTCTGACAAAAGCTGATTTTGAAACAGAGGTTGAGCTTGGTGAAGTATTCGAATGGCGAGCTCGCACGGTCCAGATCTGTCAAGCGTTCAAGATGTCTGGCGAATGCGGCCGCACTCAAAAGGCTGTGAACCAGATATGGCAGAATATTGCAAATTTCTGTCAAAATCCGCAGCCTGAAAAAACGTTTGTCTTAAGGGATCTCGAAGCGCTTTGTGCATCTGCGTTGAATCTCGCGATACTCTTGAGGTCAACCACGACGGAATTCGAGTGGGAGCAGAAACTGGAACGGGCTCTTTTCGACAAGCACAAGATCGAGATTCTCGGGACCCTGGGCCCAGATATAGACAAGGGCGAAAAGTACGTGGTTGACCGTATTGTCTTCGGCGGGGTGGTAAGAGGTGGTTCTCGAACGGGTCGGCTTAAAGATTGTCAAATTCGGCTTCTCAAGCCTTGCGTCCTCATCTCTTAGTAGGAGACCTCGAATGCGAGCGCCCGTATGCATTTGGAGAAACAGAACTACTTCCGTCTTGTTTCGAAAATGCGTAGCTCCTACGTGAATCATGCAGATCAGTAAAAAAGGCAGCTCTCGATCAATGGCAAGCAGTAGAAATT
>RHKH01000184.1:507-17868 GCA_009829795.1 Lasiodiplodia gonubiensis | reverse complement strand
TCTTTTTTTTTTTTTTTTTTTTTTCGCTGTTATCTTAAGGCGTTGGCGCACAAAAACAAAAACCTTCCTCAAACCCTTCTTCCTTCCCCACCCCCGCAAAGAGAAAAGCAAAAGCAAAATCACCCCAAGGAAATCGTGGAACGGGCCCTCCACGACCCCTCCAGCCCCTCACCCACCCGCCACAGCAAAGGCCCAACACCATCCACCCCACCTCCCACCGCCCCGCATGTACACCACCGCCGCTGCCGCCAAGGACCGACCATCACTGCTGCCAAGGACCGAGCTCCCACCTCCCACCGCCGCAGCCCACCGCAGCCACCGCCGCAAGGCGCCGCATCGCGCCGCGCCGCGCCGCGCCACAGCCACAGTTATGCGCCACCAAGCCACCGCCACACCGACAAACGCCACGCGCGCGCACGTTTGCAAAACCCGAGCGTCGAGACTCTCGAGAGTCAGTACCTAGTCGCTGGGCAACCCTCAGCCGCAACTCAGCCGCATCGACGAACGCGACGATCCAGACTCGACCAGACGCGCGATCCAGACGCGACCCGACGCGATCCAGGCTCGACCAGAACATAAACATCATGCGTGCGGGCGCAAGCGCGGAGATATCCGTAGTGCGGTTAAGCAGTCCGCTCAGCCGCCCCGCCGAGCTACTACAATATACGCGCATGAAATTCTCTATCACGAAGGTTGTCCGTGACCGTGGCTGAGCTGAACTGAGCTGAGCTGGGCAGGCTGGGCGGGCGCGAGCGCGAGCGCCGCGGCGGCGCGCTGTGTTCGTGATGATAATATATGCGCAATACGAAAACGAACGAATGATGCGGATGAGCGGGGGCAATTTCCGGGACATGCCGCTGAGCGAGAGAGCAATTAATTCGAGATACATTGCATGAGAGAGCGCTTTACGGTGAGGAAGAAGAAGTCTTTTTTGGATTCAATCGTGGACCTTCATCAAGATGCTTTTGGTTTGGCAAAGCGAATGGAAAAAGAGTAAAAGTCTATAAGTCTTTTGGCTGATAGAAAGAATGAGGGGGGCCGTTGGAAGAACGGCAACGAAGCGAACGTGAAGAAGGTATCTCAGCAAGAAAGCAGCAGTCGGTAAAAATGTAGACAAGAAGGGCCTCAAATGGGCATAAGGAAAGCGCCTTATGCGACGTGAACGACGTGGTAGTTGAAGTTGCAGAAATCTGCATCCGCCTGGACGTCCTCCGCGCTCAGACCGGCGCCCATGACGGAACCATCAGCGCCAACCAGCTCGACCCTCTGCTTGCCCGTAGTCATGCCCATGACGGCCTGGGCGTTCAAGCCCGCCTTGCCGTCGAACGACTCGAGCAGGCTGTCGCCCGAGTAGACGTTAATCTTGATGGCGCCCTCGGCGGTATCGGCGGGCAGCATGACAGCAAAGTTGACCGTATCCTGCGCGTTCTCCCAGCCGATGGGCTTGCCGAGGTAGTCGCCGGCGCACGATGCGTCCTTGAGCAGGGGGCGGTACCACATGGCGCCGGTGAAGTTGCCGTTGGTGGGGACGATGTCTTCGGCCGACTTGGCGCCGTTCTTGTAGGCGGCGATGAAGGGGGAGATGACGTCCTGCCAGGCCGAGTGGTCAAACTTGTCGACGTACTTCTGGGTAGCCTCGCTGGTCGAGATGGACTCGGACCAGACGTTGCCGATGTAGTGAGACTCGCCCGCATCGTTCCAGGTCAGGAGCATGACGAATTCGGGCTCCAGGTCGAGGATCTGCGTCATGCGGTTGGGGAGGGTGAGCTCGCCACGGCGGTACCAGTTGCCGAGGCCGTCGATGTGCTTGAACTGGTGGGAGGAGAGAGCTGGAGACAATCACGTGAGTGGTGGTTCAGGGGAGCCAGGAGAGGGAGGCAAAACTTACGCATCAGGTAGGACTTGCCGGTGGCGTGGGCAGAGTCGAGGCCGATCTTGTCAGTGACGGAGCTGAGGATGCTGGCAATGCCATCCTGCTCGGCGGGCCAGGCGGTCTCCCAGGAGAAAACACCATCAACGGCCGAGTAGGTCTGCAGGGAGCCCATGAGGCTCTCGCTGGCCGAGGCATCGGAGCTGCTGTACAGGCCAAAGTCGGAGACGAAGTAGGGGGTGAAGCCGTCGGCCTCGATGCTCGAGCGGAGCTTGCGGGTCCACTCGCCGCCGTTGGACATGATGCCGCCGTTGAAGGTGGTGACGAAGGGCTTGCCGTCATGCTTGTAGTACGTGTCGTTACCGGCATACTGCTCGAAGATGGGCAGGAAGGATTCGGGGTCCTGCTCGTTCAACACGGCCATGTCGAACGAGAACAGCAGCTTGAAGTCATTCTCAGCAGCGGCCTGGAAGAGGTAGTCGATGGCGCTGAGAGCCCAAGAGTCGACAACATTCTGGACGTTGAGGGCGAAGGCGTCAACACCCAGGTTCTTGGCGTCACGGACGTCGGTCTGAGCCTGCTCGACTGACGAGAGACCGCACACCTGGCTTATGTTAGCTTGAATGCAGCTGAATGCATGTCTATAGTGCGTACCATGTAGTGGGCGAAGACAGCCTTGTCGTCGGCATTGACGCCGGAGATGAGGCTCAGCGAGACGCTGGCGAGAGCGCCGACAAAGCTAGCAGTGAAACGCATATTGGCAACAAGGAGTGACTACTGTATCAGGTACAGGAAGGAGTGGACAGCCCGTATAAGAGCAATGAGTTTCGCAAAGAGCGTGGCGTCAAACCAGTGACGAGGCGTAGAGGTACCAGCCGGAATGTGACTAGAAAGAGCCACGGTGGGCTGAATTGGGTTATAAAGGGAGCGCCCAGAAATGGCCCCATAGCGCGGCTGCGCACGCCAATAAAGGAAGGGCTTGGTGTTTGATGAAGGAGGAGCCCTAAGCCGGAGCGCCCTTAGTTGGGCGTTTCGAAGCGTGAATCGCTCCCCGAAACGCGGTGCGCGCCACAGGGACAGGGGGCCGTGCCGAGCTCATGATAAGCGCCTGGTTGATCGCGGTGGCGCTGCCGGAACATGATCTGCGGGCTGAAACAAAAAGCCAGGTGTTTATACAGCGGGCTCTATGGTGTTGAGAAGCAAGGCAGCCTTAGTCTCTGGTTCAATGGGGAGGTTTACGAGCGTCCAGCATGTGGCGGACCGGACCGCATCGGCGGACGGTGTTTCACCAGGGCAGTTGTCTGTTGGAGGGAATTTTGATTGGTCGTATTCCTGACAAGGGCGCTTACCGTGGGTGCCGGCCTGATTCCTCCACGGGGAAAGCGGGCGATTTCGAAGCCACAGCCTGGCTCCACTTTGGACATGGGGTGATCCCATTGGTGGCGATGACGATCGCTCAATTTCGATTTGGGCCAATTGTGGACGCGCTGGATCTGAGTTTTCTGCTTCTGCCTCAGGGCGTGTCGCAGGCGGAGATGCGGCCAATGGAGATAAGCGGATAGGCGGCACAGCGAAGATTAACCTTCTACTGATGGGGTGTTGGTGGCTTCGAGAAAGCGGCGGCGGATGTGCGGCCCAGCAGTCTGTGCACGCGGCGTCCGTGTGATAGGCGAAAAAAAGGCGTTTTTAAACGGGCCAGGCCTGCTCAGGGCTTTGCAAATTCTCATGCGGCTGAGCAGCGTGTTGCTGCCAGCGCAGAGGGTGTTCATTTGGACATGCAGGCCGCTGTGCAGGCGTGGCAGGCTGGTTGCTGGGCGTCTGAGGCTCGTCGTCAGCTTGCTCCGGGTAGAATAGATTGCTCTATTGAAATACGAGAGATCATCTTCTTGGGCTCCACCCTGCGAAGGCTGCGAAGGCTGCTTGTAGTCGTGGACTCAGGGGCAGGCTTGGAAGAGGTGTCCGAGACGGACACGAGCGAGGGATCCTGGGCGGTTGCGCAGTCGGCCGAATCGGCGACCTTTGCGCTCAGCGGGCCTTCAGCCGTTGGCGCCGGGGGTGGAGAAGGCATGTCTTGGCCGGCGCGAACGCGTGCAGTGAGAAGAGGGACGGCGGAAGGTGCGGGGTCGCGCGCCTGCGGTGCCGGAGCTTATTCCCTCCCGCTCGCGCAAACGGCAGGCGCTCCTTCTCGCCCGCGATCGCCTCTTCTCCCTGTTGCACGCGCGTCACTCGTATTGCACAGAATCATGATGGTCTCCGGTGTGCGGGTTGCCCAGTTCGTCGGCATTACCGCGTCCATGTTCGCGGCGGGTGAGCATTCCGCCCCGCAACTCCCCCCGACACCACGCTGATCCTGCCTCGTCCAGGCCAGAATGCCACCTTCTCGACAGCTGTCGTCCCCTCACTGCGCAGCCCGCGCGACGACGAAGCCCGCCTGGCCGCTCACTGGCGCACTGCCTACGTCGCTGGCTTCTACCTCACGCCCCCACCGCTCTTCCTGTCGTGCGTGTCGTTCAGCTACCTTGCCTATTCGGCCAGGAACAGTCGCACGCTGTGTGCTCTGTACGCCATTGCTGCTGTGATGGTTCCGGCGATCGTGCCCGTGCACACTTTCACCATCATGCGCCCCTACATCGGCGCCCTCTGTCTACGCGCCGAAAAGCTGGCCGGCCCCGGTCATGGCACTAAGGCTGAAGGCCTGGGAAAGGGCGAGCCTGCCACGCTGCGCACTGAGGAGAAGTACTCGACCGACGAGCTTGTGCGCCTCTGGGGCCTGCACAACGCCTATCGCACCGTCACCGGCTTCGTTGGCGCTGCACTTGGCCTTTGGGCAGCCCTAAAGCACGCGGAGATGAACACCCTGATCTAAACGTCACATCTCTCAAACAGCCCTATCGGCAAATCCCCGGTGCTACCTCGTATAACGCACGTTGCAAATGAACCGGGCCCGGCTGCGATCCGGCACCCGTCGTACCCGCCGTTGCTACACCGAAGCTCTGAGTTAGCGTATGCTGATCGCCCGCTACTTGACAAAACCCGACCAAGCGCCACTCTCTTTCACGATGTTCCAAGCCTCCGCACTTGTGGCGCTGCTTCCAGAATGCACATTGGAATTCCCCCAAAGGTAAGACCGTGCCCCTTCTAATCGCCTGTATACGCTAACCGCCATGAAGTCGTCGGCACTGTCGCCTGCAAGTCCGTCGCCGCGGTCGCCGTCGCCCTTGAACCCGAACGGCGCCAACTACGTCGAGCTGGGCGACATGAAGCGGGACGATAGCCGCGGCTACCATTCCGGCGCTGGCCAAGAGCCTCAAACCCCTCTCACCCCAGAGTTGCCCCCGCGCCCCGGTCCCCCCTCAGACGGCCTTACCGATGTCGTCAACAGCTGGTGGCTCTTCGAGCTTCTTGCTTGGGTTATCAGCGCTATCGCCATGGCCGTCCTCGTTGTTACTTTGATCCTTACCGACGACCATCCGCTTCCCCACTGGCCCTTGCGCATCACCCTGAACTCGTTCATCTCCATCCTGGGAACCATCGTGAAAGCAGCCATGGTTGTTCCCATTGCCGAGGGAATTAGCCAGTTGAAATGGCTGTGGTTCAAGAAGGCCGGCGTCCTTAAGGATATCCAAACCTTTGACGAGGCCAGTCGAGGAATGTGGGGGAGTATGAAGTTGCTTATGGGCACCAGAGGCGTGTATGTTGGACTGCTCCATGACTTTTACGGCAGATGCTGATCGTGCACAGACACCTTGCGAAGCTTGGAGCCTTTCTTACCGTCTTTAGCTTGGCTGTGGACCCTTTCATTCAGCAAATCGTCACTTACCCTGTCAGGATGGTTGAGTCTGATGTTAATTCGACCGTCCCTGTTGCCAACCTTTACAGTGACTATGCCCCAGGCGGAATAATGGCCCGTGAGTAGTACCAGTATTACAACATGAGACCACACTAAACATCGGCAGTGAAAAACCCCGCCCTTTCCATGAAGGCAGCTATCTCGTCAGGCATTTTCGACACTAATGAAGACCCTCTCGCCGATTTTGAAGTTTCCCCTTACTGCCCAACTGGTAACTGCACCTGGACAGAGCCCTACCAGTCGTTGGCTATCTGCAGCAAGTGCGCCAACATCACCGAGAGCCTGGAGACCAAATGTGAAGATTTTGGTAGCCAGTGGCATATCTGCAACCACACCTTGCCCAACGACTTCGTACTGCAGACGGGATACATGCCCATGGTTTATATCAACGCCACCGGCGCCGTCGATTCCATCAACTTCAACAACACCCAATCGACCCTTACCACCCTTACAACGATCCGTTCTCTCCACGACGCCTCATCAACAACAGCCTTCGGCGCCATAGCCATGGAATGCGTGCTTTACGCGTGAGTACTCCCTTGCCCATGTCCACCAGCGCTGCATCAAGCTAATACACGCCCTCACCAGCTGCGTGAACGAGTACCAAGCCGCCGTCAACAACGGCACCTTCAGCGAAAGGGTTGTGGCCAGCTACAGCAACAGCACCCAGCCCAGCACAGGCGACAACATCACAATCACGCCCGAAAACACGGGCCAGCCCTTCGTCATAGAAAGCTACGCCTGGAACGCCATCGAGCAGTACTTCTGGACCATGTGGGACGGCAACGTCACGGGCTCGACGGGCGAATCGTCGGCGACGTCGGACGTGCTCGACGCCATCTACCAGCTCGGCGACAACACGAACGGCGGCGAGAACATCACCATGCAGGCCCTCGCCAAGTCGATGACGCACCTGCTCCGCACGCAGAAGAACACGGCCACGTCCAAGACGACCACCGTCGCCAAGGGCATCGCTTGGTCGTCGACGACGTTCGTCCACGTCCGCTGGATGTGGCTCATCCTGCCCGCCGCCCTGCTCGCCCTCACCCTCGTCTTCCTCATCGGCACCATCCTCATGAGCGCCGCCAGCGGCGTCGCCATCTGGAAGAGCTCGACGCTCGCCCTGCTGCAGATCAGGCTGGTCGAAGACGATCAGAGGCAGGCCGCTAGCGGGGGGCTGCGCGAGTGGGGCAGTGGCCGCTTGGGCGATTTGAATCAGTGGGCGAATAAGTCCGAGGTCAGGTTGCATCGGAGCGAGACGGGGACGGAGTTCCATTTGCATCGGAAGCAGTGATCATGGGTTGGTGGGATTTCATAATGAGGGGAGGTGGGAGGCGGGTTTGGGATGGGATGAATTGATTGTATGATACCACTTGTAATAATATATATAATATAACGCATTGATCAACCTGCTGGGTGTGTCTGGTTGTGAGTGGTTGGAATTATCTTGCATTGGTGGCAATAAGGAGTAAGATGGGGCTAAGCTTTTTCGGAAGGATGGCGGAAGGATGGCGGGGCAAGGGGGTGGTTGACTTAGTCAGCTGGGCTGGTGGTCGCAGCCGTCGACTAGTACAACTCCTGGCAGAAAGGAAGCGGGGAAATCATATAGCTGCAGGTGATACATACGTGGATGGGTGAGCGAAGTGACTGATCACATCAAATACATCGATGGACTGGATCAACAGGTTATGTAGGAAATGTGACTATCATTCCATCATGAGAGATATACTACTGCAGCGCCAGAAGATCCATGTTGTCCCCTCTCTTCCTCACCATACGCATTGAAGAATTCGTGTATACCCTCTCTTCCCACCCAATGAACTCATGCAGAACCCGTGATTGACCGCTCGTCGAGAAAAGAAGACTTAGTGGATGCAACGCACAACGCGAGTAATCCACAAGCAGCTTGACAAGTTCTTTGCACAACTCTTCCGAAGTCTCGCTTTCAAACTCGTTCAAACCATGAATGATACAATAGCGAAGGCTGGTTGTTTGCTCGAGCAGATCGCGCAGCAAGCCCAGCCCTGCCTTCCAACCCCCGATATTCCCATCTAGGCGCTCCAGAGCATCGATATCGGCCCGGAACGAATCATCACTTGGCCTGAAGCGGAGAAGCTGACATATGAGACAGTACACCACCGACAGAAGCCCAGATTCCTCTCGTGGTTGCGATCGCGACATACCCATGGAAGCCGTCCGGCTGGGGATGTATGAGATGAAAGGGGCGTCTGCCAGGGCCAAGGTTCGAATGACGCCCAGAGCCGCCATGCTCGCGCTGG
The DNA here is from genome assembly GCA_009829795.1 of Lasiodiplodia gonubiensis. Classification (NCBI taxonomy): domain Eukaryota; kingdom Fungi; phylum Ascomycota; class Dothideomycetes; order Botryosphaeriales; family Botryosphaeriaceae; genus Lasiodiplodia; species Lasiodiplodia gonubiensis. The sequence continues at coordinate 9,869 of RHKH01000184.1, read as the reverse complement.
CCGCCTCTTGAAGTTCGAACGGGAATTCAATCCAGAGTCTCCGTGGTGCCGTCAGCGCACCCTGTGCCCATTGACCGAGCCTGGTAATGATGTTGTGGTCTGTCACAAGGAGTCGGGCTTCTTGTGCTTGGGAAAGGCCATCGCCGCCAGAGAGAAACTGATCAAGCTTCGTGCAGTAAGCGTCAACCTCGTCTCTTGACAGACCTTGACTGTGATCGGGCTTTTCGTTGCTTTGGAGTAGCGGTATAGCAGGCTCCGCTACCAGCATGTGTTCCTCCACAATTTCCATCTCTCGCTGTTCTTGAACTGTTGAAAGTGGTCAATGTAATGTGCTTTAGAAAGTCGGGAAATAATTACTTTTTCTTCTTTGTTTGTCCGATTGAAAGGTGGACTCATATAAAGAAAACATTCGTCTGCCCATCTCCAGTATCTCGTCATGCTGGGCTCGATCCTCAGCTCTGCATGCATCCACTTTCTTCTTTAGATCCTCGAACGCGTTTCCCAGCTTTTCGAGACTCTGGTTCGCATCTTGAGTTCCACGCTTGATTTCGTTGGTCCATATCAGCCCTGTGGCATGGCTCCTTTCCAATATGTCACCGGTTGCGGTGCTGATTCTATCTTCCGCGCTCTTACTTTTCGCTAGAATAGCCGTGTTGAAGCTGTCGAATAATCTAGAGAATGATGGTTTGTTGAACCACTTTGCTGCCTCCAGAAAGAAGTCAAAGATCATCTTGTAGACTTCCACAAGCTGTTGTTTCATCTCATCCGTTCTGATCACAGGAAGGAGTTCCATGCAAACAGATGCTCTCTTACACAGCCTTGCCGCTGCGCTTGAGAAATGTTCTGCGATCTCTTCGTGGTAAACGGATGCCTGTAAAACCGAGATTTTTCAGCTGCAAAGTTTCTAGCATGTGGGTTTTATCCGGCATCTTACCTGCACAACCATTATCATCGCCCCAGAAAAAGCGGCTACGTATTCATTGGAGCTTGGAAACACGCTGAAGACTGCTTTGTGTGCGTCGAGACTTTTGCAAACATTGTGAAAGCAGGACGAAACCTTGCTGTGGTCTTTCTTCCAACCATCCTCGAACGAGTCCACTACGTCCTTCACACCATCCAGGGTCTCTATATCGCCCTGCAGTAATCTCTCTTGTATCTTGTTCTCGGCTGACGCTCGATGTTTTTTGAATATAGTCCGCTTGCGTTGTTTCTCTTTCACAGAGGCGAAGTATTCGGTGCAGCTTTTCCTAAGGGCGTTGCGCACCACTTCAAGTTCATCGAACGGACTGCAATGAATGATGAATAGACGAACCCTGATGGGAAGTACCTAACAGCTTAAGATACTTACTTATCTGACTTGGTCGCATCCTTGAGGAGGACATTTTGCTGGTCAATTCTCTCCTGGACCGCAGCCTTCAACCCGGCTTCCAGAGGTCCATGTCCCTCTAGGGTATCGGAGAATTGACGAACTATTGTTTCAGGGTCTTGTCCCATGCTGAAATTGCCCTTAAAGTTAGGATGTCGCCTGGCGAAAATCGTTAAAACGACAGCGTGCGGGGTGCCTTACGAAATTCTCCACGATTTTTCGGTCGTGTTCGGAGGCCGCAAGTGGGTCCATTGACAACGCTATTGATCCACCAGTCTCGAGTGCAGTTCCGCAAAAGCCAGATATAGGCTGGAAATTACCGCAATATTGGCTTTCCAAATGCGATGTAATCCTGGGCCTATCATAGCACGGCGATATGGCCCAAGTTCAGGCCCAGAAGGGTCGCCCGATTTTCCTTTCAGCTGCAGCTGCAGGTAAGTCCAATTTAGTATTCTTCAGCCGAAGGTAAGGAAGTAAAAACCAATGAATCCTAATCTCGCTTCTGCGGGGCAAAATGCATATGAAAGACCACGTCAGCTATGCTGCATCGGATCTCCACAACGGACGTTGGTCTCAAAAGTGTTGCCCACCTACATATCGACCAGGCATACGCACTGTATAGCTTCGCCGATTAAGGTGAGCTAGGTTGATCTACTAGAACTTCTTTAGAACATCAATTAAGCGCTATAAAAGCAACCCGTATGCTCTTAAAGGTTTCTTAGTCGAGCCGAGTGGTTTTTGTTTGCGTTTAACCAGACCTCATAGTAAAGGATGCTAGTCATTTCACAAGCAGAATGGTTTTTGCCGGCATAAATTCAGCGGTCTGCACGGGCAGGGAACTCGCCTGCCGGGTGGGGTATCGATATCCGCATGACAAATATGGTTTCACGGCTATCATACTGGCGCTTTGAATCCATGCTTCTGTTTTCACCTCAGTATTGATTCATTGGAGAGAACACCATGTAAGCAGCCACCGACCGCATTACCGGAGCCCAATAGCTGCCCTTGAGACCTGCGCTGACCGGGATCCAGCGCTCAAGGCTATGCAACTCATAGTATTTTAGCTGAGAGATTTTGCACCTCAGCTACCGGCCCCTCCACCATCCAGCCCAGCTTAGACTATCAAATAGCCAGCATGGCTGAGTTGGACGCTCGGAAAGACTTGCACGTTTCATGCGAGGAAGGTGGGTCATTTTGCTGACCGGAACCTGCAGACTACTTACGGTCATTAGTTGCGCCAAATGTCGACGCTCCAGTGACTGTCAGCTCCGTGGCTCATGTAGATGAGACCAGCCCGGTACCCGAGAACGATGAACAGGCAGAAGATAGCACAGAAGGGGGCACGACGACCGCGAAACCCGAAGCTGTTTTGTCTGCTAACGAGACGAAATCACAATTGGCGCCCATTGTCTTCATCGACCCAGCCGGTAGAAGTTGGCCTTTTCCATTCGAAGCCTGCAGAACATGGGATGTGAGTCACAACCCATCAGTTGTATGTAATTTTGTACTGACAGCTAGATTTAGAGCGTGGAAAAGTCGATCAACAAAGTTTTTGTGCAATTGGACCTACCAGAACCGTATGGTGATCATCCCGACAAAGCAAACAATTCAAACAAGCTGCCTTTGATTGAAGTTGTCAAGCCAGAGAAAAAGACCATCCTGACGGAGTTTTGGGAGCAGTTTGTCCAGCCAGGATGGGAGATCACAGTCCGGCTCTCGGAGCCCCAACTCAATTTGGATGGCGATGTCCGCAGCAACACGGAAGGCGATGTCGGTAACAACACTGAAGGCGATGCCCGCAGCAACATTGAAGGCGGAGTCGGTGAATCAATTGACGCTACATCTGAGAAAGCAGCCGATTCGGAAAAGACACCCATACAGGACATTTCGTACGCCGTTGAGGTGTATCAGCAAGATGGCACATCAGTCCCAAACTTTTTGCGCGTGGAGACGTACGACAAACATCAATCCCACAGGTTCCAACAACGTCCAGGCCAGGCATCGATGGTTCTACAGGAAGTCAGGAGGCTTTTCTTGGGCCAATCAAAGTATCGTCAGAGCCACTTGGACTGGGAGCCCACTGAATATATCGACAACGAAGACATCTGGGGTGGTTCAATCCTCCGTATCCATTCTCCGATGTTGCTCAACGCTCTCAAAGCCGTGATACAGTTTCAAAATCCAGCACAAGAGACCGAAGGAAGACTTCGCGTCTATTATGAGGCTGAGACTGACATTGACGGTGGTGTCTTCGTTTTTCCGTTTCGAGACCTTTACCACTACAAAGACGAGCTTCTGGAGTACAAGAAAGGTACGAGTGAGTCCCGCGCCCAGCATACAGACGAATACAATCGCGAGTGCGATAACCACATCGATATTCTCGTAAAGTACCTTTACGACCAGCCCACCATCCACCTGCGCGATGCCGAGTCAATGTGGAACCGAAAGGTACCGATGATCACCTTTTCCTCTATATGGCTTCTTTTGAAGCCAGGCACGATGGTGTATGTTCGTGAACGGGGCGTAATCAATGCTTACATCATTGAAGCCGTCCGTGGAGGTCCTCGAGGAAGTGGATTTGACGCTAAAATTGAGAAGTATTCTGTGCAAGTCTGGAATCTGGACTTCGATGGGAAATCACTACGCCGTTCATCCAGGAAAATATCGGTCCCGATTTTTGACGGCGAGAGAATGATCAATTCTCTCCCTCTGTATCCTGAACGCTTCCACGAGGATAAAGAGGAAGAGCGGTTCCTACGGGAGCTTCTCGCTGAGCGCGGACGTAAGTTCGTAGAAGTCATCAAGTCACCAATGCTCCAGGAGTACACCGGACCAAGTCAATTTCACGGTGCGAGGATGGTAAGTATTCACAACAATCAGCTGAATGGTATCTAAAGCTAATATTTACAGTATGACCATGCCCGAGTCATTGTCGACCATACGTCCCAGCCATGGGTGTACGAGATACACAACGAGCAGCCCAACCTCCACATCCCCGGCGAGAAGGTGACAGAGTCCTTGGGGTCTGGAATTCGGGTTCCGGGATGTCAATGTGCTCCGTGCGAGGATTCCAGAGCAGGGACTCCCGTACATCAGCCTGTGGCGTTCGCTAATTATGATGACATAGACCTCAATGTCCCGAATGTTCTGGGTCAGCAGCATTACATACTTTGTTGGTCTCATGTGTATGGGTACGCTTTGCAAGACCGACTGTGGGGTATGCTTGGCCGACGCATGATGAATAATGCTTGTGCTAACTCATCGCAGATCTGCTCCAAGTCGACGGTCTGACGCCTCCGAGAATTGACAAGAACATCATCGACACCCTCGTGATGAGGCCAGAGTCTAACAAAGACATGATCAAAGCTATATGTGAAACTTACGGCGACAAGGAAGAACGGGAGAATCTGTTCTTCGCGGATTTCATCCGCGGAAAGGGTGAGGGCCAAATTATGCTCCTTCACGGTCCACCGGGCACAGGAAAAACTCTCACTGCAGGTAAGTGAATATGGTCTATGAAACACATCGATATCATATTAGCTAACGAATTATGTAAGAGTCTGTGGTCGAGTACATCCAGAGACCTTTGCTCAGCATAACGGCTGCCGATCTGGGTCACGAGCCCGAGGTGCTGGAAGATAATCTGCTACGATTCTTCCGAAATGCAAGCAAATGGGATGCCATTGTCCTTCTAGACGAAGCTGATGTTTATCTCGAGCGGCGCTCAGCCAACGACCTCCGAAGAAACAGCATCGTTTCAGGTGAGCAAATTCACACCGTATCTCAGGATTTCGACTTACACTGGCCAGTCTTCCTCCGTGCCTTGGACTATTTTCAGGGAATTTTGTTCCTTACGACGAACCGTGTTGGCTCATTCGACGAGGCTTTCATGTCCCGCATCCATTTGCAGATCGGGTACGAGCCGTTGGATGAGGCCGCCCGCCTACAGATCTGGAACAACAGTTTCAAGAAGCTACTGGCAAACCACAAGCAGGGCGGACGTGAGATAAATTACTCGATCACTGCAAAGGAATACGTCAAGAGCTCCAAGATGCTTCAAAAGCTCCAGTGGAACGGGCGAGAAATCCGCAATGGTGAGTCGAAGAGGAATAAGTTTCATCTTTCGGGTAGATCTGATGTGCTAACCCGTGTACGCACAACTCAGCTTTTCAAACTGCCGTCACTCTTGCTGCCTTTGAGGCCAAGAAGAACGGTGAAAGCATTCCAACCATCACAGAAGAACACATCAGCCAGGTGGTGGATATGTCGGTCACATTCAAGCAGTACATGAAAGATACACTTCAGGCAAGTGACGGGGACATAGCGTTCCGCGATCGGCTACGGAATGACAGATTCAAGCTTGTCCCGGTTGGTGATTCGTAGAAGCGGCTGGGAACGGAGTCCTGATTCGTTGGCGCCTCATTGGCGGAACCCGAATTCTTTGTCCAAAGCCTTTGGAGTGCGCTGTTCCCAATTTTCTCCTTGAAAATTTCGGGTGATCGTTTTTCTCTTCTCTTTGGATATGTATGTGTTCTTCTTAGTACAAAATGCTTAACGGACTACCGGAGATTGTCGTACTCATTAAAATAATGTTGACGTGACTGTTCAATTGTCATCAATATACGATACTTTATACTACATTAACAGTATTACATGACGAAGTCGTATGGTCAGTCGCTCTTGAGCAGGTGTGTGGTTCCACATGCCGCATGTTCCATGACTTATTGCCAAAATGCTTGAGCTGATGGGGTTTATAATCATTACTGAGTTTCTTCATCCATTGAAACTGCTATGGATGGTATCTACGCTGATAGAAAGTCTGTACAAAGATATTCGCTAATGAGGGTAGACCGCCACGTCTATCACAGGGTGTGCAATGCCCAAGGTTCATGGGGAAAGCTGTCATGACATCATCCACGAGAGAGTGGAAATCTTCATTGTTTCCAAGGTGGCAATATCTGAGCTCACGCAGCCGGACAGTGTGTTATTGATGTTCCAAGGGCGCCTGGTGTTAACCGCGTGCGCGAAGCTCTCGCGCGTGCCGGACATCACGGCACCCTCATTCACTTCCTTGTGGTATGTACATAAACGCCTCTTTTCGCAGCAACTCTTCCTGACCACCGCATCATTGTCAACTGCCTACCACCTTAGCCAGAAAGCGTATTCCAAGACAATCTGCCACTGCGATCAAGCCTTCGCCGACCCTGACCAGCCCGAGCAACACTTCGCCCACAAGCCCCACCAAGCCGACTTGCCGCGAAGCCACGATGACCACCGTAATCGAAGTCCTCGAATCCATGCGTAAACACGCAGGAGACAACCTCAGTGCCACACCAGGCGCGGAACTCTCAGCCACCGCCAACGACGACCTCGGCGCCGCCACCCTCTACACGGCCCTCACGCCCCTCTGCCACGACGCCGACCTGCACGACCACATTCTCCCCCTCGGCCCGTTCGACCAAATCCAGATCCGCAAGTACACGCCCCGCATCTTCTGCTTCCCGATGCGCGACCAGCGCCCCACCACCGTGTCGGCCGCCACCATTGCCCTCCGCCTGGCCGTGCAGAAGACGCTAGCGCATTGGCCGTGGCTCGGCGGGTACGTCGTGCCCGTCAACTACACCCACTCCTCCCACTCCTCCTTCCCCCCCTCCACCACCTCCTCCGACGTCAACGACTCCCCCGTCCTCGAACTCCGCTACACCGCCCCCGCCCTCGACGTCGTGCTGTCGGGCGTCTTCAACGCGAAGGTCCTGGCGGACTTCTCGTCGTACGAGCGGTTGGCGGCGCGCGGCATGCCGCCCAGCTTGCTGTGTTGCAGGGAGCTGTCCGGCATGGACGAGGCGCCGGTCCAGAAGGGCTACCCGGCGCTGCGCGTGCAGGCGAACTTCGTGCCGGGCGGCTTGCTGCTCGCGGTGGCGGATGCGCATCCGGCGGTGGATGGCGTGGCGGGCGAGATGGTGGTCGAGGAGGTGGCGAGGTGTCTCAGGGTGGGCGCGGAGGCGGTGGTGGTGGGTGTGGAGGGTCAGGGGAGGGTTGGGGTCTCCCATGCTGGCTTTGCTGGCGTCGACGGCCTACAGCAACAACAGCCGCCGCCCGTCGTCCCCGAATTCGAGCTTCCTGCCCCCCAGCCCACGACATCAGCCAGTCCCGGCGCCCTCGACACGGCCGCCGCTGCCGCCGGCAACCCCGGCGCCCGCATCATCACCATCCGCGCCGCGACCATCACATCGCTCAAGGCGGCCGTCACGGCGCAGCTGCAAGCCACCACGGCCGCTCCAGGCGCGTTCGTGTCGACGCACGACGTCGTCAGTGCGCTGGTCTGGACGGCCGTGATGCGCGCGCGGGCGCCGCGGCTGCAGCTGCTCCCACGACGGGAGCAAATCGAGGACGTGTTCGCGGACCCGTTCGGGGAGAAGGAGGAGCAGCAGGAAGAGCTCTTTTCCCGCTTCTGCACCGCCGTCGACGCGCGCGGCAAGCCGAAGGATGACTCGTTGATCAAGGCGGATTACATGGGCAACGCCGTCGTCTACGCCTTCGCGACTATGCCCATGGCGGAGCTGCTGGGCGAGGCTGACGGCAACGACGGCGACGACGACGCCAACAGCGCCGCCACTGCGGTAACCACGACGACGACGACGACGACGACCACCACAACAACAACCACGTCCACCATCGCAAACGACCTCGACTCCACCACCTTCCGCACGCGCCAGTCCCAGGCGCAGACGACCACCATTATCCCGGCCCTCGCCGCAGCCGCCCTGGCCATCCGCCACGCCGTCAGCGCCGTCGACGGCGCCTACGTGCAACGCCGGATCGACGCGTGGGGCGGCGCCGGTGCTGGGCCGTTGGCGGCGGACCCGCGCCGGCTGCTGGGCGTGCTGGGGGAGAAGATGGACATGCGGGACGCGGGGGTGTTCGTGACGAGCTGGGTTGGGTTTGGGGCGGATGTGGAGTGGTGTATTCCGGGGATCACTGAGACGGCGGACAAGGGGGTGAAGGCGGAGTGGGTGCGGAAGCCGTGGTGTGTGGGCGAGGGCGGCGTCAATGTGATGCCGAGGAGGGGAGGGACGAGGGGTGAGGAGGATTGGGAGGTGCTTGTGAGACTGGGGGAGAGGGATATGGAGAGGCTGCTGGAGGAGTTGGGGGGTGTGGTGGTGAGGGTTGTTGAGTAGGGAGGTGTGTTTGGATTGGGGCTTGGTGCGTTGAGCTGCATTAAGATAAATGCGGTGGGCATACTTGTTGTTGATTGATTCGAGATAATGGGAAATGGGGTAGAATTGAATAGAATGTTTGTACATGCAAACGACTATTATGTGAGAAGAAATGGAAAGAAAGCACATGCAAAGATGGGGTGAGCTAATGCCTTACTGTTTTCCGCCACTTCCCCACAGTTTGCTGGTTACAAAGAGAGGAATGCGGCAGTCTTCCTCGAATCTTTGAGCCATGGCACCAAGGTTTCACCAGGAACGAAAATCGCTCCAATTTTTGACGACACTGAACAGCATCTCGAGTTTCACCGGAGAAAAGTGGGATATTAAAGAGCTATGGGACTTGGTTCGTGGATTTAACATGCTTACGTCACATCATAAGCTACGCCGGAAGAGTTGAAGCGTGGCGACCACGTGTCTGCTCACCTTGCTTGGGGGCCGGTCAGAAACCATAAATGCACCTTACCTCCTCAATCAAAACTTCATCAGAGCATAGCACAACATGGCCGCCCACACCGAGCCCGAGATTGTTTTGTACGACTTGGCCTGTACCAAGAACATCTGCTTCTCTCCTGCTGTCTGGCGCATCCGCCTCATGCTTAACTACAAACACATCCCTTACAGAACCATCTTCCTTGAATTCCCCGATATTGAGCCTACGCTAAAAGGGCTGTAAGCTATATCCACCCTCTTTCAGCTTTCCCGCCCGCTTCACCTCCAACCGCCCTCCCTTCCCTCCCCATTCCTCCTTCTCACACCCTTGACCACACCCCCCCCCAAAA
>RHKH01000186.1:30876-59266 GCA_009829795.1 Lasiodiplodia gonubiensis | reverse complement strand
TAAAAAAAAAAAAAAAAAAAAAAAGCTCACCTGCTCGTCGCCTCATCCAGCACCACGATCCTTCCCGGCTGCAGCACCGCCCGCGCCAGGCAGAACAGCTGCTTCTCGCCCTGGCTCAGCAGCGCGTCCACGTTGTCCAGCTTGACGTCCAGGGCCGACGCCGACGAGGATGCCTGCAGAGCGACGACGCCCTGCAGCTTCTCCCACAGCCGCACGCGCCGCAGCGCCTGCTCCATCTCGGCGTCCGAGGGCCGCGGCCGCACATCTTCCTCCTGCTCCTCTCCCTCCTTCACCACTGTCCCACCATCCTCACCTACGTTGCCCCGTCTGTCCGAAGCGGTCGCGGCTGCCGCCGCCGCCGCCGCCGTCACCCACGGCGCCAACTCCTCCCTCACGCTCCTGCCGCCTCCCGCCCCCGCCAGGAAGAACGGCTCCTGCGGCAACGCGACGATGCGCGTGCGCAGCGCGGCGACGGGCACGGCGGTGACGTCTACGTCGTCGATCAGGAGCTGCCCGGCGGCGTCGCCATCAGTACTACCGTAACCTCCTCGTTCTCCTTCGATTCCATCGCCGTGCAGGTGCAGCAGCCCGAACAGCGTGGCCACGAGGCTGGACTTGCCCGAGCCGGTGCGGCCGCAGATGCCGATTTTCTCGCCGGCGGCGATGGCGAGGTTGATGTTGCGGAGGACGGTGGGAGGAGGAGGTGGTGGTGGTGCTGGAGTGGCTGTGGCGGATGCGGGTGCGGATGGTGGTTCAGGGGGAGGTTGTTGGTAGCTGGCGGACAGGTTGCGGAAGGTGATGGAGCCGCGTTGGGGCCAGGTAGGCGGTGGGGGAGAAATGGCGGACGGAGATGGAGAGGAGGAGGAGGTGGTGGAAGGTGGTGTTGATTCCTGCGGCGTCTGCGTCGAGAAGAGGCGGATGCGGGCGACGGCGCTGAGGGCCGTCTCCAGCTCGGTCCAGGCGGTAATAAGGCCCTGGACACGCTGGCCGAGATTCATCTGCGTTTGCAATTCGCATCAGTCGGAGGGTCTCCTTGGGGAGAGAAAGAGAGAGAGAGAACTTACAGCCCCGACGAGGGCCAGACCCAGGTACCCAGCATCGATCTTGTCGCGCAGCGCGATGGCCAGGCCGACGAGCACGACGACGAGCCCGGCGACCATCAGCTGCAGTACGAGCCGCAGCCAGTTCTGGATGGCCTGCAGCAGGTAGAAGGGCACCTGGGACGCGTCGAGCAGGCCGTCGCTGCGCGCGCCGAAGGCGGCGCGCCACCCGAAGGCCCGCACCGTCGCGACGCCCGCCAGCGTCTCGAGGAAGTGCGTGCACAGAGGCGCCTTGGCCTCTATGTCCATCAGCCGGATCTGTCGCGATGTCCGCAGGTAGACGCGCTGGATCACGTAGCCGATGGCCGCCAGGAAGGGCAGCAGCGCCGCGATGGGCGGCGTGGCGGCGATGAGGATGGAGAAGTTGGCAATGTTCTCGAAGAGAGCTGTGTGCCTGTTAGTAGTTGAAGCTTTGAGGGGATGTCTGTGGCTCACTGTAGGTTGTGTCTATCCAGGCGAACGCGAGGGACGTGTCAACCAACACAATGTCTTGGGAAAAGCGGTTCGTGATGGAGCCGACATCCGTTGTGACAAGGTACGAGAATCGGGCACCCATGAAGGCTGCCAGCTGCTGTGCGTGCAACGACAGACTGGTTCGCGGGCACAAGACCATGGTGAAGTGCGTTATGGTTGCCGCCACGAAGAAGACGGCGACGGCGGTGATGGCGGTGAAGATTCCGATGCTCTTGCGCAGAGCGTCGTCCGAACCGCTGTCCTTTGCTAACTCCTTGAGCCAGATGTACTGCAGCGCGGTGCCGACGTGTGCCAGGGTCATCAGGAAGAAAGATGTCGCGACGGCTCTCTTGCCCACTGATTTGAGATAGTACCCAAGCGTGCGCATGTCGCCCGATCTTCTGTCGTACCCATCTTCTGCTTCGCCAACCGTCGCAGCCGTGACGGCTTCTGCTTGTCTTTCGTCCGGAATCTCCTCGAGACCGTTGCCGTCGAGATCAGAGTCCGAGGAAGAGTCTGTATCCCCGCTGTGTGGAAAATATGATTCCAGCAAGGCTGATTTGGAAGCAATTTCGGCATAGGGGCCATTTGCAACAACCCGGCCCTCGGAAACGATGACGACTCTGTCCGTCTGCGGAGCCCAACGGACCGAATGCGTCGATAGAACCGTCGTGCATTTCGTCTTCCGCAAAAGCCCGTCCCGGCCGAAGACGCGAGAGAAGACGAGACTCTCCGTCGTGTTGTCGAGGCCAGAGAGCATGTCGTCGATGACGAGCACGGGCTTGCGAGAATACAGCGCGCGCGCGAGTGCAATCCTGTTCTTCTGGCCGCCGGAAAGCGAAATACCGCGCGATCCGACCATCGAAGCATCGCCCCGCTTCAGCTCTGCAAAGTCCCGCTTGAGGCCGCAGGCCCAGGTCACAGTGTCGTACCAGCCGCGCTCGAAATCGCTCTCGCCTAGGACGTTCTCTCGGAGCGTCGCGTTGCGCAGCCAAGGTGTCTGGGCGCAGAAGGCGATGCCAGAGCCGTTGGTCCTAAACGTGCCGTCGAAGAGGTCCGTCTCACTGATCAACGATTGCAGCAGCACGGACTTGCCGGACGCGACCTTCCCGATGACCATGGTGAAAGAGCCTTCGTCGATCTCGAGGATGATATTATGGAGGAGAGGTTGCGTGCGACCGACGCCAAAGGAAGCATTTAACAGTTCGAAGGCTTTCGATAGCCTACTTCTGTTGTCGAGCGCCCTGAGTTCGACATCTCCCGACATATACGTACTGATTTCGGCACGTTCGGCCGTCTCGGCCCCCTCGCCGCCTGTGAGATAGACCTGTATGCGGTACAGAGACGCGGCAGCGCTTTGGAACCCCGGAATACTCTCAAGTAAGCTCAACATGGGCGAGGTCACCAGCTTCAGCGCAGAAATAGAAGTGAATAGTGTGTCGAAATCGAGGCTATGGCCGCTGTGCAGCGCGATGACGGCGAAGGTCATATATGTCGAAAACAAGGCGACCTGGAAGATCATGTTTGCTGCCATTGTGAGAAGAAAATCGATGTCTAGATGCTGCGGGAACTTACAAGCGCTCCATACCCACGTCATCAATTTGAAAACAAACCTGCCTCCCAGGTGAGTACATTTTCAAGGCATGTGGTAGCTTAGTATATTACCGTTGGGCTGAGACTTCATCAACTCGTAATTCCGTCACCAACTTATGCACCGCGCCGGTCAGGCCGAGCATGCGAATGCCCTTGGCCGATGAGGCGACGTTCGCAACCGCCGTGACGCGCTTCTCGGTAGCCGCGTTCCAACTGAGCTGGCGCTTCTTCACGCCGCCGCCAATGCCGGAAGACATCAAAGTGGAAAGGGAAACCACGACCAGCGGCGCCACGAATGCTGCCCCGAGCTTCTGGTACAGGATGTATAGGGCGACAGCAGCGCTGAAGGTGACGGCCCAGATGTCGTGCAAGTTCTTGACGCCCTGGAGGACCTTCTCGACGTCGACGTTCATGAGTACGGTTGCAGAGCCCAGGTTAACGTCCTGTGAGGTCATCTGGAGGGCTTTGTGATATATCGTAGAGATTAGGACCGAGCGGAGCTTGACGGAAAACCGCGCAACGCTTTGAGCGTACCACGAGGAAAATACAGCGAGCAAGGTGTAGTTGAGAGCAAAGGCTCCCAGCAACCCATACCCTTCGTTGTTGGTATCGCTGTTGACTGGCTTCTGGACGTACGCGACCATAGCAGAGATGAGGAACGGTTGGGCTAACGTTGTGCCCATGTACAGAAGTCTTGCACTTCACATCAGCAGGTGTTGACTCACAGCTGGTAGGCGTACAAACCTGGGGAGTACAGGCAGGAAAATGTCTCGCCTTAGAACAAAGCAAATGGTGCGCAGCAGGGCATTCTCTCCATTCTGATTTTTCGGATTGTCCCAATGTCTGTGAAAACGCTCACGTAGTTCCCCGGAGATCAACTCGTCATCAATCTTGTGCAGGTCCTGAGGGCGAAGAATCCTGCGGTACCCTGGGAAAAATCAGCCATCGAACCTGAACGAGACATGCGCGGTTCTCACCTGCTCTGAAGAGGTCGTTCAAGTACCAGAACAATCTCTGTCCGAACAAGCCAATCAGTTCCTCTGGGGATCTTCGTTTGTCCAGCTCAGAGACCAGGAGATCTGTCTTGCTCAATGATTCCAGAAGTAGCAGCATCCCTGTCAGAGCAGTGTGAAGCGACGCAGAGTTGACCAGAGCTGCTTCGTACTGCATGAGAAACAGCGTCCTCAGTCGGACGGCATCGCAGATGAACAGCAAAAGGAGGAAGAACTGGAGTAGATGACTGGGCCTTACGGCTCTGTAATGCTCTAGCCGCGAAAGGAGCACGATGCACCAGGAGGAAAGAAACTCCAAGCATGCTGAGGCAATAGAGGTATTCGTCTTGTACGTGTCCAACTGTGCCCAGAGAGCGAACAGCAGCGTACTCGAAATGGCGTAGAGTGCGCTCACAACCTAGAGAGGTCATCAGTGGTATTGCCTCTGAAGATTCGTCGAGAGGCGGTACCAATTTCAAGAAGCCGAGGTGAGTATTCCTTGCAATGCGGACCTGACGACGCCGTAAAGTTAAAAGGCGTATAGGGGCTAATAGTAGAAGAAGCGTCTGCGGTAACAGGCCAAGCACGCTCTCCTCAAAGGTTAACGTGAAGTCGAAGCCTCCGCGACAAGCGCCCACCCCCGGCCCGAACGAGCCATCAGAACCGCAAACCTGGCTCATGGGTGCGTTGATGTTTTCGGCCGGGATTGTGGCCCCCAATTCGATTGCGAAAAGCGAGGCAGCCTGGTGCAAGAGAGAAGTATTTATCGTCCGTCGCTCTGTGTAAGATCCCTGGGTTGACAATGAGGTACTCGAGTGCGGTGTGCTGCTGTTCAAGAATAAAGTTTCTGCCTGGACGCGGCTCCGTGCAAGGAAGGTGGTGCGATGCTGGTGTGCTTTGCCTAATGAGCTGCCCCGCATCGCGTTATCAGTCAGCAGAACTGCACGGACTGGTCAATTCCGTTAAAAGTCAATTGAACTCCGCGTCTCATTCCGTACGTCATTGCAAACTCCGAACATCCTCTCCCTCAACATCCTTCTCGTATTTCCTTTACCTTATGAGGCAATTGTTCAAGTCGAATTAAGGCCTACATCGGCTCACGACCATTTCTTACGAAATATCACCTATTCAGGCACAGTAGCAGCCGAGTTATCCTCTCTAAGGTTTGAAGTTCCACTACGCACACCCCAGCGTTAACTCTCGCAATAGGTTTCTTCTACCATGTGATTTCTGAACGAGAAGTTTGTAGGAAATGGTCTTTGCTCGTAAAACACGGTGGGTGATACATGCTGGATGAAGGTATTAGCGCTTTGCTAATACTACGCAACACACTTTATGCAAATAACAAACACAGGTCGATTGTAGAAATTCGGAGGTTCTGTTTAGCATCACAAGCACTTTGAGTGGTCAAAGCCGATCTATTAACCTCAATCTTCAATAGAACAAACAACTTGAGAGTGTCATAATGTAGACAAAGAGCGGATGCGGTGACGGTGAGTTGGTTTGGTGGTGGATGGATAAGACAGGCGCACATGCCTTTTGGAGAACCGCGTTCGACCTAGCAAACGGCACATGACGTAACGTCTCTCGCGGCTGCCTAGGTGGCAAGCTAAATGGAAGCCTTTAAAACATCTGTGCATCTTCAATTTCTACTCTGCATCATCAACACCGCCTTCTCAACTTGCCTTACACCGGCTCCGCTCTGAATTACTTGACCGTCAACATACGTCTTCATGTAAGTACCCACGGCCTCCTTCAAGAAACCCAACTTACTCAGTATCCTATAGCATGGGTTACTGGGGAGACGGCCTCTTCCAGAGCGATCACGATCTTGACCTCCTCTGTGTTCTTGCAAGGCAGATCGGTGTCGATGACTTCTACTGTCCTGATGAGCCCGAAAAGCTGCTCCAAAAGCTCGACGGCGGCAAGCTCGAGGCCGAGTTTCGCAAGCTTCACGATGGCTACTATGACTCTGACGAGGACATGAACTGGTACGGCATCAAGACTTCTATCGTCATCCTCGCTGCCGCCGCCATGAGGCACGGTGCTACCATCTCCGACGAGTTCCGCCAGAGCGTCAAGGACTGTCTCGAGTGCCCTCTGATGATGCACGAGAAAGCCAAGGACGACATGCGAAAGGGTATTGACGCATACCGCAATGGGGTCCCGCTCGACCTTGCTGGCATGGGCCTGATTGAGACGGTGAATAGCATGAAGGATGCGGATAGCAGGGTGAATGGGCGTCCCCAAGGTGCATCTAACCCCGCTACTTAGAGCCTCGAGTTCTTGTAGCGTGGATAGAGAGGCAACCTTTCGGCTGGGCATGGTCTCGCATATTACCTCTTCACATTTGCCTTGGCCATGCTTCGATTGACCCAAGATACTCGGGTGGAATGGTTTTAATGAAGGGGGATCTATGAAGATAGCAACTCTGTATGTAGTCACACTAGCATGACACTCAGCCTCCTTCCAAATATCATGAATGACGGCGCGCTTTCCAGTCTTAAAAAATAGATTGTATGCAAGTCATATTGAATAGCTCACGGCCTGGAGCCCGTGCGCATTAACTGTCACGCACACCCGCACTTGCTCCCGCTGGGTATAAGATCATCACCATCTTACGTCCTACGAACCCACAACAACGGACTGGCTCTCTGCACAACACTGTTCTGCCAGGCCCCATACATTTGCCACTGCATCTACTCGGACGTAGTCCCACCATCAACACTTCGTCGTAAGTCTACTCCAAAGACGCCACCGGCCATTCTCACTTCGGTGCTAATCCAATGCCTCATTTCAACAGTACACCAGCAATGTCGTTTGTCCGCCTCTGTTTCGAAGAGGTGAATGGCGATAGCCGGACACACAAAGTACCTGCGCGGGTCGTCCCCGACTACAAGGCACGCCTCACCCATGCATTCTCCTCCGGATGGCAATGCTGACCATGATATATCACAGGAACTCACTACGTACATCCTCAAGTACCTGAATCGAGAAGCGCATGTGGAAGATGTCCACATCCATACGAATCCCGGCCCTTGCCTTGAGGAAACGTTGGTCTACGCAGACACGTACAATACCGGCTGCTTCCAGAGTGAACACGCCGGTCAGGCGGAGCTCCTCCACGCTCATTTGCTTCCCAAGAAGCACCCCCGCATCAAGACTCCGACCCCGACCCCGACCGCGGCTTCGGTCCCAGTTTCAACACCTGCTCCAGCCCTTGCCTCCATCCCGGCTTCATCCCCAAGCGGCGGCGCACGCTTTTCGATGGATGATCTCACCGTCGAGGCGGCTAGAAAGATCATGAATTGGAAGGATGACAGGCTTGTTATTGGTCGGGTCAAGGCTACCGGAGCGGCTGTGTTTGCTTTCCTTTGCCGCAATGGGGCCGTCAAGTACTACTCAACGGACCGCGGCCTGGACGGCGAACGAATGGACGCAAAAGGCGCGCTGGTGATGCACAGCAAAGTCGAACTCTTCCCGGGCCTGAACCAGCTGGACATCCTCGAGAAACTCCATTCGAAGAGGAAAGCAGTCGAGGAAAGGTGCAAAAAAGCAGCACGGCCTAGAGGAAGTGGCGGTAGGTTTAATAAGCGACGGCCTACAGTTCTTAAGGTAAGGCGGGAAGCGAGTGTCTAGTACTTCAGATGAAAGGCTCGGAAAGAAATGAGCACGCGGCCACATCCACAGGCTGACGTGTTCAAGTACGATATCGACAACACAGCTGAAGGCACCTAGCCTGCAACGGTGGGTGAGACGAGGGGCAGACATACCGCGAGTATCAAATTGCTTCACTATTGGCGGGAGAAACAGATTGTTCATGTTCGATGCCTCGGAGAGAATCTCAACAGATTTTCAGTTCTAAAGGTTTGGATATGTGGGAAGATTGACCTTTGACTATTGAAGGCTCTAGCAATTTGGATAGAGCCTAAGGATACTTTTGATTAAGATCTAGAAGTATGTGGGTTATGATTTAGCTACCTCATTAGGAGGAAAAAACAAGGTACTGGCTTTCAGGGAGATCATGCGGTGAATGTTTTTTTGAGCGGCGGCAGCAGATGTGTGCGTTGCTATGGGCGCGTTACTACACTGATAGACGCGTCACGTGCTCCGACCAACGCGCAGCGCGTCCTCCAGGTTATTTGCGACTCCGACAGCCTTACAACAAACATTGACCTTCCAAGCCACCCCAAGGTCTCGCTGCGCCGCGTCCGCCGTCAACGATCCTCGCGTCCCGTCAAGAACCAAACTTGTCCTCGACTACAGTCTCCGAAAGTCTGAGACGCAAGTCTATCACGCGCCGATCGAGACTATCCAACGACCACCCCCGCGCTCAAGATCTTCTTGTCGATATCGCACACCGAGCTGTGTCTATATCCACCTTGTGCATCTCCACCTTCCGGTGGCCACTTGAAAGCACCGCAAGCTGCTACATCTGCTGTCATCACTGGACTACACTTGCTCCGATAACCCCTACCCACGTAGAAGTCTCGCACCCGAACACTTCAAGACTTCTCCGGCCCCTCTCCTTGTGGTAGCCATAGAGCAGCTGTTTCTTGTGCTCCGAAACACACAGCTCAGCAGGCCAACTCCAGATATTCTGCCTTGAGCCGTGGCTCTCCCTTCAACGTACACTTCGACACACTTCCCTACAGAAGCGGGACGACGCATTTCAGTGCGCATCGACCATTTTCGAAGCTCCACTACAAGGAGGTTCAGAGTTTGCCGACACGGATACTGACGCCAAAGCTCCTCGGCCTGAGATCTCTGCAAAGCGGCCACTGCCACTTCGGGCTCCAAGCAAGCCACAGTTCAGATCCAAACCCCTCTTATCAAGCATTCACCATAGACACCGATTCCACCTGCTCCTTGTTAAGCCCCGCTTCATTGTCGACGCGTCTGCATAACACAACAGCACGTCCGAGTTCAGCCTCTGCACGGCGTACACTCCCCATCAGCACACGGCTGAACTTCCAACGAGATATTCCACCCCACAGCGCAAGCCCTCCAAGCACCCAAGCTATCAACGGATAATTGTCGAACGACCACCCCGACACTCCATCACACCTATCCGTAGCGACATCCACCCATCCCGCGTCATTAAAATGTCCACGACATGGATCCGCCTCAGCCTCTACGGCGGCGGCGACGAGACGCAGACCTTCCTCCTCCCCACCCTGAACATCTCAACCTACTCCGTAAGTACCTGCAACGTTCCCCCACCCCGCCCTGCACCGTCCAAAGAACCAAAAAAAATCGCCATTGATTTCCCTAACAGCGACCCCGAAAACTGCAGGACCTGTCCCAAACGATCCACTCCATCTTCCGCATTCCCGCGGCGGCCTTCCCGTCGTTCGACCTGCTGCAGTACTACACGGTCGAAAACAACAACAGTACAGCGGCGCCGTACTGCGAAGACGACGATGAGGTCGCGGCGGTGGCGCTACACCACCACCACCAGCACGTCCTCTCCCCGCACCTCTGGGACCTCGGCCTCTACTTCTCGCGCGCGCCGGAGAAGGCCGTCGAGGTCTTCGTCCGCTTCAAGCCTGCGCCTGTGCCGGTGTTGGAGGAGGAGGAGGAAGAAGAGGAGGAGCAGGAGGAGGAGAAGTCGATCGTTGTGGTCAGCGGTGCTTCGCCAAAGCCCGCAAGCCCTGATCCGCAGCACCAGCAGATCAACCAGCGGCAGCACCAGCAGCAGCGGTACGCGATCGAGGTGCAGGCTGCAGAGGCGCTGCTAGCGCTGAGCCGGCTGTCACTACCACCACTACCACCGCAACCACCGCAACCACCACCGTCGCCGCCGCCGCCGCCACAGAACAGCAGCAGCAACAAGCGGGCCCGCAGCACCAGCAGCAGCGAGGGCAGCACGCCCATCATCGCCGCCCGGCGCAAGAAGCGGGCTCGTCTTCCCTCCACCAGCCCCGATCCGTCCTCCTCCAGTCCTCTATCCAGCCCCCCGGCAGACGACGAGCTAGATCGCCAGCAGCAGCAGCAGCGGCAGCAGCAGGAAGAAGAGCAAGAGCAAGCCGAGCAAGAGCAGGAAGAAGAGAATCAGCAAGACACGCCCTGCACGACCGTCACGCTGCGCCTCCGCTTCGTCAACCGCATGACGCGGTCGCACGGCGCGGCGGTGCCGGAGCTGGTGCTGCGCGGGGTGCCGGCGGCGCGGCTGCTGTGCGAGTGCGAGGACGCGGTCAAGAACCACGCGTGCGAGGCGTTCCTGCTGATGACGGGTGGCGAATCGTCGTCGTCGTCGTCATCGAGCGAGGGCGGATCGCGCCGCATTAACCGGAGGAGGCAGAGGCTCAGCCAGAGGCAGAGTTTGGAGCTCGTCAAGTGTCTTGCCGTGAGGGTTTTCGTGGATGGGTTTGATGGGGGTGGCGATGCGTTGAGGGAGAGGCGGGCGGTGGGCGAGTATGCGGTCGTCGAGGAGGAGGGGGAAGAAGGGGTGGTGAGGGGCAGGGTGGAGATGTGGAGGGAGGAGCATATCGCGATGGAGGTCTTGGGCAGGGAGTCGCCGACGAGGGATGGGGTCGAGGAGGAGTAGAGGGGTATTCGTGGTTCTTTGGTGGTGGTCTTGGACCGAGATGAGCGATACTGTTGTTCTGGATCGATGGACAGGTGGTTTGGTGGCTGGACAGTTGATGGTTGTTTTTTCTGTATTATTATTTGTTTCGTCACTGTACTAATGTTCACATTTTGTCCAACCTGTTGTTTTGATGTCTCAGGCACCCAGCTCTCGGTCTCAAGATCTAATCCTTTTCCAGCCCCTTTTGGTTCCCCTCTTCTACTTGAGTCTCCTCTCTTACTAAGAATCCACTGTAGATGAATGCGAAAGTTGTCCGCTTGGATATTCCGACTCCAACGCTCGGAGGCGGAGGCGCTGCTGGCATTCAATTAGTAAGTGATTGCCCAAGCCACCCGCTCACTCCGGGGCTTTCCGAGCGGCATTCGACGGCGGGCAACTCCGTCTACATTGCCCATTCGTCATGTCATGCCAGTATATCCTGTAGCGTAAGTGACTCATGTGCATCCGCGGGCAAAGAACCGGAAAAGGAGAGAAAGAAAAAGCAATAGTGACAGAAAAAAACCTTGTAGTGAGCGGGGAGCTGTTCCCGAGACAGGTGGAGACACGTTCGGGCAGGTGCGAAGGTGGAAACATCTGCGAGGAAGATGAATGCCGTTGGAGCAAAGGTGGGTCGACTGAACGGCGGTACGGCACGAGCAGCCGAGATG
This sequence comes from Lasiodiplodia gonubiensis, assembly GCA_009829795.1. Classification (NCBI taxonomy): domain Eukaryota; kingdom Fungi; phylum Ascomycota; class Dothideomycetes; order Botryosphaeriales; family Botryosphaeriaceae; genus Lasiodiplodia; species Lasiodiplodia gonubiensis. Next base: position 47,889 of record RHKH01000186.1, on the reverse strand, counting down.
GAGGTGACGGTGGATGCAGCACAGCGCTAGCCCGAAGAGGAAATCTGCCAAGCAAGTCGAGTGTGCCGCGCCGACCGATTGGTGTATGCATGAGTGTGCAGTACGCACTCGAGGTTCATTTTACTGTCACGGGGATCACGAGTCCAATATGCGGCCTCTTCACCTTCGGAGCGCCTGAATCGAGCGCCAACCACATAATGTCGAAAAGCTGGAGGAGTCATAGTACGGTTTCGCGCCTCAGGATCATCCTCCCCGGAAAATCGCAGCTACTCAGACCATCACGCAATAGCGTCTCTGTGCTTTGAGATCCCCCTCATCTTCACCGCCGCTACTACCAACTCCGACGCATCGACCTGGTCCAAGCGTCGTGATAACAGCCATGCTATAATAGCGCAATTGAACGACATAAGCTTAAGATTTAATTAAGATCTTGCATCCCACATTCAGATCGCGTCGAGAAGAGCAAAAGAAGTTCAATTTTGCTTGAACCTTCTTGCACCTGGCTCGTATGCAACTCTTCCAATCATACAGCACGGAGACGGTGTAAGCGATCCGAGAGGGCGACCAACTAGCACGGCCAAGTCACACTATCAGTTTCAGCCACGACACGATGCTGTGGTGTACGGCAGCAGCGCTCGCTTATGCTGCATCGAACCGAGCTCGAAAACTTTAAAGTAACTTTCATGTTGCGTCACGACCTTCCCCATCAGTGCCATCTCATTAGCACAACACGACCCCATACTGTATCCAAAGCCACTCCACACTTACCATCGGCATCATCCGGCGCTATTCACCTCTCTTCGGTGAACCGATGTCGTGAGTGAAACTTCTTCGAAAGTGCCGAGACTAGTGTAATCATCCTACGGCAATGGCTGCTGCCCTATCTGATATGCGCCCAACGAAAGCAGAGCAGGAAGTCAGCATGGCAGCAATTCTAGAATCACTTGAATTGTTTGCACAGTTGATATAATCCAAGAAAACGGGGTATCCATACTGGCTATTCTGTACTGTGCAATACTTATTACCAAAGTGCTATGCTATCCGCCGTGACGATAAAAGGATAGAAAAAGGTTTGTCCAGAGCGATGATTAACAGAGAAAAAGTTTTATGGTATCCAGTGAGAAAGATGAACAAAGAGAACAACAAGGGCTTATTTCTGGTAGTACTGGTATTTCTCAGCCCTTCCACCGGTTCTAGCTTCCCTTCCAATGATCGAAAAAAAAAGAAAATTTTTGATATTTCAGACTGACCTCCTGAACCACCGACCTACCAAATGCTACAAGGGAAAAAAAGACGAAAGACCGTGTATACGATAAAGCCGCCCAGTCGACACTCATCCACCAGGGAAAATCAATCCGGAGCGCCAAGCAGGGGAAAAAGAAGGTACTAATGCAGTCGGCACGAAACTTAAGAAGAGAAGAATAATGCCAAGACCTGGACTTCTCCACAGCTCATCATGTGAAGTAAGCAGGCCTGCCTGACAGCAGAAATAGAGAACTAAGGAAATGGCAAGGGACGACTCCCCCTCCTATAAAGAAGAAAGTTGATCAAAGACGGAGGGTATTCTAGGAACGTGACGTGCAGCTTTACATGCACGAGAGTTGGTATCACCACGCTCGAAAAGGAAGAGAAATAAAGAACGAAAACATAACGTGCATGCCGCGCCGTAAGGTCGTAACCAATTGCGGATAAGGATCCAGCTGAATCGATCGTATCATCCCTGCAGGTAATAGATCAAATCCGAGAAAGAAAAAAAACAAACAAACTGCAAACTCGAAGAATTAGATAGTTGTAGGTCGAGGCAAGTGAGGCCGTGCTCAAGGCCGGCATTGTCGTCAGTACTGCGATCTTAGCAACCTCGATGGTCTATGCCAATGCAAACGCCGCTGTCGCCTCGGATGATTCCAAGTCGCAAACCTCAAAGGGCTTCTAAAACACACCATCTACAAATCAGCGCACTGGTGAATCAAAAGCACTCATGAGGCTGCTATAGGACTGGGCGAGAGCAGAGGCGGACATGTCATCCTCGTCCTTGCACCCTCCCTCATCGCCCTGTCCCTCTTCCTTCTTGGCTGCCTCTTCGGCCTTCAAGCGCTCCTCGCGCTCTTTGTAGATCTTGTCCTTTATGTCGTTGGCATAGTCGAGCGCATCGATATAAGTCTTGAACTTGACAAGCTCACGCAATAGGTAGGCAGACTTCTTTTCGAAGTTGGCCATAGCCTTGGCGGCATTCGGATGGCGAGGCGAGAACTGGAAGAGTTAGTAACTTGACTTGAATAGAGACGAATGGTAAACTTACAGCGATCATCAAAGGCGCTCTCAGTTCCTGGTGTCTTTGCATCTCCTCCTCAACATTCTTGACATACGCTGACAGAGCCTTGTGCTGATCAACTTCCATGAGGTTGCTTGCCATCATGCTCTGGGTCGGGGGCGTCCAATCAGAAAGGACGACCTTATCACCCGGAAGCCGCGGCTTCATCGTGCCATGATCCATAGAGCTGCGAATAGAGCTTTGGATGCTCTGTCGAGGGGCGCTATTCCCAATTGTCGTTGGCGAGCTCTCTGGCCTGCTGATGAGCGCCATGTTGATGACGTTATCACTCCAGCCGTATTCGATGTTGCTGACACCACCGACGAGAGGCTCCTTCGACAAGCGCGCGGACCAGTAGTTTGCAGTCTGGACATACTCTCTCACAATGTCCGCAGTGCCTGCTTGGAAGAGGTGCACCGCACCGGTGGGGAGGGAGAGCGCAAACACGTGCGGCCTAGTCTTGGAGTATCCCGGAGGCGGTAAAGTACTAGCCATGGTTTGTCGTAGCAGGAACGAATGGAGTTCTTCTGCGTTGTCCGCCCAGTTGCCACCGCCTACAACGCCACCAGCAGAAGGTCTCCTCTTGGCCTTGGACCTTGCACTCTTGGCATTCATGTTGAAAGTGAACACCTTCATGTAGCCCTTTTCAATGACAGCGAAGACCTCGTTCCAGTGGCGGTCCTTGGATTTTTTGTCCATGGCCTCGAGGTGGTGCTTGTGCTTCAAGATACCTTCCTTGGCCCACGGTGGACCGTGAAGCTCGAGAGATTCATCTTCAAGAAGGGGAGCAGTACGGCCATACTCCTCATAGCTTGCAATGGTGTGGTTCTCCTCATTGCCTTCCCGAATGATGGCCTGACTAAGCGCATTTGCAAATCCAATCGACTGTTGGTAGTCGGGAGGAGCAAAATGCGTCCCTAATGAGTCCACAGACATAGAAGTGCCGGTCTTGCCCATGGAGTAAGTGCTCCACTTGCTCGAGCCAGCCGGGCTGAACACAGATTGGTCGTCCAAACTGGTTCGGCTCGAACCAATCGTAGAGTTGGGGTACAGCTTTGGCCTCGAACGAGTCTTCGAATTCCACCGAGCAGTTGCTGCACGGAACTCGCTGTGACGGCCGCGGTAGCTGGTGGTGTCCGAAGGAGCTTTGCTGAGGACAGACGGTGTACGTCTGAGCACGCCAGCAACGGAAAGGTTGTTCGAGGACTGTGCTGGCGTGGTGTCGACACCGTGCAACGGAAGCTTTGAGCTCTTGATCGAGCTGTAGAATTCTTTCAGGACAATCTCAACCTGAAACTCCCAAGCCTTCATCGAGCCCTCAAACGGAGCTTTGACCAGGACAGTGCATGCATCGCCAGCCCCAGAGTCCGGGTTCGTGGGGTAGCCCTCCGAATCCATGCGAAGCCCCATGGCCGGTCTGATTGACAGGCGATTCTTTGATCTCTTGGTGTTGAGATCCACGGACGGCCGCTTCCTATTTTCAAAGGTTGGTGATATCGGGGTCGAGTTATCATCCACAGGTGTTTGGCTCCGGGATTGGGTGTTTTCCTCGGCTTCTTCCATCTCGGCATCAACAACGCTGCGAATGGTCGGCAGGGTGTTCTTCACGAATTGACCGCGAGTCATCCTCGACTCGATATCCGCCATATGGAGATCAGTATTCAAAAGAAGCACCGAGTAGCAGATGGTGTGAACCGCGCCTGGTGACTTAAACCCGTGGTTCGGGTTGCATTCACACCATCTGTTAGCGAATGAATCCAGAATACGGTCCACCTGTTGCGTCTCTCCTTTCAGGATCAACCTATTACACAAATCCCGCATGGCGAGCAAAATGCTGAACCCGGTCCACTCGTAAATCTCCATGTAAGCCTTACGGCAACGTGCGCTGGTGGCGGTGTTCTCGCCAAGCCATGCTGCAGCCTTGCCTTTCGCAAGGAAACCCTCGTCGCCATCGTAGATTCGCTGCGCCTTCTCACGGTCCTCGTCGGTTGGTACTTCACTAGCCGCGGCAGGAGCAGTGCGTTCGACCTCTGCCGAAGTTCTGACATCGCCACCCTCCACCTGCACAATAGGGAGGCTCGATGCCGATTGATAAGCATCGCTGGGAGTGATGGGGGAGCGATCGGCAGGAGAGTGCTCAGACTTGGCGCCTTCCAGGGGCAGGGAGAGGGAGGTTTGTTCGAGTTTCTCTTCCGAAGATGTCGGTTCGAGCCAGACTCGGTTATTCTTGCCATTGATGTCACTCTCAACAGTCTCCCTTCTGGACGGTGTCGTAATGACCCAGCCTTCTTCGTCAGTGCCTTCTGCAAACGCAGATGAATTCTGCCCTGCTGAGGAGCCCGGGTGCGCTTCCGTCCTCTTCTCCCCAACGTTCGCTCTTTGTCGGGCCCCGAGGTTCTCCTTCGCGGACGATGTGTGTTGAACGGCGGTTGACGCGTTCGGGCTGGTGGCAGGCCGTCTGGACTGTTCAGGCACGTACATGTTTTGGCCTTTTGATGGAGCTGCGAGATTGCCGGCTTTGTCCTCTTGCTCACTGCTGTCGGCGAGGAAGGAAGAGTCGTCGTTCGCCCTAGCGGATGCCCCCTTTCCGCGCCTCACCTTAAGTTTATATTTGGGACTGTCCACGGTGCGGTGGTGCAAATCCTGAATGTCCTCGACCGCAGGTGCCACTCCGTCGTCTGTTCCACGCGAGCCCGGTTTGACGGTTCGGATGGTCGCATCCTTGTGGGGCGTGTATTCAGGTGAGAACCCACCGGGGTGGTCGTCGCCGTCGTCCGCGGGACTCTGCAGCTCTCTAGTGTCGTAGTACGCCTCGCGGGGGGTTGCAGCCTGCTGATCAACCAGATAATCCTTCATCGCATTTCGTAAGCTGCTGGCTGCCGGACTGGGTAGCACCGAAGTTCCGATATCACCTACACGTTGAACCTGTACAGGTACCGGGGGTGGCAAGGGCTCCTCGGTTACAGACTTCTTTCGCCTGCGGAAGAAGGAGGAATTCTTCTTGGTGAGGGTCCTTGGTTGTTGTTGGGGGTCCGTGGGTTGCTTCTGCGCTGATGTTATTGAACTTTGACGAACAGCTACTCTGGCTCCGTTCTGAGGAGTATAGTTCTGTGCAGGTGTCGTTGAGGGACGCTTCGCCTGCTCTGGGGACCGAGTGTCGAGAGGTGGCAGCTGTGGCGTCGCACGAGGCTCCTGAGGGGGCTGACTCTTGCCACCTCCAAACACACGACTGAAGAACCCACGGCGCTCCTTGGGCGGCTCCTTGGCCTGTGGCGTCGATGGCTTGCTTGGTGTCGTGTTATCCGCGAAAGCAGGAATTGGCGGGAGTTCTCGAATGTTGACCGCATTGACGAATTCTGTAGCTTGGGCCCGGATGCTCGCGTCTGGGCCCCGTGCCTTGCCATTCCACGGCCCCTTGCTTGACGACGAACGAATACTGTTTCGCCTTGACGACGGTGCCGGCACGGCGGGAACATGGACCGGCAGGGACCCGAACGGCGATTGCTGAGGCGCATAATCGAAGCCCGGCGCCGAAGGCGGAGGATCCTCGAACCTACGCGGCCTCGTCGGGATGGTCGGTGTCGGCGCAGCATCGTAAGCTGAGAAGTCGAGGACATTCGGCCTACCTCTGTTCAGGACTGAATCGTACACCGACGTGGGCGACATGTCGTCGCTGCCGAACGGGCGGCGGTCGTAGCCGTTGTCAAAGCTGGCGGACCGATTGGTGTGCCTCGAGCCCGGAGGAAGGATCTGAGTGCTGTAGCCATAGTCCATGCTGGACGAGGAGCTGCCTTTGCTTCCCCTCCCTCTCCCATGCTGCGCAAAAGCGCCCTCGCCGTAGACGGGTTTTCGGGCGGTGTCGGAACTCATCCTTGCAGAACCATAGCCCCTGCCTTCTATTTTGTCCAGGTCGGAACGGAAATTGCTGGTGCTGTTGCTGCGGCGGCCGCGGAGAGGCGCATAGCGGACGGAGGAGTCATCGTGCGGGTCGTAGTCGAGGGAGGGCGAATGGGTATGGGCCGGGCTGCGGAAGTGCGGCGGCGGAGAGAAGCGCGACACGGAGGACTGGAAGGGCTCCTCGCCGTCGTCAAAGCCGTTGTACCCGCCGAAATGGGTAGGGCCGGTGTGGAGGCTGTCGAGCGAGAGCAGCATGTTGTCGACGACCGACTCACGCGTCACGTCCCTGAAGTGAAGGTCGTGCGAGTCGCGCGACATGATTGACAGCTCGGTGGCTCCGCTGCGTCTTTTGTCTACCGGCGTCTCATCGTCGAAGAAGGTGGTTTCGTTCGCGGTTCGGTGCGTCTCCAGGGCGCGCATTGGAGCCTTGCCCTTGTGCTGGGTGGGCGTGCGCGGCGGCGAATCGTCACGCATGGCTCCTTGGGTTGGGGGATAGTTCGAAGCTTGTGGCGGGAGGGATGGGTCGCGAGCTTCCATAGCGCGGCCTCATGGGCGTCGCGCAAAAGGGTCTGTCCGTGCTGCAAGCGGCCAATGGGCTGGAGAATGCACGCGGGAAATTGCAGTTTGACGATGCAACTGCTGCGTGATGCCCCTGGAGAGCGATCCGCGTGGTGCAGCACTGGCCAGCGGGAAGGGTGAGCTCAGCAGCTGGCAGCGATGGCGGAGACCATGTCCATGGTGTGGTGTAGCACGCTGCGGGGCTAGCAGCACGGTGGTTTTGCAAAAGTGCCCCTGGATGGCTGCGCGCGCCTAGCAGCCATTAAGAAAGCCGCGGCTATAGCACGGTCGAAAGCGTCGCCGTGTGCGTCCCAGCGTCCCCTGCTGCAGCCACGGCCAGCTGGGACGCGACAATTTGCGCGCTCCCCCAAAGCGCCGCCTGTCAGGGACCGCCCTGGCGTCGTGCGTCCACCACGTCGCCCCATCCTGCAGCGCATCAAGAGCTCCGCAGCGGCCGGCCACGTTGGATCCTGGCGATCGCCCGCTAGAGTCTCACCAGAGACCGGGTTGGCTGTGCCTGGCCGCGCTGCATGCCACCGAGACACCCCCTGTCAGCCACCACCCGTCATCCCAGCGCCGCTCGGCGAAGCGATGGATGCACTCGTGGCTCGGCGTGGCCACGCAGCCAGCACCACACCCTCCCGCCGCCCGAAGGGAAGACAGGCCGGTGCTGCATCCGCAATCGCGCACGCGCGCGCCCTCGCCCCTACCTACGCGAGCCCTCGTCCCGCGCTTTGAAACAGCGCTCGGGACCGATGCCGCCCGTTGCGCCTCTGATCGCCCAGCGAAACACGTTGTGCAACGCAAAACACCATCTTTCTCACACACACAGCATCCCGACGGCGGCATCCTCGACCCCCGGTCGCGGCTGCCGCCGTTGAACCTTCTTGGCCCCACGTCCTGCGGAGACCCTCCAGCACGGACTCGGGCCCCGCCTGGTCTGGTCCATCCCGCTGCATCGTCATTTTCTTTATCCTCATCCGTATTTTTCGCCCGCCACTATCGCTCCTGCAATATTCGGCTTCTCCTCGACCTTCTCCAGCGTACCGCACCTCAACGCCCCCTCCCGCCCCCAACGGCTGTTCGCCAAACCGACTTCTTCCAGACTTGTGTCCCTCTCAGCCAATCGCGTTTACCAGGAGGCTTAAGCTTGACGTGAACTAACTTTCTCTACCTTATTCCTTCCGCATCCTCCGCCCTTGGGATGCTTTCCAAAACACTGGCTTGACAGCCAGTGCCCGGGAACTAGTCATGCCCTGCTTCCCTGCTTTCCTACCTCATGGGCTCTTTAAGCTTTTGCGCCATATCCGCCTTGAGCATCCATGCCATCAGCGTGGCCAGCCCCTCTACCCGCTAAAAGAAAAGCCATCTCCCCCACTTAGCGACCCGACCGGGTAGTCACCATGCATACAGACCCTCCAAAACCGGCCTGCCTTGAAAATTTGTGGGTAGTGTTCCCGACGCAGGTTGCTTGAATCGGACATGCATCCGCCGTCTCAACTTTTCTTGGCATGGCTCTCAGAGATCTAGACGGACAACCCTTGTGGGAGCAGGTTTCAGGCGGAGACAACTGCCGAACATGTCTCACTACATCTCCCGAAACTAGCTCCGGTTGTGGCAACTTCGGTTGTGCTATTGCTGCCCTACAAGAACAGAACCACCAGATGAAAAAGCAATATAACCTCCAGATGCTCCACTGACTTTTTTTCTCTCTTGGCTGAATCACGCACATTGGTGTCTCAGTATTTCGATAATCATGCTTCGTCATCCCCACCCTATCCTAAGAGTCTTCGTTCACAGGGTCCAGCGTCTGTTGGGCACCTACGCATGCAGACTACTTGTTGACACCCACTTTGCTAGGCGAACGTAATTGATATTCAGCAAGCCTCACTTTTTTTTATTCCTTCTCTTTGACACACGCAACAGTAGATTGGCTCATAACCTTACCGCAGGAGCTGAACTCCCGGCAGTGGGGCACATTTACCCATACTCAACCGTCCCTCGGGCCCGAATTTGCCCGGCTGAAGAGGTATTGATGTCCACCTCAATGACGTACAAGCAACATACACCGCTAAGCATTCAGCTCGCTCTTGGCATCTCGCACTCGTATCTTACTCAGAGTCTCGTTTAAAATTAATAAAATACCGACACATTATTCCTCTCCGGGCCCGAAGCTTCTCGGGTGCCTCGTAGACCGTCGTCTTTCCCTTCTCCCAATATCGCTTGTCTTCGGTGTTCTCCCCAGGACTGTTCTGTATCCCGTCACCACAAACGCAACACCTTTCTCGATAAACTTCGGCTCGTATCATGGCCTGACTAGCCACACAAAGTCATGCCCAACCTCCTGACCTGTGCGCAAGGTTGTGACAGCATACATGGCGGATTGTGGAAGTGAGGCAACTTGGTGCGTGCTCACAAGATTTAGGCGCGGCGCCCTTGCCGCGCACCCCCCCGCTGTCTTTCTGAAAGAACAGATTCTAGTGCTGCCTGCCTAGTAGGCATGCCCGGTGTTGTTTATTCCATCATCCTGATCGGTCTGTGATGCTACTTCTGAGCATTGCCCCGGATGAGGACTTTTGAGTTCATAGGGGAAATTGGCGTCAAAGCCGGCCGGTCCGGAATTGCTAGCTGGCAGTGAGACAAGTCCAACCAGCATAACAATGAAATTTGTCTAGCATAAAAACCGGTCAGCATAGTACTACGGAGACCCTGGTAACTTATACTGCGTAAGTAAGGGAAAGTTTCGTGCAGATCTGAGAATGTCTAAGTCCACTATTATGCCTGACGGGCTGCGAATCCAAATTCCCGCGATAGCGTTTGCCGAGGAATGCTTCTTATTAGTCATATTCTGTGCATCTCCGACGTTGGTGATTTGAAGTAAGGTTTGTTCACAATTCTTGGGCTCAGGCTCACACGGCATCGCTGGAACAAGAACGAGGGGCCTTGCATGAGCATGTGCTAGCATGACTATCAGCAGCGGCAGCATCGTTACCCGTTTCAGCACGATTAAAATATCCGAATTCATGGCAAAGCCGCAAGCTATGCAACCCTCTATATGCCGGATCATCGTGTCGTACCGTCATCCAACCAACATCCATTTCCAAGGGAGGAGTGTTGTTGTCCGGTTTGCCGCTGCCCCTCTCGTTGCCAACAACAACGGCAAGGGGGGTAGCAGCCTCATTTCTTGCCCGCCTTCTTCTTGTTGGCTAGCTTGTTCTTCTGCAGCTCCCGCTGGCGCTCCTGGCGTGCAATCTGCTCGGCCTTTTCCTTCTCGTGCTCCGCCCTCTCCTCGGCCTCGGCCTTCTTGCGTGCCGCCTCGGCCTCGCGGCGCTCGCGCACCAGCTTCAACCGCTCCAGGTCCGCGCGCGCCTGGTCCGTCTTGCCCTCGGCGTGCAGCTTCTGGTAGCGCTCGCGGGCCTGCTGCGCCTCCAGCGCCTCGCGCTCGCGGCGCGACAGCTGGCTGACGGGAGTGTCCTTTTTGGGCTTCGGAGGGGCGGCCGACGATGATGAGTCGCCGGCGGTGGTGGCTTGCTTGGCGGCCTTGACGGTGTGGTTGGGGTTCGCGGGCAGGGCGCCCTCGTCTTCGCCCTCGTCCGACTCGGAGTCTGACGGAGGCAGGTCGCCCGGCTCGGCGGCTCTGGCCTTCTGCTTCGCGATCGCCGCCTCCTTGCGCGCCTTCGCGGCGGCGCGGCGCTCCTCGCGCGTCATATCCTGCTTCTGGGGCTTGTCGTCCTCGGAGGATTCCTCCTCAGAGGAGTCCTCTTCCTCCTCCTCCGAAGACTCGTCCTTCTTGTCGGCGGGCTCCTAGCGTTGCTATCAGTTTGTGCCGCGAGGAAGAGGTTGTAGGGAGGCTCGGGTAACGTACACCCCACATGCCCATTTGTTCGCCATCAGGGCCGAGGGGCGCAAGATTTCTGCTGAATTTCTTGCCGCCTGTGGGTAAGGCTGTCAGAATTCGTGAAAATTTATAGCGGGTGTATATGGATGCGTACCGCCACGCTTCGGCTTCATGTACTTTCCGGCACGACCTCTGGAAGACATGGTTGCTGAATGTGTGGAATTTCTGGTGCGGAGGTTCGACGATCACCGGCGGAGTGGGTTATGACTCGAGCAGAGCGCGGGGTTCGCAGCGACTTTTGTAGTGCTCTCTGGACGCAGGCGTGGTCGAAATAGGGGCCCTGGGCAAAAGTGCGAGCGGAGGCAGCGGCACGTCGACGCGGTGAGTGTGTGGAAGGCGGAACAAATCAGGCGGGCGGTATTTGCGAATGACTGGAGGGGTCTTTTGGGCAGCGAGCGAAACAGCGCTCGTTCTTTTGTCAAGCGTCTGTCCGGCCCGCACAGGCTTAGCGCTAGGGCCCGAAATCCCTTCAAAACTTCACGCGGCGCGGCCACCGGACGTTTCTTCTTCAACATAAAACTACAACCCTTCATATTCACTCCGAAATCCTTTACTCCGTGGGTAGCTGGAGGGGAAAGTGGAGGGCAGAGCGACGTCTCGTCAGCTTACCCCTAGGCTCTTTTGATTATCTGTGAGAGCTAAGGAAATATTTTTGGCGATACATCTCTACGCGTCTGCAACTCCTCTGGAAAGTTGCGCTCGGATTTGGAAATCGAATGCTGGTTCCACCAATCCAGCGCACCTTTTACACCTTTGGGCGAGCAGATTAGGCACAGTGATGTCTATACGGGTGCTGAATCATCAAGGAAGTACCTCATGATTTACTTGACAGGAATCGCAGGTACTCGTACTCCCGAGTCGCCTGTCGCTTAAGCCTCCGCATGTTTCTCGAGGATGGCCGGAAGATCTTCCAGGCTGTTGAGAACGACCGTCGGCTCACCCTGCTGCCCAGCAATCAAGGCGTCCTGCCATCCGTTGCCAGCGCGATCCACCCATGCCGCCTTCATCCCCACCGCCCTGGCTCCGATGACGTCGAAAGGGTTGCCGCTTACCAGCCACAAGTCGCCCATTTCAGTCGCTTTCTTGTGCACGCTTTCGGCAAGATGCATATAGACCTCCGGCGCAGGCTTGTATTTTTTGACCGGCTCGACGACCACAATGTCTGAGAATACAGAAGCATGAGGAGCGAGGTCAGGCGAATGATTGACGCTATTGGAGACCATGGATTGAGTCCCGTTTGAGAAGACAACGGTTGTGATTGAGGCTTTGGACTTGAGGGCCGTGAGGCATGGGGCAACGTCTGGGAAAATGGAGAGGGAGTCGTAGGCTTTCATGAGGCCGTCAACGTCGCTCTGAGCCAGCGAAACGTTCGACTCCGCGAGGGCGTGCTTCAAGGACCGCTGTGTGACAGTTGAGAAGGGCTCATACTGGTCTAGCAGAGCATGTCAGCCGAAGTATATGCCGTTTACTAAGGCTCGCGCATACTCATGCTGTTGAGTCTCCAAGTATACTCCAGCTGGTATTTCCTCCATGTTGCAGCTATAATCTGAGCCATGTCTTGTCCAAAGTGTTCTGCAAGCTGCTTGGCGATCGACTCGGTTGATAGAAGCGTGCCGTACGCGTCAAAGGCGACAACGACTTTGCCCGGCATGGTGATGACGGATGATAAGACGGACTGGGTTTCAGAAAATTGTGTGAGACGACTTACGTGTTAGGAGCCCTCGGTTATTATCTCAAGTAATCACTGCGAATAAGAAGGGCGCGGGGAGTGAGGGGTTCTGGGGATAACCTACAGTCCCCTCTCGCAGCCGATGGCTAGCGTGGATTTGTTTTTGCTTATGTCATGGGTAGCTAATTCTACATACATGTCCGGACGATAGCTTCAATTGCCCACATGTGTTATTTTTTCTAAGAAAGAGCTGAGGCATAGTTATGCCAGGGGGGCCTTACTATCTTCACGCTAGCCATCGGCTGCGAGAGGGGGCTGTAGGTAGATGTAGTCATGGCTATGACGCATGTCGCGGCCGGTCCATTCCTGAGCCACTTCAATCCACCAAGAAGCTCCAGGCAGTCAACGCCACAATCCTACTGGGGATCATGGCTAGATTTACAGCCTCCAACTCCTCACTCTTCAGCAAGATTGCGCACGAGATCCGCCAGCATGATCCCTGCTGACGAGGAATCCAACTTCTCCACCTTTCGTGACTGCCTCTCCGAGCCCGTCATCCACAAGCTCGCCATCCAACCACCCAAGGCGTCGAAGCGCCGCACAGCCAAGAACCGCAAAACTGCAATCAAGCCCGTTCATCCGAAAGACGAGCAGGACGATGTGCGTCAAAGCAACGACGCCGAGGAGCTCGGGGAATTCGTAGAGGTACAGTACATAGACATCCTCCGCCCCGCCCCGCCATCTCAATCTCAACTAACATCTCCGCCGCCCAGTATCTCGCCCTCGAAATCTTCCCCTCCCTCCCCGCCGACCTCCGCACACTCTCGTACGCGGCCACGCAGGCTGACGCCTCCCTCGCCGACAAGTACGCCGACCCACTCTCGCCTCGCCTCCTCGACGCCATCACCGCCCCGCTACCCACGTCGGTCGGCGACTCGCTGGCCTCGTACAACCTGCTACCGGCGGCGGACGACGCGCCGACGGCCCTGCCGGCCTTCCTCGGGCCGGTGCTGGCGGCGTACGCAGCGACGGTCGCGGCCGCGCCGCCCGTGTGGGCGCAGACGCGGGCGACGGCGTGCGAGCTGTGCGAGCGCGACTGGGTGCCGTTGACGTACCACCACCTGATCCCGCGGTCGGTGCACGCCAAGGCGGCCAAGCGCGGGTGGGCGGCGGAGTGGGAGCTCAACAAGGTGGCGTGGTTGTGCCGCGCGTGCCACTCGTTCGTGCACTCGGTCGCGAGCAACGAGGAGCTGGCGCGCGAGTGGGCCAGCGTCGAGAAACTGGCCGAGCGCGAGGATGTGCAGCGGTGGGCGAGGTGGGTGTGCAGGGTGAGGTGGAAGAGCAGGTGAGATGGGATGCAAGAAGAGAGCGGGAAGGGGAGATAAGCTCCAGCAATTGCACCTGCCTAACCTTCGTTGTGGATTGGGCCGGAGTGTGTACTTTTTCAGGGCCGCGTGGCAGGGGTGGTATTTTGCTTCCCCTGTCTATACCAGGACACGATATCATGGTCCATCGTGGTTGGTGTTGAGTGCCGCGCTTGGCCCGACGGCCCTCATCCTCCTTCCAGATGGCGGCATTCGCGCAACCGGCATTTTCGAAGAGCCAACCTCACGAGACCTCAGGAACCATGGCCGTCTGACCCTTCGGAGATTCGAGCACCAGCGTCGGATGTTATTGATATCAGCGGAATAGGAAGCCGACGCAAATTGCCATTCCAGCACCGATTTCGCAGCTGATAGGTCTGGTTTTGCGGGGTCTTGTTCCGCAACCGACGCCACCACGACAGCAGCAAATCTCCCAGTGGTGGCTTTCCAAGCGCAAGCGGTGAGCCAACGAGTGGGTCGATGGTGAAATCCGCCGAGGAAACCGTCTTCAACATTGCATTGCTCGCTCGCTCTTACCCATTCCGCGCTCAACCGCAAGGACTTGCACGGCGATGGCGTCTAAAAGCGTTGGCGTTTCGTTCCTGACTCGCCGATGGGCCCCAATCGGGAAGTCTGGAATCTTGGCCGTTGAAGTCGTAGAGGGCGGCGACTGGAAGGAAAATCTTCCTACCTCGGAAGGACGGCGTAGGGCAATGCACCCCAGGTTCTTGATAAGCTTTCAGCCCCGTTTCCCTGGCAGGATGCGGTAATGATTGGTGGGATCTTGGCGTGTCGTAGGCACGAGGCAAAGGTACCCCCGCATTTATCCAATAAGCAGGCCCAGTTGCTGATTGGTCCGCCTGCGAATGGTACTCTGGCTATTTACTATACGTCGGGTTTCGGGAACACCTCCGTTTTTCAGTGGACCGCTCTATCCGTGAGAGTGTCGGCGATGTTTGTTATCACCTCATATGTCCTGAATATAAATACATGTCGATACATTCCCAAAATTGCCAGTCTCATCAACCAGATCCTTGTGCAAGATGCGTCCTTCAGTCTCTGTTGCATTTTCTCTCTTGGCGTTTGCTCTCAGAGCATGCGCTGTTGGCGTGGTCGGGAGCCCCGAGGGGTTTGCTTCAGGCACCACAGGTGGAGGTAGTGCCACGCCGGCATATCCCTCGAGTACCACGCAGTTGCAGGAATGGTTGGAGGACGATGTTGCCAGAGTCATTGTGCTCAACAAGGAGTACGCAGCAAAGAAAGCTTACAATGGTCTGGATTGAGCTAATTCCAGCCAGATACAACTTCAAGGGCACCGAAGGAACGACAACGGCAACGGGTTGCAGGCCCACTTCGAACACTTGCCCTGGCAATGGCGGGCAGGACGCCATCAATGCCAACGGATGGTCCGAACTTCAATTACCCAAGTTGTAATACCGGTGGCTAACGCTGAGCAGGTGCGGAAGCGCTCCAGCCGTCTCCGTGACTTACGACAATGCCGGAGTTTCGGCCATCAATCTCGGCTCGAACAAGTCTCTCATTGGTGTTGGATCTGCAGGTGTCATCCGTGGCAAGGGCTTGCGCATCGCCAACGGAGCCAAGAACGTCATCATCCAGAACATCCACATCACTGAACTCAACCCTCAGTACATCTGGGGTGGAGATGCAATCACGCTTGACGGTGCTGATCTTGTCTGGGTCGATCACTGCAAGGCATGTAATTCACCGCCTCCTTCTTGAGTGAATACTAACCGGGAATTGCAGATCTCCCTCATCGGTCGCCAAATGTTCGTTGCTGGCTACGAGGCGTCCAATCGGGTCTCGATAACCAACACTGAGTTCGATGGCTCGACGTCTTGGAGCGCGACGTGTGACGGGCATCACTATTGGACCATCTTGCTGCTGGGATCCAGCGATCTAATCACCATGAAGGGCAACTACATCCACCACACGTCCGGCAGAGGTCCCAAGGTCGGAGGCAACACGCTCCTGCATGCCGTAAGCTTTCCCCTTCCTCCTCCTATTCACCATGCAACCCTCCTCCTCCTCCCAATCTAACCAATTGCACAGGTCAACAACGAATTCTACGCCATTTCCGGGCACGCGTTCGACATGGGCGAGTCGGGGGCCATGGCCGTGGCCGAGGGCAACGTGTTCCAGAACGTCGTCACGCCGCTGCTGTCGCCCGTCGAGGGCCGCATCTTCACGGCGCCCAGCTCGAGCGCCAACGCGGCCTGCTCCACCTACCTCGGCCATAGCTGCGTGCTCAACGCCTTCGGCAGCTCCGGCACCTTCTCCGGCACCACCGACACCAGCTTCTTCTCCAACTTCAACGGCAAGACCGTCGCCGCCGCCAGCACCGCCGCCTACACGGACGGCACGGCCGGTATCGGCAAGATCTGAGCAACAGAAGCACCCGCGGGTGGGTAGGATCGGTGGGGGGGGGGAAGAAAAAGAGAGAGAGAGAGAGAGAGAGAGAGAGATGTTGCGGAATCTCGGTTCTTTCTTCCTCTTTTGCGCTTGTCGTGCTACGTAGCTGTCGTTGCATATTGCGGAACACAATATATATGTTTGCATGTACTCTCGGCGGCTCAAACTCACCAGCAGTGAAGCAACAGTGTCCCGCAGGCTCCTCCCTCGCCTTCGCCAGCTCTCTTCAACACATCAGGCCCTCGGCCGCATCGACATCTCCGTCTGGTCGACGGCACACCGCTGATATAAGGGCGCTGTAGGACCATTCCGGAGGATTGTCAGGCGTGTTGGCCGGTGGGCGCCGAGAAAGAGGATGTCGGTGCAGGCGACGACGACGCAGCTGGTCATGGCGTGGAAGATGGCAATGGTCGAGGAGCCGAGAGCGCGTGGGTGCGGGCCCGGCGGCCGCCAGGCCGAGTAGATCTGGGTGTCAGTGAGGAAGAAGGCCTGCGGGACGAGGTAGTGTAGGGTGAAGGAGATGGTGATGGATGGCGCGGTGAGGGTGTGGGGAGGTGAGAACCAGTAGGCACTGCGCTGAGCGGCTGCGGCGGCGGCGGGTTACTCTAGGACTCTTGCGGGCGCGCGCACGCGTGCAGCGCGACCATTCGCGCGAGGCAGCCATGTGAGTGGGCGGGTGGTTGAGGATATGGCCATTGCGGTATATAAGCCGGTAGGTTAAGCCTTATCGGTATGCTAGCTACGACCGAATAAGATGGTGTTCTTGGTTAAATGAGAGCCCTCGGGTACCCCAAGTCATCATCCGCCCTCTTGTGGGAAAGAGGACGCAAGTTCGAGTACGGGTTGGGGAAGGCAAAAAAGACGGTCCCAAGAGTCTTTCTGTTCG
>RHKH01000186.1:15052-30715 GCA_009829795.1 Lasiodiplodia gonubiensis | reverse complement strand
TTTTTTTTTTTTTTTTTCTTAACTCGTTTCACCGAGAACTCTAGAAGTTAAATTGGATTTAGAAGAAGCAGATTGACTGAGCTTATTATGAAAGTAGTCGCGGCTGTTACGACGGTTTATAAGGCAGTCTATTCTTGTTTCTCTGGGAGCGGGTACTATTCTTTAGCCTTATTTGCCCTTCGCAAATATACTGATGCACTAAACCCAGAGTCATCTCTGTAAGAATGCCCCGTATTATACTCTCCCGGTTTCTCGGGGCAGACGCTAGGTCTTTAACTACTTTCGTGGGGATGACGTTGTGGTCTACCAGCTCTAGCGCCTAAAGTAGTATTCTTCTGGTATCTCCCTTGTAGTAGACTCTGGGGTACCCAGATAGGATGCCACTACATCGCTCTGCGTAACGAGGGGAGGTTGGTTGACTTTCAAGAAACAGCTAGCAGGACCACCATCTTAGCCGTGTTGCCGAAGATGACGTTTACGAGAAGAGATGTATCCATGTTGAGCTGGCATTCGGTCTGACTCCACTTCTTCATCCAGTATTTAGTAGTGCTGTAACCTCTGACCATCCAACGTTCAGGCCTCCTGGCATCTGTGTTCAGGATCACTTTTTGTCTCACATCAATTCTGAAACTGTGGGAAGGATTGGCACTTTAAATCATGGTCAAACATGGTATTTACATCTGCGCGAGCGCCAAAGCTTGCATCAAGTTCCTCTTCCATCCAACCTTCATATTTCAGACGAAACGAGGATAGACTGCAAAAGAAGTCAATGAAAAGAAGAGGAATGGTCAACCGGACAAAACGTTGCCAATATACGCTTCAGTACACAGGTACGGGAATCGCATCAAGTGTCGGGAGCCAGGTATCAATCGACTCCTGGTCATAGACGCAATCCATCGTGTCATTACCGTGCCACAGCGGCCTGAGGGGGAAGCCGCAAATCTTCTGCTCCTCGCCGGCAGCATCGTTGGAATCCAGCACGGTAGCGTTCAGCTTCTCGGGCGCGACGCCGGCTTCGACCCACTCGATGACGCTGCCGAGAACGTTCTGCGGGAAGGGCCCGTTGGGCTGGTCGCTGTTGACGCCGCAGTGGGCGGCGCCGGGCACGAGGAAGAGGCGGTAGAAGTCGTGCAGGGCGGCGTAGCTCTCGTTGAAGCCGAGGTCGGGGAACATGGTGCGGCGCACGGCGTCGTGGTAGATGACGGACGACGCGGCCGGGATCGAGTTGTCCGACTCGCCGTGGAAGTGGATCACCTTGCCGCCCGCGGCCTCGAGCGCGCCGAGGTCGGGCCAGGTGGTCTCGACCGTGTCGGCGTACTCCTGCAGGCCCTCGAGGATCCAGTCGATGAGGGTGTCGTAGGTGACGTTGGTGAGCGGCAGCGACGTCGACGCCTTCTTCTCGAGGAAGTAGTTGACCCACTGCACGCCGATGCCGCTGGCCGTGGCCTCCCACGTGCCCGTCTCGCTGTCGTACGTCGTGCTCGCGTCGACGAAGCCGGCGGCGGGCTGGTACGAGACGTAGGCCTGGCGGCCCTGCGAGTCGAAGAGGCCCTTGTTGATGAGCTCGGCCACGCGCGCTGCCGCCGCCGACACGGTGCCGTTGACGGCGGGCGTCGAGCTACCGCCGCCCGGCGCCTGTCTCTTCCTGCGCTTACCAGGGGCTCCGCCGCTGCCGGACGAAGCGGCGCAGGCGTAGGGCTCGCCGATGCTGGAGCTGACGTTGTAGTGGAGCTTGCACAGGTCGGAGCGGCCGACGACGCCGTCTTTGCGGCCGTCGAGCTCGTCGCACGCGGCGATGGTGTCGTTGGTGATCTTCTCCAGCTCGCACGGCGGCGGGTAGTAGTCCTCGGTGACCTCGACGACGTTGCTGAACAGGTGTGCCACCTGCTGGAAGGCCATGCGGAAGGCGGGCGCCCCGATGGCCGCCCCGTCGAACTGCGATCCGTACCGCTGCACCTGGCTCCAGCCCTCGCGCCCGCCCTCGGAGCAGCCCTGGTAGTACGAGTAGATGCGCTGCTCGCCGCTCGCGTAGAAGTTCTTGGTTAGCGCTTTGCCCAGCACCGTCATCTCGTGGATCGAGCGGTAGCCGAAGTTGTAGAGCTTCTGGTAGTCCATTGTGCCGTTGGCCGCCAGGATGACGTCGGTGAGCTGCGCGCTCCAGCTCCCGAAGCCGCCATCCGTCGTGCCCGCTGCGGCGCCGTAGACGAGTCCGTTGCCCAGGCCTTGTTCTCCTGAAGTGATGGAGAAACCGCCGCCTCCGGTGGTGAGGTAGCGCCCCTGGAATTGGTCTGGACTAGGGAGCCAATACCAGACATTGGTCTTTGGAGCTCAGTCAGCATCCTGTGCGTGTGAGAGTGAGATGAGATGCTTACAGTCTCGCTGGTTCCGTCGCGAGTGTAGGCAAACGTCACGTTGCAGAACTCGAGGCCCGACTTTCCCGGCCAGAGATCGCCCGCCGACACGCTGTAATTGTACACGGCATTGGTGGTAACCGAGTCGGCCGACAGGGTGATGCCCTCAACAGCATCGACGGGTAGAGCTGACTGGACGTTGGAAACGGTGCAAACATCCGCCAGGCTAGCAGCAGTTGCACGCAGAGCCGCCGCGCCGGCAATGCCAATGGAATAGCGAGCCGATCGCATTGTAGGGAAAGGAGCGAATCAACCCTTCGCAGGCACAGGAAAGAGTGGAAACGAAACACACTGTTTCGCTATGGTGTAGAAACACTGCAGGTAGCAGAAAACTTATACCTATACTTTATAGCAGGATCGTCTCCGCGCGGAACTAAAGTCCGAGGATGCCTCGGACTTTAGCTAATCCTTATAGCTGGCCCCACGCTCACCTGTCCCTACATAAGCTTAAATCGGACCCACTTGTGAGATTAGATATACGTTCATGGAACCATCGTAGGATCGAACACTTCGAGTTATGATCAAGCCCAGCTTCCGGCGCTTTCAGTGAAAGGTCGGTGTTGCTCAAAATCCGAGCTCGCCCCAGAATCGAAGGACGTAAGAGTTGGCCGCTTTGAGAAGCGACGCGCGTAACGGCGACACTAATGCATATCCAACCTTTGTATCAAGCTCCTACCAAGCGAAATTACGGCAGGACCGATGCAAGGTGGTGATATACCTTATTTCGGTGTACGAGTGGTTCTTGGCGAAGCTGCAAATACCGTCCAGCTTGAAGGAAAATCGGGGTTCGATGCTGGGGGAGAAAATGTTTGCATACGTTAACAAGTGTTTCATTCCGTGGGGGAAGATTTTGGAGACAGTAGGATGCTGCAAGCTGCCAATCCCCCTCTGCCGACCGACCGGCAGCACGGCCGGCAAGGCACGCTTCGGAAACTAAACCGAATCAGGAAACTTCTATGCTGAGCCTAAATGACCATCATGCGGGGAGCTCCGGTGTCACTTTCCAGTTCTGCTTCAAGGGGAAGTCACTAAACCGTGAAGCGACATCGGAGACGGGTTTGCATCGGCAAATTATACCACTCAATTCGGATTTCCCGAGCGTTTACGATCCTCATTCCGGAAACCGTTCCACAGCTTGGCATTGTCAAACCCAGGCACCCTTGAGTGGCTGCCAGTCCGAGTCGCGCTTGGAGCGATGAATGAGTACATCTCGATGGACCGTTCGGTCAGATTGACAACTAATTCTTTGAGCTCACGTTCTTTGTATAGAAGAAAAATACTTAGCACTCATGTTCTTTCAATTTTATCCGAGGCGTTCTCGATATTGGGGAGGCATCAAAGAAAAGACTTACCGTGGCGTTGTTTCCTCCTCCAAACTTCTTTGTCATACTATCCACAGATAGATCGTCAAATAGGACTACAGGAATGGAATTCCATCTAGGCGTCAGCCACTGTGTTGGACAAGCAAGAGCGTTGTCTTTGAGAGAAATGTGTATATGATATACTAAGGTATCTAGATAAATCACTTCTAAAACATTCTCTCAATAAGCCAACCACATACAGTCCTTATCCAAACAACAACAAGATGCAACTCACCACAATTATTTCCGCCACGCTCGTCGCCTGCTCTGGCTTCGCGGCCGCGGCCCCCAACGCCATCCCCACGACCGACCTCGTGATGCCAACAGCAGTGTCCGAGCTTCCCGCCGACTACCAGGACATCTCGTCCGACGTGGGGCAGGGCACACACGAGGCGGAGTCAGCTGTCGAGAAGCGCGGCGACTGGGTGCGACACGTCAAGTTCTGCGAGCACTTCAACGGCGGAGGCGTCTGCAATGTCAAGGACTTCAGGCCGTCGACGGGCTGCTACAACCTCTGGGGCTGGTTGAACGACAAGGTCAGCTCCATCTACCTGGCGCCCGGCACCATGTGCATTTTCTACGCCGACACCAACTGCAAAGGCCACTGGCTGAAGGGCTTCGACCCCGGCTACAAGAACTTGAAGATGTCAGGCGAAATGAACGACAGGATCAGCTCCATGACCTGCTACGCCAGGTAGACGCTTGGACATTGGGGAAAATGGCGCATAGGAGGGGAGGAGTCTGGAGTCTCTTAGTGTATTAATCCATTCGTTGATAGAATTAGATAAGCTACGAAGTAGCTGCGTTAAAGCAAGTACAACTTGATCTGCCATCGGGATATAGTATCGGCCGTTATGCCATCCTCGATATGCTGTCATGATCCTAAGGTGATGGCTGATGGGGGGATCCGCTTCTCACTCAGAAGTTCTCCATCTTGTACACCTCGTAAGCAACCTCCTCATAGGGATGGGCCCTGCACATGGCGTCAGCTCCGACATCACACCACCTTTTCGATAGTCGGCTGAGGAGCGGACTAACTTCTTGAGGGCGTCGACCGCCTTTCTGGCCACATCCTCGCCAACGCAGAGTGTCTCGAACTTGACCTCGTCGACCTCCTCGATGTCGCCGGGCTTGCCGATATGCGGGTTAGCGGAGGCGCCAGGCCGGAACTGGCCCTTGCCCGAGGTGGTGAAGCCGCACTCGGTGTAGTCGCCTGGACCAGGATACCGGCCGGCTCCGGTGGCAAATATCGCCGTCTTGATGGCAGGTAGAGCGGCGGGCGGGGTGAAGAAAACAAGCTTGAAGCGTGCAGGCAGCGACATTGCTGTTCCGGTGAAACGACGGGATGACGGGGCTAGGCTGGATGGGAGTTCGAGTGTCGGATCAGCGCGAGGCTAGCGTGAGGGAAGTGCAGAGGTAAATCTGGGAGCGGGGTCGGGTGGAGGCCAGTGCTGCGAAATGCGGGCCTGCCCGATGTGCAGAATCGAGATCCCGATCGCTTTTCGCCCATCGCATTCTGCTGCTGTGAGCCGGTTTTAGGCTGCAGTGCCAGCAATTGCATGCCCATCAGCCGCGTGGAAGCTGATTCGTGTCCAGTGCAGACAGCAATTGACGTCGCCTCGTGGAACCCAGCAGGAACATCGGCCACGGCAACGACGAGACTATTGGAGGCCGCAATTGCCCTTGTTACACTTAGCAGGATCAGATACGGCCTATTGTTGGAAACAGTGTTGGCACCAATGGGGGGGGCTCGATTGCGGGGCAAGATGACGCTTGTTGAAGTTCAAACGATGGCCTGGGAAAGGCGTTGAGCACGCACCAGGGGCCTATGAACGGCGGGACCGGTCTGGACGGACTTGCCACAGCACGTGTGGGTAGGTTTGCGTCAAGCCACTCGAGTGTTGGGGCGCGTCTGACGAACAGGCTTCGGCGATCGCGGGTAGCTCTGGTGTTAGATCGCAATGACGTCAGAGATATCGCGCGAAGCCACTGCCCCCTCACCCAATCGCACCAATGTACCTGAAAGTGATCCGGGGGATTGTCCCGCTAAAATGACGCCCCAATAACGTAGTTGCCCACCTGACTGCCTTCGCGCTCTGTGCCCATGAGGCGCAGCCGCCTTGTCTGGCCACGCAGCACTGCCAAAGCGCCCTTTCTGCTTGCGGCGCCTGCTGCTTGTGACGATGACGTATGGGAGCTAGAGAAGTAGCATAAAAGAAGCCCTTCAACCCCGCTCTCTCTCTCATCATCAACCCCTCACTGCAAACAATCTCACTCAACAACCTCAAACACCAACAACCAACAACCGCAATTATGTCTGACGCCGGCCGCAAGGATTTCTCTACCAGTACGATCTCCTTCACGCACCACCTCTTCCAGAACCCACGCTGACCCCATCAACAGAGGCTGAGGAGAAGCTCACTCCCGACTCCACCAAGAGCACCCAGCAGAAGACCAAGGAGACCATCACTGACACTGGCGACAAGCTCGCTCGGTAAGCATCCACGCTCTCCTGTAGTCTCAACTCTCATTAACAATTGCCTCAGTGGTCTCCAGACCGACGACTCCAAGTCCGCTGGCCAGGAGGCCGGTGACAAGCTCGGCCGCAGCAAGGACCGCGAGGTCCACGGTGGCACCGGCGAGAGCATCCTCGACAAGGCCAAGAGCGCCATTGGCATGGACAAGAAATAAGCTGTGTGCCTGATGGCAGCGGCTACGGGAAATGATTTGACGATGGAAATCCTCAAGAGGCCCTACAGCCTGTAACAGTAGTCTTATGATACCACTTTACGACGAGAAATGAATACAATTCTCTGAACTCTATACTCTCCTGATCGCGTTGAGATTTTATTGCGGCCGGTGAAAATTGCACCATACTGGAAGCTATGTCAAATCTGACTTTGTTTGGCTTGCTACTGAAGCGGAAGCTCTTGCACCAAAGCTGGTAAAGCTAAGTGACGACGACCAGTTAGTGGCAGCGACTAACCGTTTTGGGATGATGTACTGCTACACGAATCAAGGCTGCGAGCGCGTTCTCGCTGCAGGCCAGAGAGGAGGTGAGGTGGCGATCACAGGGTTCGAATGTCCGAATCATGGTCGTGCTAAGCTACGGGATCTGCTGCAGACCATCAGCGTACCTGCAGTCGACCGCCGCCGATCACCTTTTGTTATTCTGAATGATCTGAGGCTGGGCGCCACCGCAACTTTTTTGCGCGCTGTCGATGCCTCAGGCGCACGTCGCAGGAGCGAGGCCCGTGTCACAAGGCCAGGTGGTCGGGCATTTTTTTCGCGCCCAGAAGGGAAGCGTGACGACAGAGTGCAACACGTTGGCAGACCAAGAATCCAGGCGAGGCTGACGAGCACACACAGGGTCTGCGGCGCGCTGGGATGACGCTGGCAGGCAGGCGCTCGCTCCGCCCCCACGGATTGGCGGGGCGCGGACGCGGTTCGCGGTTGCTGGGGCCGCCGTGTTTACCATGCGAGAAGCTTGGGCCACCGTCGCTGAGCGGGAGGCTGGGGATCTCCAGAGCGTGTGGCTGGGAACAACCTCCCCATTTTCTTGCACACCGCGCAGTCACATCACTACTAGCTGCGCGCCGCGTCCCAGAGAACTTCGCTCTCCACTTTCCACACCCTTCGCAGAATTACTCTGACGGCCCCGCGCAGCCTCAGCAAGCCGTCCGCACCTGTTTGCGCCAGAACGAGCTTGCCGAGACCCTGCTCGTCATCCCCACCACACCACTCCACCAGGACAACAACGAGAGCCCCGCGCTTCTCCATTCCGCACCCTTCCGCAGACAAAGACTCCCTTCCCACGCGCGCATTCCATCTCCGCACCCAAACCACCAAGCACCGGGGCACAACCACTCCGGTGTCGATTGGCAATCCCAATCCGTCCCGCGCTTGCTTCCTCGGGCCTGCGGGCGCCGCTGAAGTCCCCTCTACAATTAGGATTGACGCGCTCTGATCCATGGCTAATTTGGGTTTCACCATGCAGAGTGAGTTGCTCCCCATTCCCTCCCTCCAATACCTTTTGACTACGGCATAGACTTCCTGCAACGGCAGCGAGGCCTTCTTCACGAGCACATCGCCGAGCTTCGCAAGTATGCTGCCGTGCTCCGCAAGTACCTCGCTGCAGCCAAGAAGAAACTAGCTCCGTTGAAGACCTTCATCGTCCGCGCTTGCCGGCTCGTCAAGAAATTTGCTAAATGCTTCTTGTTTAAAGGAATCTTGCCCTTCTTGGGCTATCATCACATATTGATGATCCTCATCGCCATCGCCATAATCCTACTCTGTAAGTCGCTGTCTCGCACTCGTGTGCTGTTTGTACTGACCCAAGCCAGCTCTTCTGCTTGCAGGATGCTCCAGCACCTCGCCGCTCATTCCGGGCATCTTCCTCATTAGCATGTACTACAAGTCCTACACTCCCTCCTACGACCCGTCTCAGGTCGATCCCGGTGTCACCGCTGCCATCGCCAACATTGTCGGCAATGCCATCCTCGAGGTGCGCGTCGGCTACTTCGGTATCTGCGTCAATCCCAACGGCGGCGACTTCCTGTGCTCCAACAATGCCACCGCTCTCGCTGAGCAGATCAACGTCGATCAGGACCCGCTGAACCTGATCTGGGTCGCGAGCACCTTCAAGGACAGCATCGTCTTCCCCTACCTACTGTAAGTTCCTCTCTCCACCGGGAGAAACACGCAAGCATACTGACGCAACGACTCCAGGATCGTCGCCATCATCCTGGCCTTCATCACTTTCATCCTGCTCGCCACCTTCCCCGGCTGGCACCACGAGGAGGACGCCACGACCGGTTCCGACGTCGACGTCAAGCCTTTCCCGTCGCGCCCGGTCTCGCAAGTCGCGCTGGCCCTGATCTTCATCTCGTCCATCTTCGTGCTCGTGTCGGTGCTGTGGCAGCACACGGCGTCGGTCGCTGCCGCCACCATCTCGCAGGACCTAGGCAACGGCAGCATCAGATCGGGCGTCGGCACCGCCTCCATGGTCCTCGGCTGGTTCGGCTTCGTGCTGCTCATAATCGTCACCATCGGTCTGCTCGTCATGATCTTGAGCATCATCGTCCTCGACAAGCTTACCGACGGTTGAGCGGTTTCGCCCCCCTTTCTTCTCGAAATAAGGCTTTCTTCTTTTTTCTTGTTACTTCGAGCTTGCCTTGACGAAGGGACTTAGAAGGCAGGCGCTCCCACCGTCGTCGTCTCCGATATACCCATGTTGTCAGCAACAGCATTTTGTCCCCGAGAAGCATTGCATGATTTCCTTTTTCTTCTTCCTTCTTCTTCACTTCCAGCGACTTGCATGCGCCAAGCGATTGACGACTTTTCGACCTGGGACCGCTTTGATGCGAACCAGCCCAATTGTCCGGACTTTTTACGATCCATTCTGGGGTTTTCCATGTGGGGAAGAGCAAACGAAACGACTGATGA
Source organism: Lasiodiplodia gonubiensis (assembly GCA_009829795.1). NCBI lineage: Eukaryota > Fungi > Ascomycota > Dothideomycetes > Botryosphaeriales > Botryosphaeriaceae > Lasiodiplodia > Lasiodiplodia gonubiensis. Next base: position 21,498 of record RHKH01000186.1, on the reverse strand, counting down.
ATGTGAATACGGGAAAATAACGGTAAACTTTTGGGATTACGATGAGAGGAAACTTCTTTTTCTGTTGGGTTGGGAAACACATTCTGGATCTTCTAAGCGAGCGATGAATTGGGTGGTGGGTTGTGGGGAGGCCTTCTTGTTCTTCTTCCGGGACTGATGATCATGGCCTTCTTGTTTTCTTTTTTTTCCTTCTTCCTTCTCGGGTTAATACTTATTATACCATTCGACAGATGGTCACTTTTCGGAGAAAGGTGGGAATGGCAACATTTTCAAAGATTCGGAGAGACCGGGCGTGGTTCTCCCTAGCATTCAAACCTCTCCACTTTTTTCTCTTATTTCTTCATTTCCAGTTTTCTTTTTTTCCTTTCTCTGTTCAAGCATCACATCATCTCGCATAATGAGGGCGTTTTAATCTTTCTGGGGTAAACGAAGGTGGGGCAGGAGAGATAGATTGGCTTTGGATTCGGGTTCATGGGGTAGGGGGGTGGCTTCCTTGGGATTTGGGAGATACCACGACGAAACGAACGAAGCCACCTTCAAACGGGCGCGCGCGGTACGAGCAAAGTAGCGAATACCTTCGAAGAGCAAAGAGGACGAATTTTAAAAAAAAAATTACAAATCATACGAAGACTACGAGAAAGACGAAAGAGAAACCATCTTGAATTGTGCCACTATTAACTTTGCCATGCCCATCCCCCCAGGTATCTTATCATCGTTCTTTCATCGGCTTTGCTTCACGCGCATATGGACTAACTACGTGCTACTAACACTCCCTCCCTCCTCATCATCATCGTCACCACCACCCGCACCGAAATCTTCATCCTCCAGCGCCTGCGCCTGCGCCGCGCCCTCCAACTGCGCGCCCAGCCCGAACTGGCCGACCTTGAACACGCCGGCGCACCACTCGGCGAAGACGCCGGGCTCCCACACCTCGTCCGCCCTGGCCTTGCCCTTATTAGCCGCCGCCCCGGCGCTGGCAGCAGAAGGCCGCCTGCCCTCGTCGCCCAGGCGGTCCCAGAAGGCCTCGTAGTTGGCGACGACCTGCTCGACGACGGCGACGACGAGCGTCTCGCGGGTGCGCAGGTCGTCGACGTAGTCGTCGAGCTTCTGGCGCAGGAAGGCGACCTCGCGCTCGACGGCGTCCCTGACGGCGGCGACGGCCTGCTCCGGGACGAACGCGGCCCCCTTCTTCTTCTGCTTGGGGCCCCCCGTGTTCTCGGGCGCGACGGCGGCCGTGACGCGCGCCGCGAAGGCCGAGGTGAAGTCGTTGATGACGGTGCGCAGGCGGCCGTCCAGCTCGGCCTTGGCGTCGAGCATGTTCTCGACGACGCGCGGCAGCAGCGAGCCGCCGACCAGCCCGCGCACCAGGTTGGCCGGGTTGAACAGGCCGCCGCGGTCGCGCAGCTCGTAGAAGGTCGACGTAACGGACGAGAAGTCGAGCGAAACGTCCTGCGAGACGAATTCGATGTCGAACGCCACGATCTGCTGCTTGAGGAGGAGCAGGTGCTTGATCAGGAAGAGCTGCGAGTCTGTCGGCGAGTGCCGCGCTGAGATCTGCGAGGCCGCCGTGTAGAGGGAGATGGTGGTTTGGTGGACGATTTGGTGAGCGAGGTCGTCGAAGACGGTGGACTGGGGGCGTCGGTTAGAGGCTTGGGGTTTTGTTCGTGGGTTTGAGGGTGCTTACATTTACGAGGCGGTAGATTTTACTGAGCAGCCAGATGGCCTTGCGGAGGGTGGGGTACCAGTCCTTGAAAGCAGCTTCTGCGTTGAAGGCCCAACGCGAATCACCTTCTTCGTCCTCCAATCCCGCTGGGATCATCATCGGCCCGTTCGCAGTCTTCTTTCCTGATAGGACAGGGCCTGTCTTCTCACTTTCAGAAGGCCTTCGGTGGCGTGATGCGTGATCCAGGTCCTCCGGCTTGGGCTTGTAGTACTCGATCTCGTCTCGTAAAATGGACAGAGTGAGGAAGACCAATCTTGTCTGGGCATCTTCTAATGCGGGAAGGATCAGATTGGGGAAGTTGAGCCGTACCGACTCGATTTGCTCGTACTCTTCCTCCTCCTCTTCCATGTAGCGGGTCTGGATCAGGGTGCAAAGCTCGCAGAGTTTTACCAATTGTGTCTCATGGATGGTGCGTGGTCGTAAATAGTCATAGAAAGGTTCCATGATACTCTCCAGAAAATCATACACGCCACCCTCACCCACGAACCATTCTCCCCACAGTGCATACTCATCGAAGCAAATACCGCGGATGTAGCTAATGCTGCTCCTTGCGAATGTGACCAAGTCTTTCGAAGAGCTGGGTGCCAATGATATTTCCGCCATCTTCTTCGCGATCAAGGGAAGTATCAGCCTTCCACGAGTTGCCGAGTAGCTTTGGTAGAGTTCGTTCATCAAGCTCTGATACTCTGGTTCCGAATCGGGGTCTGCATCGGCTGGTAATACAGCTCTCTTCTGGATCTCCAGGCCCAACTCCTTCAGCTCTGCAGCGCCGACGCGGAATTTGGCATAAAGCAATGCGGACATTGTGGTATCGTTCAATTGGCGGTCTGCTATCCTCTTTGAGACGTCGGCCGCAATCTCACGAAGGGTGTTGGTGAAATGGACTCGAATGAGAGACAACGCGCGCGTAAGCAGGAGGCGGTAGCGAGAGCGGTATGTGGCAGACTCGCTGTGACTGGGATGCGCCATCATATAGTCTATGCAGCTGTCCAGATTGAGCAGCATATCTGTGAAGCCCTCTGCGCGAACGAAATTGGTTGCTCCAGGAGCGTTAAGCCTCCTTGTGGTGGGCTCCAGGTATGTGTAGTATTGAAGGTTCTCGGAGATGCCATCGGCAAGCTTCGTAACGCGCTTCTGGTCTGCTATTAATCCTTCGCATTGGCTCTGGAAGGTGGTCGTCTGCGCAGCCACAGCCTTGAAGGAATCGGACAGGGCGGACAGGAGGTCAAGTGCGGAAGATGTGCTCTCCTGCAGGGAATCGAGGTGTCGGTGGGACAAGTGGAGCTGATCGCGGTACAACCTAAGCTCGTAAGCACACACGGCAGCAAATTGCGCGCTGAAGGGGCGCATACTGATACTCTTCGTGGCTTGCGTCCAGCAGCTCGTCGCTGATGCCATTGTACCAGTCGCCGAAATCCAGCTCGGTCCTCAGCTGATCTCTTGAGCGCTTCTTGAGCTTCTGCTTCTCGAGGTCGCGCTCCTTTTTTATGTGGGCTCTTGCGACGTCGTAGAAGTCGCTGAACGACTTGGCGCGGCGGGCGACGGTGGCCTGCGGGGGCCCATTATCCTCCTCAGGCTCCTCGACTATGTCCGGGATGGCTTCTACGGGATCGACGTCAGCCTGGTTGCTCTCCTGTGGACACAAGCATCAATAATACCATCGGCGCGGGCGCGTGAGGGAGGGCTCGGCTTACATTGGGCTGCTTGAGGAGCGAGACGCGGCGGCGGTGGCCTGCGGGCTTGGGCTTGGGCTTCTCGGGCTCGCGGTGGTGTTCCGGGACAATGCCGCTGATCCAGGCATCCTCGTACATGGTGGGCGCGCGGTGGTGGTGCCTGGATTCGCGGAGCTCTGAGCTGTGGATCCTGGTGCTGCACACCTGGTCAGTTGTTCATGAGCCGCCCAAGCTTCGGGGCGGAAATCGGAGGCGGCGGGGCGGGCAACGGCGCCGAGCCTGCAGGGATGACCTCCGCTCCGAGGCTTGGGCGGCCGATGCGCCGAAGATTTGGTGACGTTCGCGACTGTCGCCGTCTTCTCGACCGTCAGCACAGCGCTCGTCCAGGCCTGCGGCTCGAAAAAGCTCGGTGCTTAGAGGCATGTTCCCGTCCTAAGTCTGCGACACCATCTACCCCGCAATTGTCCACGCCCGCACTCTATCAAGCGCCATCATGCTGCCCACGCGCTGTCTTCGCCAATCCGCGCGCGGCATTAATAAGGCGGCAGCTCGCAACAAGCTCAGAGCATCTACCGCCCGCTCTGCCGCCACCACCACCACCACTCCGTCGGCTCGCAAGCCCATTCCTCGCTCAATTGTCATCCTCACCTCCGTCGGTACCGCCGCTGCCATTTACCAGTACCTGGCCGGCGGCCAGATTCATCGCAATGTCTACGCAGAATCTCCAGAGGAGCCCGAGCTCGTTTTTGAGAAGCCCAGGAAGGCTGCCCATTCGAAGGAGGAGAACAGAGACATAATTAGCTCCCAACATCTTCAGGTCAAGAGGAGCTGGGAAAATCCCGGTGTATATGCCTGGGGCTCCAACGATGGCAAAGTTGTTGCCCCCGACAGCCAGGAAAGGCACATCAAGACGCCGCGCCGCCTTACGTTTTTCGATGGTCTCTTGCTGCGTGACGTGAAGCTGGACCGTTTCTTCGGAGCTGCCATCAACGAGAAAGGCGACCTGCTGCAATGGGGCACCGCCTACGACAAGGATTGCCTAACGCCAGCAATCACACTGAGGGGCAAGGATTTGAAGACTTTGACACTGTCTAAGGACCGCATCATTGCCCTTGGGTCCAATGGCAAGGTATATTCAGTCCCCGTGTCCAAGGAAGAGCAGCAGACGGGCAAGAAGGCTTCTGAGGGAAGCTGGATCCCCTTCTGGAGCTCCAGCGCGCCAATTAGCTACCGCACGCTCGAGCCCGCAAACCTCAAGTCGGGCGAGAAGATCACCTCGATAGCTGGCGGAATGGAGCACGTGCTTCTCCTCACTTCAAAGGGCCGTGTCTTTTCCTCCGCTTCCAGCGCCCTCAATTATCCCAGCAAAGGCCAACTTGGAATTCCGGGCCTGACCTGGCAGACCCGTCCACAAGGTGCATACGACACTCCCCATGAAATCACTACCCTCAGGGGTTTCGAGATGGCCAAGATTGCCGCCGGAGACTACCACAGCGTCGCCTCCGACAAAGAAGGCCGTGTCTTCAGCTTCGGCGACAACTCCTTCGGCCAATTGGGCGTCACGTACAGTTCGGAAGTCTCCTTCGTCGACGCCCCCTCCCTGGTCCCCATCGCCAACCTCTACCGCGGCACCGGTCTCGTCCCCAAGGTCACCGGCGTCGCCGCCGGCGGCAACAACACCTATTTCACCATCGACGCGACGCGCGTCTCCAACCCGGGCGCCGACGACTCGACACTCGCGCGTCGCAACCTCGGCAACGTCACTGCCGACGCGTGGGCGTGCGGCCAGGGCATCTGGGGCGGCCTGGGCAACGGCCGGTGGACGCACGTGCAAGACTCGCCCGTCAAGATGCCCGCCTTCTCGGGCCTGTTCGAGTACGACGAGCAGACGAACGTGGTCGTGCCGATCCGCCTGTCGCAGTTCGCCGTCGGCCAGAACCACGTCGCCGCCGTCATGCACAACATCGCCCACCTGACGGCCGGCACCGTCGGCACCAGCAGGAGGGGTGACGCCGAGTCGGAGAACGAGACCAACTGGGGCGCCGACATCCTGTTCTTCGGCAACAACGAGCACTACCAGATCGGCACCGGCAAGCGCAACAACGTGAGCACCCCCATCTACATCCAGCCGCTGGATCAGACGGCCGAGAGGAAGATCAGGGGCAAGGAGGAGCATAGGTTCCAGATCACGCCGAGAAAGAAGGTCAAGCTGAATGGGAGATGGGTCGAGATGGAGCAGAAGGTTGAGTGCGGAAGGGGCGTGACGGCGGTTTACTCTGGTGTGTAGGACGTGGAATGATTGTAAGTCATAGGAAGTATCATGTACTTGGGGCGTTTGGTATGAGTTGGGTATACTTGAACCTGGACGCATGATCGCTGCTCACATATAATGTAAAAAAAGGAAATGGAACGAAATATCTCAACTATCTCTTTCGCTTTACGGTCTTGCATCAGATGAGCGTCTCTCCAGAACCCCAGCATTGATCCGACATACAGAAGAGAGCTAACCCTACTGGGAAAGCTCTTGCTCTCTACAATTGCGATGACCTTTCAGAAATCGCACCAAGCCAGCGCAGGATTACAAAACTTGCAGCTCGGCGAAAGGAGCGAAAAGCCTGCCAGGGAAATACTAATGAGAAAGATCTTTATCTCCAGATACTCGTTACAAATTTAATCACAGCTTATGTGTGCTGCCCATCAGTCGCTAAGTTCTTCGCCAGAAGCGGCCCCTGTATCACACTTCAGCACCATACCCGCAGTCGATGTTCGATTACAATCCTACATTGTGAGTCTGTGCTTTAAAGCTTTGCGAATCCTTCTATAGTGTTCTAAAGGCGTGAAATCCCCGCTAGCATCGACAGTGATGCAGTGTCGGTTCCATGCAGCCACCCCCTTTTTGAATAAACACTATATATTTATTTTAGTCCAAGAAGTTCTTCATTGATCAGGGCGCTTGGTCTAGGGGTATGATTTTCGCTTCGCATCTTCAAATGAGCTCATGTGAAAGGTCGTGGGTTCAATTCCCACAGCGTCCAGTCTTTTTGCCTTTG
>RHKH01000186.1:0-10237 GCA_009829795.1 Lasiodiplodia gonubiensis | reverse complement strand
AAAAAAAAAAAAAAAAAAAAAAACCAAACGCCAACTTACCGAGAGAGAAGCTCAGTCCAAGCCTCCATCCATGCCTAAGTTTAGGATAGCACTTCCGGAAAGCGTACCCGGCGCAGGGAATGATGACCATGAGATGTAACGCAATAAGTGCGAGTATTGACTCCTAGTCCCATGCAGGGGAATTGCTTGCTTCTGCTGATGACTGTGAGGCTGCACCCGTTGTTTGGTCTTCCATGACGGTCTCAGGTTGGTGGATGAAAGAGAAAAATGTTGGATGTCAAGATGAATGTGAGTGAGTGTGTATAAGTTCCCGGGAGGTGAGGCGAGGGTGTATAATATAAATGTCTGCAACATGGTGGAAGAAGCAACACTCGCCTGACTGAATCCGGATGCGTGAAAGATTCACCGACCTTGATCGGAGATATTATAGCGCAAAGATCAGCACCTCAGTGCAGGCGCATTGGCTACGGAGTGCGCCATACTAGCCTCAATGCCTGCCCGCATAGCATCAGCGGCACCCACCGACAGGCTTGAGCCGCTTCCCTTACGAGCAACCCGGCCAACCTCTCCCGTAGGGCCGCGCTCGGAAGCGGAGCAACACCTTCCATTGCTGCCTTCGGATCGGGGCCAATTCTTTCCCGGCGCGGCTTTTCATATTATTCCAGACTGAAACCATCGACTGCGTGATGAGCTATTGTTCAGTCAGACGTGTCTCGCACCTTGCCCGCGAAGGCTGAGAGTAATGGATACTCAAGTTTCGTCAAGAAAGCCCTCGGGATTATCAGCCTGGCGGTCTTCAGCCTAGCAACAGAGCCGGCTGGAAGCCGGCTGGAAGCCTCAAAGCAAGCGCATATCATGCAGAGCCTACCGCATCTGGTTAGCGCTCCGAAACCCTATTGGCAATTGCATCTCAACGTCTCACAGAACAATAAGCGGCGCGCAGAAATCTGAAGAATGAAAATCCCGTGTCCGTAGTTCTTTCTCACGGAGCAATTTAGGTCCATCTTATCTCGTCAACGTCATCATAGATTTTCATTTATGCCGTCTATCAACGTTAAGAAAAGGGGAAATAAAGAGAAGAAAAAAAGGTATCTCTCAGAGAGTCCAAGAACCTACACTTCTACAACCCACGCGCCACGTCATGCATCATCCAACAACTCACAAGCAAGTCCACTCCATCTCTTCCTAGTCCGACTATGCTTTTTCTCTTCTCCAACGCCGTCATCTCAATCATTCATCAGAAACAACCTCTAATCTTTTTAATGGCATTTACGACTTGACAAGAAGGCTGTGGCCGGTCATCTCCTCGGGCTGAGACAGACCCATGACGGCGAGGACGGTAGGGGCGACGTCACCGAGAACGCCGTCGGTCTTCTTCAGGCTGTAGTTCTTGGGGGCGTTGGCCATGACGAAGGGAACCTTGTTGGTGGTGTGCGAGGTCTTGGGCTTGCCCTCCTCGTTGAGCATCTCCTCGGCGTTACTGTATCTCAAATTAGCAATTGCTTCGATCAAAGAGCTGCAAGCCGATGGTAACTCACCCGTGATCGGCAGTGATGAAGAGGGTGTAGCCGCTCTTGACACACTGCTCGTAGATAACGCCAATGGCCTTGTCGGTCTCGGCGACACCCTTGATGGCGGCCTCGTAGACACCGGTGTGGCCGACCATGTCAGGCGGGGCGAAGTTGTTCATGATGAAGTCGAACTTGCCCTCCCGAATGCGCTCGGCAACCTTCTCGGCGACGCCCATGGCGCTCATCGTGGGCTGCAGGTCGTAGGTAGCAACCCTCGGCGACGGAATCATGTCGCGGAGCTCGTTATCGAACTGCTTCTCAACGCCACCGTTGAAGAAGAAGGTGACGTGAGCGTACTTCTCCGTCTCGGCGATGTGGCACTGGTGGGTGCCCTGCTTGCCGAGCCACTCGGCCAGGACGTTGCCCATCTTCTGAGGGGGGAAGGCAACGGGGAAGGTGTACTTGGGGTTGTATTGGGTCATGTTGGTGAGGGAAATGTTCTTGGGGTAGGGGAAGTCGGGCTTGGGCGAACGGTCGAAGTCACCCATCAGCTGGGTAATCTCGCGGACACGGTCGGAGCGGTAGTTGAAGAAGAAGAGGGTGTCGTCGTCTAGTTTCTGTTAGCCATGCACGCAAAAGAGTTCGAACGACAAAAGATGCTTACCCTGGATTCTGCTCTCGTCACCACCAACGATGATGGGCTTCAGGAACTCGTCGGTCTCACCAGCCTCGTATCTGGCCTTGACGGTAGCGAGGGGGTCATCGCTCTTCTCGCCCTCGCCCTGGACAAGACCCTTGAGGGCAACCTCGATTCTGTCCCACCTCTTGTCACGGTCCATGGCGTAGTAACGACCAACAACGGTGGCAATCTCGCCCAGACCAATCTCCTTGGTCGCCTTGATTAGGTCCTCGAGGTGGCCGGCACCCGACTTGGGGTCGGTATCACGGCCATCACCGAAGAAGTGGATGAAGACCTTGGGGACGCCCTGCTCCTTGGCGAGCTTGAGCAGCGCCAGCAGGTGGTTGATGTGGGAGTGGACACCGCCGTCGGAGACGAGACCGAGGAAGTGCAGACGGCCGTTTCCGTTCTTGGCCCTCGCGAACGAGTTCGTGATGTTCTCATTGTTCTTGAGCTCGCCCTTCTTGATGGTCTGATCAATGCGGACGACATCCTGCCAGACGACACGGCCGGCGCCGATGTTCAGGTGGCCGACCTCGCTGTTGCCCATCAGGCCCTCGGGCAGGCCGACGGCCAGCGACGAAGCCTCGATCTCAGTGTAGCCCTGGGTGATCTCGGAGCCCGGGCGCTTGAACTCGTCCATAACAGGGGTCTCGGCGGCGAGGATGGCATCGCCCTCCTTGGGCGACTTCTCGCTAGCGACTCCCCAACCGTCGATGACGACTAAAAGTGCGGCTGCATCAGTAGGGCTGAACACTCTGATGTCCCGCATGGGCCAGACTTACTCAGAACGGCCTTCTGGTCAACCTTAGCCATTTTTGTTGGATTTGGACTCGTGGGGCTGAATGCAGCTGCGAGGAGTGAGGTGTCAGCGGGCAAGCTTCGCAGGACGATTCGGACGGCGCAGCCAACCTTTTTAGGGCGCTTGGACTCTCGGATAGTAGGGGGCGTGGTGTGCTGAGAGTCTCTCGATATCACGCAGTGGGGTGTTTTCTTTTCAACAGACGCGGCGATCATCGGCGGGCGGGAGGGGCAGCCCGCCGCTGGAAAGGGCCGACGTCACAAAGTCGCGGCCGCGCCCGATGGGAATGCACTCAACCAACCATCCTCCGAGACGGCCTCACCCCCGTGGCGCCGCCATTCGCCCTGTTCCCCCCTTCCGCTCGCTTCAAGGCGCGCTCCTGCTCCACCCACCTGTGCTGATACTCTCTCGGCGCGTCCCACCCTGCGTGCTCTGCGCATTGCTGCTCGCCTCGACCCGCCCAGGCCCGCGCGTTCTTTTTTTCTCGCATCGTTCGTTACTTACGGGCCGCGCGCATCTCATCAGCTCAGCAGAGAGAGTGAGAGAGTTCCCGGGCCACATCGCTTGCTCCCATTGGGCCGGCCGCCGGATCCTACCAGGAGTCACCTACCACCACAGGCCAGCTTACTACTACCTCGAATACAACCCTAACCTTCCCGAGGTCCGTCCCCCCCAAAGCACCCTTCCGCGCGCCGACAACCCCCCGCGTGCCGCATCCTCCGACAATCATGGCCGCAACAGGCACGCCTCGGTTGTCGACCTACTCGACGCCTGCGACGCCCGCCAACCGCGGCCTATCCGCCGCGCCGGTCGGCAGCGGGCAGACGTCGTCGCAGCTGCTGCAGCAACAGCAACAAGCGCAGGCGCAGGCGCCGCCGCTCCCTCCGCCCGCGACCTTCGACGTGCTACCTCACCTGCACGCGTTGCTCAACAGGCTGCTGATCCAAAAGCCCACGGACGCTGCGCAGCAACAGCAGGCGGGTGAGGATGGAGGGAAAGCCGCAGCAGCAGGTGGTGGAGAGGAGGGAAGTAAGTCTGGAGCAGGTGCTGGAGGAGGGACCGCAGGCGCTGCAGCAGGTACTGGCGCCGGTGCGGGCGCGTCATCGTCGTCCGCCGACCCCGACGCGCAGCCGCTTGAAATACATCAGCTAGCGGCGGCGTCCAGCGCGCTCAAGGTACGGCTGCAGAAGGCGCGGCAGGCGTGCGCGCGCCTGGGCGATATGGATCGGACTGTGGACGAGCAGCAGGAAGAAATGGACGAGCTGGAGGAGAGAGTGAGCAAGCTGAGGGCGGTACTTGAGGACATGGGTGTCGGTGCAACAACGACGGCGGCAGCGGCGGCGGAGTCGCGGGCGGTGACTGTTGCTGGTGGAGACGGGGGCAACGAGATGGTGCTTAGGGACGTAAGGCCGATTTAAGAATTGGCGATGCTTCGCGATCATGCTTTGACGACAACTGGGAAAGAAAGTGTAAAAGCTGACCCCCAATTGGTACGTCTAACGCATTCCGACCCCTTCATGGGTAAGTCTATTTACGCAAGTAGTCGCTGTCCCCTAAAAGCGAGCAGAGGCTCCAAGCTTCAAGGTGCAACGCCACACCATTCGCGACGCCAATGCCCTTCTTCTCCAGCACTGGAAAGAACCCCGAGCCGAGCTACCAAAAACTCAGGGACCCGGGTGTAGCAATTCACGTACACGTGGGGTTCAACCATTTGTACGGACGTATGTACAGCTCGCGGAGACTGCCCTAACAGACCTACTTCCGAAGATCGGACGGAAGTGGCGGACCGTTGGGTTGACAACGAATGCGGTGCGTCAACGTTCGCTAACGTCCGCCCCAACGTCGCGGCGGATGAGATAACGAATACGCTCCCGCCGAGAGAGGCCAGACGGCTCGGGATTGGAGACATGGATCCAATAATCTCACTCATTTTCGCGCTATGTACTCCACTTATCTATGATCAGCAAAAATCGACGATCTGTTTGTCTCATGCTTGATTCATGATCATGCCATGCTTCCACTTTGAGAAAGTACACGTCGTACATGATTCGTGGCGAATGGAACTTTTGAGGCCGGTCCCATGCGTCTGGAATCCCTTGAGTGAGGCGAAGGCCACGCTGGACGATCAGTCCAAAATTTTCAGTAAAGGATTCGATCACGATTGAAGCACAGGAACTTTCGTATCAAGGTAAAGGTGCCATTTGATGTCCAGATTCTATTTACAACCCATTTTCCGGCTTTGAAAGCTTCTATATCAAATTGATGGAAATTATCGTGGCCTCATGGCGGGGTAAGAGGATGCAAGTGGGAATAGAAAGAGAAGAGAAAAAGAAAATCGCCCATAATACCAAACTCCCATGTGATCCGCTTTTCATAGTACAAGGAGAAATCAAGCCGCACCCTCAAGGTTGCGCTTGGCAGCAGCATCAGCAGTAAGCATCAGAGCAGCAGGCGCGTCATCGCGAGGCATGTAGAGCTCGACGAAGCGGAGCTTCTTGCTCACGTTGAAGGACTCGTCGGCGAAGAGCTGGTTGAGCTCGTCCTTTGTCTTGATCTGGTAGGTGGCGTACTGCTCGGGCCTAGCACCGAAGGCGGCGGGGAGGTCCTTGTAGTTCCAGTTCTGGATGTCGTTGTAGACGGCATCCCAGCCGTGAATGCAGCGCTCAATGGTGTAGCCATCGTTGCAGATGACGAAGATGATGGGGTTGAGGTCCCTGCGGATCATGGTGGAAACCTCCTGGGCGGTCAGCTGGAAGGAACCGTCACCAGTGAAGAGAATGGTGCGGTCGCGACCAAGCTCCTTGGCGGCGAGAGCGGCACCCTGCAGACAGCCAGTGGCGTAACCAATAGAGCCCCAGAGAACCTGAGAGATGGCAGTGACACCCTTGGGGAAGCGGGTCTCCCAGATACCGAAGTTGGCGGTACCGGTCTCAGTGATGACGATATCGTTCTCACGCAGCCACTGGCCGACGCGAGGCCAGAGCCAGGCCTGGGTGATGGTGGGGTCGGAGCTCTCGGCAACCTCCTTGGGGACGGTGTTGGTGGGGACGGGGCCGCCCTGGATGCTGAGCTGGGGCAGGCGGGCAGTGACCTTGGTGAGGACACCGTTCATGCGGACACCGGGGTACTCCGAGTACTTGACGGTGACACCGTAGCTGTGGAAGTCGATGGTGTTGAGCTGCGAGGTGCGGTAGGTGAAGCCGGTGGTGTTGAAGTCAGACTTGACAGCACCAATGCTGATGATGAGATCGGCAGACTCGACACGCTCGCGGACACCGGCGTTGGAGCCGTCACCAGCGTACACACCACCGTAGTTGGGGAGGGTCTCGTTCACAGCGCTCTTGCCCATGGGAGCGACGAAAGTGGGGATGCCAGACTTCCTGACCAGTGCGTCGGTCTCTTCCAGAGCCCTGTGCCTGATGGCGCAAGCATCAACGAGGATGACAGGGTTCTTGGCGGCCTGGAGGTACTTGAGGACGACATCGACGACGTAGTCCTCCTTCTCCTCGTGGTTGGGCGAGAACTCGAGGTTCAGGGGGGTCTTCAGGCGCTCACCCTCGATCTTCTTGGTGACCATGTCGGAGGGCAGAGCAATGTAGACGGGGCGGGAGAGGATGTAGCACTTCTTGATGGCATCGTCGATCAGGGTGGCAGCCTCATGGGGGTCGTTGAGCATGGACATGGCGCAAGAGACCTTGCGGCTCATGTCGGCGAACGAGTTGAAGTCGCCATTGCCCAGGGTGTGGTGGAGCAGAAGGTTGTTCTTCTGGGCAGCGGTGGTGGGATAGCCGACAATGTGGACGACGGGAACGTATTCCGAGTAGGCACCAGCAATGGCGTTGATGGCCGACAGCTCACCGACACCGAAGGTGGTGACGATGGCAGAGATGCCCTTGATTCTGGCGTAGCCATCGGCAGCGTAGCCTGCAGGGGGGGTTAGCGGGGAGCTCCCGAGGCAGCCGGGCGGGGCAGGCGGCACTTACCAGCATTGAGCTCATTGACGTTGCCAACCCAGTTGAGGTCGCACTTGGGCAGATAGTCGAGAGCAACCAGGTTGTAGTCGCCGGGCAGACCGTGGACAGAGCGAACACCGACCTGGTGCAGACGGCGGAAGAGATACTGGTGTGGCTGGTGAGCTACGATAGAGCGGGGAGCTTGGGGCAGGGGGAGGACCAACCTCAGCCACGTCCATGGGCTGCTTGAGCTCCCGGGTACGGATGTCCGGGGTGCTCGCGCCGGTAGGCAGAGGAGTGGTGGCGCCGCTCATGATGATGGCAATTGGAGGTGTTTGTTGTGAATTGGAGTGAGTGCTTGGTGGCTGACTGAGGGGTGCGGTGGGTGCTGCCTTTTGTACGAGCAAAGGGACAAGGGTGCGCCATGACGAAATGGTCGGCCGTTCGACGAAGCCTCACCATAGCGGCGGGCCGCTCGGTCGCGTCACTCGACATGGCATGAGCTGGACCAGCTTGACACGACGCACTGCTATTCCTGCGCGCGCCGCCACGCTGCAGCCGGCGCCTGAGTCGCGGTGGTGGGGCGCAGGCAGGTCGGAGCTCTGGGCTGGAAGAAAAAGCTGGCCGGCATCGGCTGATCTCGCGCGAGCCGCCGTCCTCTCGCCGTCGGGCCTGGTCGGGACATCTCGCGACGCCGCAGCCGTAGGGCTGAGCGTCTCCTTAATCGGGCCACCTCAGTGCCATCTCACCACCTGCGTCTCAAATTTTTTACACAAAGCGGGACCCTGGAAATATCCCGCAGCCATCCAGTGGTTCGCGTCTCACGCGCGGCTTGCAGCCGCTTCCCGAGCGCGAGATAACAACACCGATAAGCAGCCTCGCGCTTGCCGTGCCCTGCAGCGCAGTTGCTGTTGAGCCGCTGCTGCTGCTGCGAGCCGCGACGGCCGCTAGTGAAGCTTTGACGTCAAGAAAGTGCCGCGCCGCCGCACGTCCTGCCAACATCTCATCCATGGCCGCATCTCGAACTGCATCCATTCCGACTTGTTCTCGAGGGCTATTGTTTCGAGTATGGCCACCCAGGCACCGTCTGCCCCAAGCTCCCACAGCAAACCATGCTCGCACTGCGGCGCGCTCCGCGACGTTCTGGTCCGCTGCCAGATCGACGACTCCCGCGCCTGGGTCTTCATCTGTCCCGGAAAGTGCTGGCGCGAGCTGAGCGGCGGCGAGATTGACGGCGACGACGAGCATCCTCATTACCGCTACGGCGGCATGTGGAAGAACAAGCACGACGCCGTGAGCGCCAAGAAAAAGAAGAAGACGCTGAAGGACCGCCAGCCTCGGGAATGGCGGAGCAGCGACCACGGAGATGCAGCGCAGGACGGAGCATCAGATAAGAAGAAGTACACGCGTAATGACCGAGTGACGTGGGACGGGAAACTTTGGACGTGCAGAAAGACCCATTTCGCCCAGGAGGCCAACACACCGGACCAGGAGATTGGTCTTTGGAAGGAAGAGGGACCGGTCAGCGCCGATTAAGGAGTGGCGGATATCAGGAACGTTGAGCCGCATGTCACGGAGCGTTCGACGTACAGTCGACTGATCGGCGAGACGTGCAGTCATTCTCGCCCCCGAGAACCTCCGAGTTTCGTTCTTTCGGTCCGCAGCAACATCTTGACGGCTGTGTTGCCTTTCCTGAGCTTCTTGCCTTTTATCATCAGCCGCTTGTAAACCGCTTGTAGCCGAAAGATCTTGCCAGACATGTGTCTCGGGGGTGGGTGGGTGCAAGCTTCCGCGCCACACCGGCCCGATCTGTGACAAAGCGGGATCTGCTGCGAAAGCGGAGCACGATACCGGAAGCGGCTGCTCTTCTGCGTCCAAACAAGCTTCGACGGTTGGCTGTTCGGGTATCTTGGCGATCTTCCCTGATCTTCGACCCCCTGCGCGCCCTGGCGCCGGCGTCGGCATGCCATGTGACGGGAATCCCTACCAAACGGGGGCGATCCTACCTTCGACTACTCTTTGTACCTACACCTATCTTAACGCTCAAGTGAACACCTTGCATCTGCTCACTCCTGGTTGGATCTCATAGTTCAGCCTTTGTCGTGTCTTCTTGTGGCCCGGAATCGATTGTGTGGAGTAGAAAGGACAAAAATATGGACACTTGATCGCTGCGACCGCATAGTCGCCAACCGTGAAAGTTATTCATCGACTACAGGTTGTGTCGGATTTGTAGAGCCTCATGGTGGGTAGGGGCAATGATGGCTGGAAGAATTGGGCTGAACCGTCATGGGCTGATCATCACGAGACCTCCGGAGGAATACGGTTTGGATACCGCGCTCAACCCGACTTCGGACGAAGCTTACATTACTCGGATACTGTCGCCGTCGAAGTCTTGTCATTGGTCTATTCTTTCTTTACGTTGTACGCATTGGCTGCGGCGAGGCCACCGCGGTATCGAATCCACTTCACGGAAACTGTTTTGAAACAGGACTTACGGCCGTTCTTTTTCCCTCGATAGATCGAAACATCTCGTGACTCTCACGGGGGAATACCAATGCCTAGCTTTCGGCCCTGATAGTTGAGGTTTCCACTTTAAAGGTTTCACGGCTTGTTCAAAGTCATGTCTCAACGAATTAATCAAGAGTTCGTTATTCAAGCATGCTTGCCACCGACTAAATTTAAATACTGGAACATGTGGTCTGAAGCGTTGAGCATAGTCAAAAAATATAAGGAAATTAGAAGAAGAATGTCCTGTGTGGAGTTTTTCTCCAGTCATGGGTACCCCTGCCTGAAATCTGTCTCTTCGTTCAGCCCGTAGGCCTGGGAGCTGGAGTCATGCACCGTAGCTCGCCTCATATCCCTTGCATACTTACCCTCGTAGTCTCCTGCAGTTGCCTTGTGCATGACACACGTATTGTCCCACATCACCAAGTCGCCGTCATTCTCCCACTCAACTCTCAGCACGTACTTCGGCTGGCAGGCGTGCTCGTACAGCTCCCGGACCAGCCTGTCGGACTCTTGCTTCTCCAAGCCCTCCACGTGATGCACATGGCTCGCGACGTACAGGTTCCACCGGCCGCTCGGCTCGTGCTTCTGCACCAGGCTGTGCTTGCCGAACGGGTAGTCCTCCGGATCCACGCCGGCCAGCAGCTCCGGACAGGCCAGCTTCCGGCTGTGCATCAGCGAGTGACACGCGACGTGGTCCCGTGCGACCAGCTCGTCCCGCGTCGCCGCGGGCAGGTCCGCGAACGCGGCGCGCGTGTCGGCGAAGTCGGTGGCGCCGCCGGTGCCG
>RHKH01000025.1:309731-351021 GCA_009829795.1 Lasiodiplodia gonubiensis | reverse complement strand
GGGAGGGGGAGTCAAATTCTCGGAATGGGGGAGTCAAATTTGTAGGCACCATATTTTACACGACACCATATAACATAACCACGCCAATGACGTAGATAACCCGGATGCGTGCCTTATGCGAAGAAGAAGGGATATCTACGTTATCTTTTATTATAAAGTATCGACGTAAGTCGTGCTCCGAAAGCGGTTCTTACTAGATGCAGGTGATAGATATATGAAGTAAGAGAACGGCCTTATTTGCATAAGTCACGATCTCAACATCAGTACCTTGAGCTCTCCGTTCACAGCAAACCCGTACCATCGGCCCGATCCGGGATCAACCCGACAGCAGAATCCGAGGCACCGTCCTCGAAAGGCGGCCTTTCCTTCTGCAGCTCCGCCGCGACTCGATCGACCTCATCCCACACCCTCAGTAGATTCCTGCCCGCAATCTTCGCCGCATTCTCGTCGCTGACGCCTTCCTTGAGCAGCGCAGCCACAAGGTCGGGGAACTTGCTCACGTCTTCCAGACCCTTGGGCGTGCCTTCGATTCCATCAAAATCTGTGCCAAGGCCCACGTGGTCATACCCGATCAGCTCGCCGATGTGCTTGATGTGCCTGACGACCTGGGCAAGCGTGACGTTTGGCTCGTACAGGTCCGGGATGCCAGTGCCGGAGTCGGAGGCAGTGCAAGAGATGAAGCCCGGGTTGAAATTGACCATGACGATGGAGTTGCGTTCCTTGACCAAGTGCAGGATGTCATCGGGCACGTTGCGCGGGTGCGGGCACAAGGCGTATGCGGAGCTGTGCGAGAAAATGGGCGGTGCGATGCTGCCGGCCCAGCTACCATCCTTGGAGCCGGCCAGAACGTCGCGCATGGTGTCAGGACTGACGTGGGCCAGATCAACGATCATGCCCATGCGGTTCATCTCCTCAATTAGGTTGCGGCCGGCCGCGGACACGCCACCCCAGTACGGGGAGCTGCGGACAGCCCGGCCCTCTTCGTCGGTAATGACAGCGGCGTCAGCATAGATGTTGTGGCAATTCCAGGTCAAAGTAGCGTAGCGGACGCCAAGCTGGTGGAAAAGGCGGAGGGTTGGGATGGAATTGCCAATTTGATGTAGGCCTTCAATGATGACGGGAGCGATGTAGCGGCCTTCTCGGAAAGCGCGGAGTGCGGAGGCGCTGTCAGGAGTGGGGGTGAAGTACTTGGGATATTTGGCGGCGAGACGGTGATACAGATCAAGCTGCTCAAGGGTTGCTTTGACGACTAGGTTGGAGTCAGAAAGGGATGGGATGGGAGAAAACAAGCGACTGACTGGGAGCATAAGCCTCGTCGGAGAAGTCGGTGGCGTTGGAAGGGCAGGGCAGGAACGCGCTCCAGAACGCCCCGCTGCTCAGTCCTTCCTCGATGCGCGGCACGTCGATGTGGTATTCCAGACCACCATTCTCGAACTTGGAAGAGAAATTGCCAGAATTGATGCGGTTTCGATACAGGTATCTTAGCATTATCATCAAGTCATTGTGGCCATCTGCGCGCGATCAGCGACAAAGGCACGAGCAACCTCGAATGTAGTCATTACCGATCAACGGGTTCTCTCTGAGGATTTTTGTGGCACGAGACTCGATGGTTGCACAGTCGCGGGTAAGAAGGCACTTGACGTCGTATTGCAGATAGCTCCATAGTGTCACGAGGATGAAGGCGGGGAACACGACAAAGTTGAAGAAGACGCTGGCCGGAGAGCGAGCAGCACGGCGTAGCACAAGCCTCTTCTGCGAAGCAATGGCGTCCGGACTCCTCGTGTCACTCTTGGCGCTGGACATTTTGGCGGTTACGCAGAGGTGGTGGGAGGTCACGACCGGGCGCGGGATGACGGTCGGCCGAAAGACGGCGATCCCTGTGACGATCTAGGCAGCTCCAGCTCTGCGTCAGCTCCAGGGGCCAGCTGCTACACCACCACGCCACCATGGCCATTATCTCCTCCTTCGCCATTATCCGGGGCCTGTGCCTCTTCCACATCACTCTCGCATGGTACCTTCTCAGTGCTCCGCGCATTGTCGCGGAGCAGAACCTGGTCCTCCTGTTCGGCGAAGCCATGCGCATTGTAAAAATTCCATTCGCGGCCTGCCGGCACCCATGCTGATGCTTCTCCTGTAGCCTGAACCCACTCAATTCCTCAAGCCCAATTCTGCCTCCGCCTTCTCTGCCATCATCCTCGCTTTCCTCGGCCTCTCCGACCTCATCGCCGTGTCCATGGACGAGGAGATTGCCTTCCCTTACTGGGCAAACAACATCCCGCTCCGCCTGGCCTTCCTTCTCGGCCTGACTGGCTATACGTACGCCTTCAAGCCGTCTCCTGGCCAGAGTCTCTTCAACCACGGTGTCGGCGATCCTCTGAAGAACAGGCTGGTCTTCACGTGGGGATTCTTCGAATGCACAATCTGGTTCTGGGTATGGCCCTCTTTCCCGGGGCGGTCCATATGCTGTGCTAATACTGGCTTTTAGGCATACGTCACTTTGAGGGACGAGAAGGCCAAGTTCGCCGAGCGTCTGCTCGAGAGGAGGAAGAGAGAGGCAGAGCTGCTGAGGGACGACTGATCTGAATCAGCAGAGGAAAAAGTAATAGGATTTAGATGTCGCCTCTGGTGGTCATGTTGCACGCTTTTTCCTTTCCTTGACATTTGCTCACCGGAAAAGCGTCCTGATCGAGGCTCCGCTAAAGCCCACCTACAGCCCCATCACTCCGCCAGAGTCGCGACGTGGCCGCATCTGTCTCTGGTCTCACGTCTCGGTGTCTCTGGCCTGAGGTTCGAGTCTCAGCAAGGCCTTGTCTCAGACAGTCAATGCGCTTGCTGCATCTGACTCCCTTTTTTTTCGGCGGCGTCAGTTCGAGACAATGCAATACAAGCGACACCGTGGTCTGTGACAATGAGCGGAGCCCGGCGAGCGCCCACCGAGTTCAATCAAGGGGGAGGAAAATCTCCCCAAGTACATTGTAGAGGTGTAATATCGAAAGAACAGCTACTGCACTCCATCTGAGCCAAACTGCAAGGAGAGCTGAAGAGGAAGGTGAACTCTTTGTTGAAGAAAGGTTGTGTCTATGTAGATGGTAGAGGTTCTCACTTGTGGGCTATGGGCTATCGTCTAGCTGTTCTTGTATAGTCATTGTTCCAGAAATTACCTCAACTTCTCACACTAAGACTAGAGATCGCTTAGATTTTCTAGTCTATCGAGATTCTGTCGGTGTCGAAATGGGCTAATAGAGAACAAAACTTGTATAGGCTGGTGCCGTAAGGGCGGGTGCTGTGCCCCTTGCAGCAGAAGTACAATCCCCTCTCGCAGCCGACGGCTAGCGTGGATTTGCTTTTTGTTCATGTCATGGGTAGCTGAGGCTATCGTCCGGACGAGAATATCGAATTAAAAATTTTACATACACGTTTGGATGATAGCTTCAAGATACCCACACATATTTTCTTTTTTTTTGTGGAAGAGCTGGGGCATAATTACGCCTGGGGCCTTACTATTCTTCACGCTAGCTATCGGCTGCGAGAGGGGACTGTAGGATGAAGACTGATGGGGGTCTAGAAATAGCCCAGCGACCCTACCACAGAGAAGCGTGAGAGATGCGGTCGTTGGGGAAACGGTGATCCGTAGAGGTGTGGACGATTGGCTGCCGCTCGGCGCTAAAAGTCAATTCCGGCCTTTGGCCGCCACGCGCGAAACTCGCGACTCGACGCGATAGCGCGACTTCTTCATCTCTCCACTACCACCTTCCTCCACACAACTCACCCTGGTCCCTGCCTGCGGAAAGCTTGCCTACGCCTTCCATCCAGACACTTGCAGTAACAATGGCGGTTTCGGTCCTCGGAAAGCGCACCAGGAGTGACATCGCTTTGGCAGGTAAGCTCTTCCGTAACCGCGCGCTCGTGTTCGAGACGTGACTGATCCGCATCTAGGCAACAAAGATCCGAAAACCACGACGCGATGCACCAGAAACAGCCAATTTGTAGTGCTGGACGACAGCGAAAAGGAAAATCCCTTCGTCACCCCGACGAAATCGCGCACTCCGAAAAATGTCGATTTGAAAGCCGACGAACTCGCCGATGAGGACCTGCCCGCTAAGCGCATGAGAGGAAGTCCCACGGCCCCGGCCAAACATGGCGCGATGCAAGGCAGGGTCGCTCTGTCTCCGGCAAAGATCAATTCGCACTTCAAGACCTCCAAAGCCAACGTGAGCACGGACGCGAAGACTTCGCAAGAAGCGACGCCCTCCACGCCTCGACACCGCGACGCGTGCGCGAACAAGGTCGCGGTGACCCCCCGTCACCGCGTTTCGGTTTCTGGCAAACCTCTGACGCCACGCACCCCCCGCACGCCCACGACGCCGCGGGGCTCTGCCACGACCATCTACAATGACGCGCGCCAACTTTTCATCCGTGGTTCTCAGCCGGGCCGATTGATCGGTCGCGAGGAAGAAAGAGACGAACTCCACCAATTCGTGTCTTCACGCGTCAGTTCCAGAAAGTCCGGATGCCTGTACATATCCGGCCCTCCCGGCACCGGAAAGAGCGCCCTGGTCAGCGAAGTTTGCCAAGAGCTTAATGACATCACAGTCAGGAAGGCGTACATCAATTGTATGAGCGCGAAGAACGCGAGCGAGCTCTACGTCAAGCTTCTGGAGGAAATTGGCGAGGCGGATGATGTCCTGGAGGGAACAGAACAGGAGACCCTACGAAAGATCATGTTCAAGCGTGAGGTGTCTTACGTGGTCACCTTGGACGAGGTTGACTACCTGCTCGAGCTGGATCTTGAGTTGCTCTACAACATCTTCGAGTGGGCCATGCGGCCAAAATCGAGCCTCGTCCTCCTGGGTATTGCGAACGCTCTGGATTTCACCGATCGCTTCCTCCCTAGGCTAAAGTCTCGCGGCCTGAAACCCCAGCTTCTTCCCTTCATGCCGTACACGGCCTCCCAGGTTGCTTCAGTCATCAGCTCGAAGCTGAAGAGCCTTCTTCCCACCGACAGCAGCGCTTCGGCCGACTTTGTACCGTTCCTCCACCCAACGGCAATCCAGTTTCTCGCCAGGAAGGTTGCTACTCAGACGGGGGATCTCCGCAAAGCGTTCGACATTTGTAGAAGGGCCATCGATATGATCGAGTCGGATACACGTGGGCAGCATGCGAGGAAGTCAACAGAAGAGAGTTTGGATCCAGCTGCTACGCCGTCCAAGACCATTCTCATTGAGAACATGAACCTCTCTTCGCCCGCTCGGACGCCCACAAAGACTTCTCGGCATTCCGCTGTGGCATCCTCCCTTTCAGAATTGACCGTGGAAACGGCTCCCCGTGCGACGATTGCTCACATGGCACGCGTCACTGCTGCTGTCTTTAGCAATGGAACCACCCAACGCCTCAAGAACCTCAACTTGCAACAAAAGGCCGTTCTCTGCGCGCTTTCGGCTCTCGAGAAGAGGCTTCGCGATGGCGCTGCCATGGCACCTCCTACGCCGTCACGGCACCAATCTGCGGCTGCAGCTGCGCCCACGATCAA
The DNA here is from genome assembly GCA_009829795.1 of Lasiodiplodia gonubiensis. Lineage (NCBI taxonomy): Eukaryota > Fungi > Ascomycota > Dothideomycetes > Botryosphaeriales > Botryosphaeriaceae > Lasiodiplodia > Lasiodiplodia gonubiensis. Next base: position 345,491 of record RHKH01000025.1, on the reverse strand, counting down.
GGCTTTGTACGACGCTTACGCCAGTCTTTGCAAGCGGGACAATGTTTTGCACCCTCTTACCAGCACCGAGTTCCGCGATGTAGTCGCCAGCCTGGAGACTTTGTCGTTGATCTCCGCGCTTGAGGGCAATGGCAAGAGTGGCAGCTTCTCTGTCCCTTCAACGCCAAGCAAGCGAGGTGGTCGCGGTGGTGGTGGGTTCAGTGCCGGCCTTGTTGAGGAGAAGCGGGTTTCGAGCAGTGTCAGCTTGAAGGAGTTGAGCGGCGCGCTGAATGGTCCTGGTAGCGGTGTGCTGAGGGGCTTGGTCAACGGAGACATTTGAATGAGCAGATCGAAGATGACATGCAGACTGACGGGTGTATCATGATTGTTCTTTATTGATTTTTTTTCTCTTTTCGGCATAGGCATTGCGCGGCGTCTGGGGCAGATCAATGTGGGTGGCATACCGGGGCGCATACGGTGTATGAAAATGTGTCTGGGCTGGCATACGGAGCATGACAATGCTTGGATAAAGGATAATGATGAGATCAAACTTGCTTCCCTGACTGCTTCATTTCCTGCCCGTGAATGCATGTACGGGGGGGTATTGCAGCTGACGGATAGCGTGAATCTATTTTTCGCCCATGCCATGGTGGTTAGTTGAAGCTATCATCCGGATGTAAATTTGGAATTAATAATTATACATTCACGTCCGGACGACAGCTTCAACTACCCATTCATGTTCTTTTCATTTTTTTTTAAAAAAAAAATAATATAACTGAGGCATAGCTACCCTAGAATCGAGGATCTTGCTGTATACCTGCAAGAATGACTCCGTCATCTTGAACTGATTTTCCCTGTCTGGAGTGCATAAATGTTGCACGATCGACCAAACCTGTCGGACAGCAACACTTGAGTGTATAATTGACCAACTATGGACTCCGGGGAAGGTTTCCGGTGCATGCTGATCAGAATTCGGCAGTAGCCACGCTTCTGTGGCTGAAACACATTCAGGGCGACGAATAGCTTGCACCGAGGGATGACAGGGCTATTGAATTGTGTCAGGTTCTCGAAGGCATGCGCATCATTGGCCTGGAGAAGTGCAACCATTAACCATTTTCGCGAGCCGAATTGGCCAATCGTGCCTCGTGTTGTTTGTCTTATCGCCCACCTCAGCATCGACGAAGGCGGTGGTTCGAGCAAGGCTCAGATGTGTATATTTCCAATCCATGTTCGTGTAGGTGAGGAAGTACCTATTTCTGCCCCAGTTTTGTAGCCCATTGTTCCCCGAATGACCGAGAAAAAGCAGAAAATACCTCTGTGAACACCGTGGAGGGCCGCCCTAGGACTCTTGATATTTTACACGTGCAATGCACATTCGCCTTCTTTCTTCCTCGCGCCTCCCCGCGCCTTTGCTATTGGTAACGCTCCGCCTCTTTTACCGAGTGGAGTCATTTACAACACATCGCACTAGGAGTTCATCTTGCCCATAGCCTCTCCAGGGACCCTGGACTCCACCTCGCTCCAATTGATGCGCCTCCACCAGGCCTCCAAAAAGTCCTTCTTACCAGTGATTCCCCAGTCGGGCACCCAGACGTGCTCCCAGGTGTTCACGCAAAGGGCAGGGACGATGTCAGCACCGCCAGGGGCGCGATTGCGGGCGGCCTGGCCGGCGGCGCTGTGCGGACCCGTGATGCCGGCCGAGTTCTGGATCCGGTTCTGGCGTGTGTAGTCGGCACCGGAGAGGCCACCAGCGGAGTTGGCGTTTTGGGTGTTCATGTCGACGGGCTGCTGGCGCCAGTGGGCATCGGATAGCGGCGAGCCGGCAAGGTAGGTGGGCAAGATCTTCCACGAGCCCTGGTTCGATGCGTAGTACTGCCTGTGCCACACCAGCCACACGAAGCCCGGGCCGAACATGGCCTCGGCGGTGGCGAGGAATTCGGCCTTGAAGATGTCGAGCGAGGAGAACGATTTCGTTAGGGATGCGGCGAGCTCATTGGACAAGGACGTCTCCGTGTCGATCTTGCTCGACGCGTTAGCATAGAAAGGACGAGTGCTGTGGCGAGGCACGTACGATGGACTGAAAGAAAAAGTGATTGTTGAAGGCCATCGAGGCGTAGTTGAAGGTCGAGGCAAACAGCGGTTCGCGGGCGGTTTGGACGGCAACAGATTGGGTGGAGTGGTCCTCGAGCCTGGTGCCTGTTCGGACGTCAGCGCACGGCTGCAGTTGCGAGGACGCGGCGTGGTACCGGTGACTTTCTCATTGAGCTTGTCGACCATGAGCTGCTGGTACTGAGACCAGGCGGTGTTGAAGCCCTTAGGCGACAGCAGCTGCGGGATGCCGCTCTCACGGAAGCGCTCGTCGTAGTTGGGGAGATGGGGGACTTCGTGGATGGCACGGCGCTGGGCGAGGCGCTGCTGGCGGTGTTAGCAGGCGGGCACGCGGGCGGTCAATTGGGCTGTGGAGAGGGCGGGGAGCTCCATACAGTGCAGCTCTGGGCGGCGCGCAGGGGCTGCTGCGGCCGGAGAAGGCGGGCGAGGATCATGGCGCGCTGGGTTGCAGAGGGGGAGGGCGGGCGCTCAAGACACAGCCGTGCCGTCGACTTTTCCAGCGCGCAGATGATGCTCGGGAGTCGAGCGCACGGGCCGCCGCCAGCGCTCCACCGTCTCTCCCGCCCGCCGCCAGCGCGCGCCCTCAGCCAACCGTTTGCCCGCGACGCGCCCGCCCTACAACACTCCCAGACTGCGTTTCACACGCGCGCTGCCAGCGCGCCCGCATAGCCACCCACCATGCGCGCTGCTGCGTTGGGCATCCGAGGCCCACCGCCCTGCATCGCGCCTCTCGGCGCCTCGACAGGCCTGCTCTGAGCCATGCTGAGACTCGCATGGTCCTCGCTCGACGCGCCTCTTGCGAAAAACCGGGCAGCGTCACGGTAGGCAGTTTGCTTCCTTATATCCTCCAGCCGCCGGCCGGCTCACTGCTTTTCCCTTGTTTGCTGCAAATCCACTTCCAAGTCCACCCACTTCCCTTCTCCTTCTCTACGCGCCCCGTCACGTGTGGCCGTCTTTCCTTGCCAGTATTGTTTCCGTTTCTCTTGCACGGTTCTCTCTCTCTCTCTCTCTCTCTCTCTCTCTCAAAGACCAGCTCTCCCTCGCGCGCGCCCGACTGGCGTCCTTACCCTAGAATGAGCTCGTCGACGCTAAAGAAGCTTTCCGCCATCTGCATCGTGTCCGCTACAGTACCAGCAGCTTCCGCTCTCGCCGTCGCCGTAGATACAGGCCTGCTCCGCCGGGCGGACGCGGCCGTCTGCGGCGCCGATTCTGCACTTTCACAGTGCGGCAGCAATTTTCCCAGCTCCTTCTGCTGCCCCTCGAGTACCACGTGCACCGCTCTCAACGATGACAGCGGTGCTGGCGGCGAGGCAACGTCCGTAATATGCTGCCCCGAGGGCCAAGACTGCAAGTTCATCAGACCCATCACTTGCGACATCAACCAACAGAATGCCACTCTGCACCCTTCGAACGCCATCCACACGACGAACCTCACGGCCACGCTGGAGACGTGTGGCTCGGAGTGTTGCCCGCTGGGATACAAGTGCCAAAGCGGTCTCTGCGCCATGATCTCGGCCAATGACACCAGCGGATCGTCGACCACATCCGCTGCGCCTTCGTCCACTTCCATTTCAACTCCGACCGGTGGGTCCGTCACCTCTGGCTTGGGCCCAGCAGAAACATCCGCCTCGGCTACCCCGTTGAGCGAAAAGCACGGGGGAGGTTCTAACAAGGGCGCCATCGCCGGTGGGGTCATCGGCGGCATCGCGCTCGGCATCCTGCTTACTGCCCTCGGCATCTGGCTGTGGAGGAGGCGCCAGGCATCGGAAAAGAAGCCTCGCTACAGCGGCGACTTCGGACCGGTCTCCCGCACCGTCAGTGACCCGATCTACAACCCTGCTCTCGGCGCACGTACCGAGTTCCTGCGCCGTGACGCCGCCAGTCCGCCGGGCAACGCGAGCATCGATCACACTCTTCTCGGATCACCTTTCTCTCCAATGAAGGAGATCAACAAGGTCGGCGGGCTCGGCCGTAACGGCACAATGACCACCACGAACACGTCGCATTCCTCGGGAAGCGCAACGCCCCTCAACCCGTATGGCTACGCTCGTCCGAACATTCCCAAGCGCAGCCCAGGCAAGCCGTACGGCAATCTCACGTCCGGCCCTGGTGGCGGTATGGCCGCAACATCCCCAAAGTCCCCTCGGATACGCGGCCTCTTTTCGCGACCATCAAAGTCCAACCTGAGCGAGTATCCCGTGCCACCTGCGCCACCAATGGCATCGGGCTCGGTCAGCCCTAGTGTATACACGCCGACTCCAGCACCTCGCGGCCCCCAGCGGCAGCGGAGCAGCTCCACGCGCAGCCCGTCAGGGGGTCGTCAACCCATGGGCCCGACACGCAACTTCAGCCTCGGGCCGCGTCGCTCGCAAAGCCTCTCGGCCCGCGGTGATATGAGCCGTGAGCGTCCGCGGACAGGCTCCACGGAGACGATCGATGTGCTCATGACCGGCTCGAATCAACCGAGCGGCATGGGCTTCCTGGCGCCGCCGCCTGGCATTCGTGTGCCGGGTGAGCGGCCTCTGACAAGTGAGACGACATTTACGCGGCTGATGGAAAATGCCGGCTATGGACGAGAGAGCCGCGACCAAATCAAGGGGTGGGGCAACATGGGAGTGGCCGGCCACGCTGCAGATTCCCCACGTAATAGGATATAGGACGGGCAGGTAAGATATTGTATGGCATTGAACGACGTTATGACTCAAGCATGTATTGGCGGCATTCATTCACTCCTTTTAATCTTGCGGGTATGGGACCTCACGACGAGGCTACGATGAACATATTGGGCGGCTTATTGCTTTGGTTCTGGGAACCGCAGCGACTATCTTCACGACCTTCCTTCACTTCTTGTACGTTTTGTCGAAGCTTGATGCGTTTGACTAGCGGGTAATTTCTGAGAGAAGATGTTGGGCTGGGCTCTACTGGTAGAGTTGGTCTTGGTGTTTTAATGCAGCAAATGAGAAAAAAAAATAAACGCCTTGATTTGGTACAATTCCTTCTCGAGATCGACCGGACTTGAGGTCCGCCTTCTAACGTTGCTTTTGTCTGTTGACGCTCTCGACATACAGTCTCCTCTGGCAGCCGATGACTAGCGTGATTTTTTTTTTTTTTTTTTGCTCATGCGATGGATAGTTGAAGCCATCGTCTAGACGAGAGTGTAGAGTTAAGAGTTTTACATACACGTCCGGACGATAGCTTCAGCTACCCACACGTTCATTTTCTAGGAACGAGTTGAGACATAGTGACACCCGGGGTCTTGCTATTCTCCATCGGCTGCGAGAGGGGACTGTATGGGCGTCTCATCTGCCGTTCGGTCCGATGAAGGCTCTCATCTCGACCCACGATTGGACGGTCACAGACAATAACCACCACCGCCACCCAGGGGAGCTCTTCTATGTACCGCTTCGACGGCCCGCTGTGGTTCAGTACACGCTCGTTGGGAGCTTGTGTTTGGTTCCCACAAAGCCCGGGCCATCCAAAAGCTTCTCAACGCGCTTTTCGAACGCCTCAATCATAACGTTAGCCACCATTGGCGTCACCGTTGTCATCATCGAGCTGTATACGGGGTTGGCAAAGGCAAACTCAATGGCGAGCGACACCTGCGTTTGCTCCCTAACCTGGCCGGACGCGGGCTTCTGCGGATCGGTGAGATTGGCGGCCGTCCGCGGCGGGTGGTAGGGGAAAGGAGTCACGGTCCAGCGGGTGAGCAGGTGGGTGAGGATCTCGCCCTGGCCGTCCGTGGCCTCGTTCTCGGCGGGCACGTCATGATGGGCGATCTGCTCCGGCAGCAGGCGGGTGCGCGAGCGGCCGCCCACGGCCTCGACGATCTCGCCGGGCACGCAGTAGATCTTGGAGGCGAAGGACTCGCTGATGCCGCCCCAGCCGACGGCCAGCGTGGCTTCGGCAGGCCAGCGCGTGCCGGAGGCAGCGTCCGGGCGGGACCACTTGGTCACGTCGGAGCGCTGGCAGTAAGGAAGGAAGGTCTGGTACGCCGACACGTCGGCGATGATGTTGTAGATGGCGGCGCTCGGGTAGGGCAGCGTGCGCGTCGCCGTGAGGGTAGACGAGGCGCTGAAGGCAGAGCTGCCGAGCCCAGGAAAGGGGATCTGGAAGAATGATCTGGTCTGCTGCGCGCCGCGAGGGGCCCGGAAGAGAGTGGTGGCGCGCGCAGGCGCTGCGATGCGGAGCGCTTTCATGGTGGTGGAAGTGTGTGAGGGCTGAGGTCGTAGAGCATGCGGTCGGTCTGGAGCAGGCGTTACAAAGGCTCTATTGTCTTAGCTGGTGCTCTCCATCGTGTGCCACCATGCGTCACGACGGTCCAATGGCTGTCGGCAGTTTGTTGATGATGCTATCACTTGGGACCCTGGACGCTAGCGTCGAAAGTTTATCGATAAAGGTTCTACGTAGGTATTTTCCGTCGTCTCGATTCTTCCTGCCGACCATCCTCCATCTGCAGCACCGCCAATCATGGCCGAAGAGTCCAGCCCCTCTCCTCCTCCCCCCACCGCGGGTGCGCGCTCGAGCAAGAAAACTCCAAAAGGCCAGCTCTCCAAGGGCATGGAGCACATCCGTTACGCCGTGACCGTCGATCCGGCCGTCGAGCAGCAACCCTCGACCTACGGCGTGCCGAACTCGGTCATCGAGCCCGTCCGCATGCCCGCCTCGTCGCGCTCGCACGACCCATCCAACAACCAGAAGCGCAGCGACCCCTTCCAGTTTGGCTCGCGCTACCTGGAAGAGGGCGACAACATCTTCGAGTTCAACGCCTGGGACCACGTCGAGGTCGACGACGCCTACAGAGAGTTCGCCGAGTGCCAGTACTCGCAACAGCGCGAGAACCCCGTCTCGGACTTTGACAAGCAGCGCTTCAACGGCGATCCGGCCAAGTGGTGGAACCTGTTCTACAAAAACAACCAGAGCAATTTCTTCAAGAACCGGAAGTGGCTGTTCCAAGAGTTCCCCGTGCTGGAGGCCTTGACGAGGCAGGAAAGCCCGCCGACGCTCATGCTGGAAACCGGCGCAGGTGCGGGAAACACGGCCTTCCCGATCCTGGAGCTCAACGAGAACCCCAATTTCAAGATCCACGCCTGCGATTTTTCCAAGACTGCCGTCGACGTCATGAGGAAGAACGAGGCCTACGACAATGGCGTGAAGATACAGGCCGACGTGTGGGACGTGGCCGGCCAAGGCGACCAGAGCTTGCCCCCGGGCATACAGGAAGGCACCGTTGACGTGGTGCTCATGGTCTTCATCTTCTCTGCGCTGGCCCCTTCGCAGTGGGCGCAGGCTGTGCGGAACATCTACCGTGTGCTCAAGCCTGGCGGATACGTGCTCTTCCGCGACTACGGTCGCGGCGACTTGGCGCAGGTGCGCTTCAAGAAGGGCAGGTACTTGGACGAGAACTTTTACGTGCGCGGAGATGGCACTAGGGTGTATTTCTTCGAGAAGCAGGAACTGGAGAAGATTTGGGGCGGCAGCCTCAAGACGCTCCTCGCAGGAAAGGATTCCACCGATGGAGACGCTGCCGAGCAGATGGAGAGGTTGGAGCTCGACGAGAATGGGGCATCCGCCGTTGAAGAAGTCCCGACTTTCAGCATCGAGTCAATCGGTGTGGACCGCCGCATGCTCGTCAACCGCCAGCGCAGGCTCAAGATGTACAGGTGCTGGATGCAAGCAGTCTACCGCAAACCTGGGGGCAGTACACCCGCCATCCTCAGAACCCCTGTGAAGCCTGATGCTGAAGCGGAGGCCGAAGTGGAGGCAACTTCTTAGAAACCAGGCCCCGAGCTCGCAAAGGGAATTCAAGAGCCGAGAGCGTATGAGAAGAGAGCATGTACGGCGTTAGTACTTTTATACCCGATTTACGAACATCATGCCGCGTTACGTTTGAGAATAGACGGGAGATTTTTAGTGTTTCATGCCAGAGGTCTCCACCGCATGGGAGGTAATTTACCTTCGTGAATGGCGACGTCCTGTATTGGTATATCTTGTCCGTTTACGAGAGTTCATGCCCATCGTGTGCTTCATCACCAGCAACGATGGTGATGAGCTTTGCCACAAGTATGCGCATGGTGGAGAGCGCATTTGTAACAATGCCTGTTGCCATTTACAGAGGGATGTTGCAGCTAAAGGCCAGCGCGAAGGAGTAAGCATGCCTCGGCAGTTTCTTGACCAGAGCACGTGCTTGGACCCTGAATGAGCGCGCCTACCTACTCACCAGTGCGGGCTACAGTGGCAAACCTTCACTTCAACTCCACCGATCCACCCCAATTCCACTCCCCAGAAGCCAACCAAGCAGTGGAAACGCCCCCCAGTCGTGCGCAGAGGCAGCGCGGCTCCCCCAGTCAAGCGTCCACCAGGAACCGCGGCGGTCGCGCTACTATAACCGCCATCATGGACTCAACCACTTCAGGCGCGAGCTCACCCGCAGACTCAGAGCCAATTGAAGATCAACCACCCCCCCAGATACATCCACGCCTAACCAACAGCGGTCACCCAATGCCTCAAGTCTTGACACCCCAAAGACTCGGACCCAGGTCGCAAGCACTCACGCACTCACTACGAGTACCATATCCAAATCACAAAGGCAGAGCTGGATCCCGGTCAACAGCAGCCTCCCAGTGTTTCGGCTCTCACTGAACCGCCTTACAAATTTACTCCAACCTGCCGAGCAATATGAACTGTGGGACCGAGACATGCCCGCCTGAGATCGGGGCAGACCCTCTTGCCAGACGGACTTCGTTAGTAAGACAACGCCATACTGAATATAGTCATCTCTACACCCTAAAACCGTAAATTTAACATCGGTGGGTCGTTGAAGCTATCGTCCGGATACAAATATATAATTAATTATTAAACATTCGTATCCGGACGATGGCTTCAACGACCTATGACATAAATAATAAATTTATACCAGCCTTTTGTCAGCAAAACTCTGAGATGGCTCGGGCTGAGTCCCTGAATCTGACGATTGAGGGATTAGAGGAACAGCGAGATCATCTTAACCAGATGATTCTGAGGTTGCGTAGCGAAAGGGACCATGCAGTAATAAGGCACTCCGGCTATACGGATCAGCTGGCGCAGATAAGAGAGCTGGATAACAAGCACGTTGCTAATTAAGCTAGGGGGCTGGACGAGCTAGAGGTTAAGCTTAAGGAACATGAGTCACGAAAGTAAGTTAAGGCACAACAGCAGGTTACTGACGTTTCTGGGGTAACCCCCCGTTGGTTATGGGGCACCCAGCATACACTGCATTATGACCCCGAGTTTGACGACGAAGCTCAGACTTAGGGACTATTTTACTCATTGGGTTGGAGACATTCGGGGAGGGGGCCAAGGCTGCTATAGGTTTTTAAGCGGTAGGAGTACTTATGGACTGGACGGCTATAGTACAATCCCAGGCTAAAGTCGGATTTAATGGTAAAGAAACGTAACTGTCAGCGCTGGCGAAGAGGCCCGTATTAATAAGGTCCGGGAGAAATATCTAAACACTTCCCTTAAAGACTTCTTCGCTAAGAAAAGGCTGGGACTAAAGATACTTAGGGAACACGTCGTGGCATCTTACTATACATAGATATAGCTTCTATAAGTAGAAAGCGGTCAGATCGCCCAAGTCGATTATCTTTCGTAGAAAAATAACATCTGTGGGTAGCTGAAGCTATCGTCCGGACGTATATGTAGAATTTTTCTACCCATGACATGACCAAAAAACAAATTTACGCTAGCCACCGGCCGCGCGAGGGGGTGTATGTTCCAGCGCTGTGACGCAAACCCAACGCCCCATCACTACCTTCCAATCTATGCTATGAATGCTAAAGAAGAGGGCCTAAGAGCCGGAGCACTCGTGCATTCGTGTATTCGTCACTTCATGCTTGTCGTCACACTCTTTCAACCCTTCAACACGCCACTCTCCACCGCCGCTTCGACGATGTCGTCCCTCCTGATGCCGCTCCTTTCACACATGCCCCTGAAAATGCCGCTCTCCTTCTCCCAAAGCCTCAACGGGCTATCAAGCTCCGCAATCTGGCCCTTGTCCATGACGCAGATGCGGTCGTAGCCGATGATGGTGCGCAGGCGGTGGGCGATGCACAATAGCGTCTTACCGCGGAAGCCCTCGACGATGGTGCGCTGGATCTTCGCGTCCGTCTCCATATCGACCGACGACGTCGCCTCATCGCACACGATAATCTGAGCCCCGCGCACCAGCGCCCGTGCCAGGGCCATCAGCTGCCGCTGGCCCAGCGAAAAGTTCAGTCCCTCCTCGTCCACGGTGCTGTCGAGGTGGATCCGCTGCGTCTTATCCTCCATCTTCGCCTCTGCACCCACCAGGTCGGCCTGGCGCAGCGCACCCCAGAGTTCGAGATCAGTGTGCTCGTTGAAAGGATCAAGATTGGTACGTATCGTACCGCGGAAAAGCGTAGGGTCTTGCGGGATGATGGCAAGGCGGGAGCGCAGATCTTTGAGACCGATCGTGCTGATGTTGACGCCATCAACAGTGATGGACCCGCCGGCCAGCTCGACCAAGCGAAAGAGAGTGCTCATGATGGATGACTTGCCGGCTCCAGTGCGACCAACGACGCCGATGCGCTCGCCAGGAAGTACGTGCATATCGAGACCGCGGAGGACGAGCGGGAGGCCGTCGCGGTACCGCATGTGTACGTTGTCGAAAACGATCTCGCCGCGTTCGGGCCAGGTGGGTGCGACGGGGCTCAAGTGGAGGGGAGGTTCCTGCTCCAGCTGCGTGCCGTAGTGGTATATGCGCTCGGTCGAGTTCATGTTGTTCTCGACTTCAGCGAGCTGCCGCACCGTGAACTGGATCATCTGTACAATGGATAAGATGTACGAGAGAACGAGACCAGCGATGCTCGGGCTGACATCGAAGCGTTGTGTCACAACCAAGATACCGGTAACGAAGACGAGCATATTGCCAATGGCATCAAGGCGTGTGCTGAGCCAGCGCTGATTTGAAAAGGTCAAGTAGTAAGCCGAGTCCATGTCGTCAACGGCCTCCCTTATCGACTTAGAGAATCTCGACTGGAGGCCGTAGGCCCTTACCGTAGCAACACCCGAGACGGCCTCGGTGAAGCGTGAGAAAACGGTACTACGCAGCACAGCTTCATGGCGCTTGATCTCTCGAGCAGAAGCTCGATAATAGCTGGCAGAGAAAATGAAGAGCAGGAACAGCGGGCCGAGAGCGATGGCAAAGTAGTGGAAGTACGCGATGATGAGGGCAAAAACGGAAATGATCATGGCCATAGTGAGGAGAAACATGCGCATCGAGTCTGTGAGAGTATTGTCCATGGTGTCAATATCCTTGGAAAAACGGTTCGTGATCCGGCCGAGGGGAGTGGTGTCGAAAAACGACATGGGCGCTCTGAGGACTCTGGTAATGGCTTGGTGCAGCATGACTCTGGAGCCTTTGGTGCCAAACACAGACAGAGCAACGGAGAAGATGAACATCAGCAGCGCCTGCGTGAAGCCCAAAGCGGCGTAAACACCAATCTAAAAGGTGGTCAGTGGGATCCGCACGCTCCCGTATGCCTCCAGCAGACTTACGTATATGCCTTCCGAGTACCCGAACTTATTCGACGTCCACCACGAAAGCCACAAGCTGGTGACGATGTTGGCTCCCTGCGACATGATCAAGAGACAGAGAACCAACGGAGCAATGAGTATAGACCCAGACGCCTTGATGTATGCCGAATAGACGTTCCAGGACACGCTTTTGACCGCCCTCTCTTCGGCTTGCATGAGCCCTTGAGCAGGCTTTTTGGGCGCCTTCTTTTTCACGTCCTTCTTTTCTTCCTCGATCTCGTCTTCATCGTCTGGTTCCTCCTTTTTGTGTTCGTCGTCTTCCACAGCCGTCGATGCCATGAGCTTTTGAAAATCTTCGTTGGTTGCCTTCAGAGAGTCAAAGGTACCGACTGCAGAGATTCGACCGTCGTGCATCAACATGATGCGGTCGCAGCGGTGAAGAACGTGCAACTGATGGGTAGCCAGGACCCTGCATTTGTTTTCCAGCAGGCCGCAGATGGCGTTGTCCATGATATGGCGGCCGACGTGCGCATCGACAGCCGACAAAGGGTCGTCCATGAGAATAATGTCCGCATTGAAGTAAATCGCGCGCGCAATGTTGATCCTCTGCTTCTGGCCGCCGGACACGGTAATTCCTCGCTCGCCGATTTCAGTCTGATCCCCGTTGGGCAGCATGTCGAAGTCAGCCCGCAGTGCGCAAGCATCAACGACCCGGTCGTACCACTCTTGATCAAAGTCCCTCCCGAAGATGATGTTCTCCCTCACGGTGGCGTTCTGTATCCAGGCGTATTGCGGGCAAAAGGCCCGAGTCGAACCAAGCATGAGCTCTCCGGAAGTCCGGCGCATGTCTCCAGCCAGAGCTCCGAGAAGTGAGCTTTTCCCTGACCCTACGGTTCCGATGACGGCGATGAGCTCGTTGCGAGCCACTGAGAAGTTCATATCTCGAAGCTTGAATGGCTCCTTCTCTGCGGGCGTGCTTGGGTCCGAGGGATCGTGGGCATCGCCGCTCCTCCGGCCCTCCTTTGCGGCCTTCTTCTCCGCCACCCTAGCCTCCTTCTTCTCCTGCTTGATCTGCTTCTGGCTCCTGGGGCCCTTGCCTGGGATCTGATCAGGATCCTGAGTAGGCGAGCGCTCCCACGTGAAGTCGGCATCCTTGACGAGAACGGCATGCTTCATGTCGTCCTTCCATTGAATGTCCTCGTCGGTCTCCTCGGCGAGGAGGAATTCTTGGATTCGCTTGATGGAAGAATAGGCATCGATTGTCTGACCCAGGACCAACGGCAGCAAGTTGAGAGGCAGCCGGAGTGAGTTGAAGAGGGCCAAAGAAGAGAAGATGGGGGCCGGGTCGAGCATGTGGTTCGACAGCGAATAAGTGATGAAGGACAGCATGGAGGCGAAGACAGGCATGGACATGCCGACGGCATTGATGCCATTGCGAATGGCCAAGACTTTCTGAATCATGCGGATTTCCTTGTTCCTGATGGCGTCGATGCGCTCGAGGAAAGACGTTTCCCAGCCAAAGTACTTGACGAAGCGCACGGATGAGAGGATCTCCTGGGTCAGGCTCACCCTCTGGTCGGTGATTTTGTTGATGCGGACTCTGCGCTTGAACAAGCTCTTGATGGCCTTGCCGAGGAGCGGGAAGGTGATGACCAAGAGGCCGAAGCCAGCAAGCGCACTGTAGGTCAGATTGTACAGAAGAAGCGCCAGCGTGATGAGGATGGAGATGGGAGAAGTCCAGATCATGTGAAAGAATGCGGAGGCCTGGTCGACGCGGTACGTGTCGACGGACATCAGGTTGATGATGCGGCCGTTGCCCCAGCCGGTCCCATCGCCGGCAACGCCGTTGCTCGAGTCGCGCTTGGCAGGCTGCTTCTTCCGGCCGAGCATCTGCCTGTACCACTTTCGCTCGGCCTCAGAGCCGGGTTGGATGTGGGCGGGCGGAGCGACATGCAGCGCCTTGCCGCCGGCCTTTGCTCTGCCAGAGATGCGCAGGGCCTTGTCGAAAATGACGGAGATCAGGGCAGCCCTGGCTTCGCCGCCAACCATCATTCCTCGATACAAGAAGTGGTTGGTGCACAAGCTTTGGAGGATTTGCATACCCGTGATGCCGAACACGAGGCCAAGGCCGCGGCCGATCGAGGGCGCAGCGTTTCCTGCTTGCTGGGCGAAGTAGGCCTCGGTAGCGAAGCTGATCAGATAGCGCAGGGTGAAGGGCGAGAGGACCTGCACAATGCTGGAGATCAATTGGCAGACGCCGCCGAGCCAGAACTCGAACTTGAACGTCTCGTACAGGGCGCCGGCTAGCGGGCGCGGGTCACCACGAGCTCTCCGGCGGTCGAATGACTCGACGAGCTTGGCCGACAGAACGTCGGCGCTGCGGCTGGGGTTCACCAGCCAGATGTCGTTCAGCTCGAGTGTTCTCTGGTAGCCAACCTGCAGCGCATTCGGGTCAGGCCATGCCGGAGCACAGAGAAAGGGGCGTCGCAGCTTACCGACATGAGCGGGGCCATCCATTGGAAGGTGAGCAGACTGAAGAAGCCGGCGCCGTGCTCTCGCGAGACGTCACGCTCCGTGGGCACAGCTGGCTTGTTGCTCCTCTTCAGCGGGTTCGCCCTGTCGAGCCAGCCGTCGCGCGGCGGCGACGAGCTCTTTGCGTCCGCATCGTCGTCGCTGGCCGATGTGTTGGAGCTGTAGCTGGCTCTCTTCTCGATGTCGGGCGGAGGCGCCTTCTCGTTAAGCGTCGCAGGACGGCCCATTTCTCCTCAGGCGGTGACGGCGACGGAAGAGCGAGGTCGAGCAAAGGACGGCAGCAGGCGGCATTATATGGAGCTACGCCTAACGCCGGCCGGGCATATCGTCCATGACGCCGTATACAGCCCAGCACTCATTGGTCAGCGGGCTGCGAGTCCTGACCTCAAGACTCAGCCTGCAGCCCGTGTGTCCTGCATCGGCCTCTCGCCCTTCGACCCGCCGACGGAGCGATTGCGCTTATCAATCCACGATTCCCCACATGCCCACCTTCCCGTCCGAGCCTTGTGAATCCCCGAATCCGCTGCCCCGAAGGAGCTAGCCTGCGTGCCTGATCGCCTCCAAGAGGAAAGGAACAAAGAAGGATGGCAGCCTGGAGCCGGCTCCCGAAGCCTCGCCGAGGGCAAGCACCACCACCGGGCACGTAACCGCACGCGCGCCGAGCCCCTTTGTTGAGTCGCTGGGTAGGCAGAAAAGTCGTTTCGTAAAGAATATATACACTACGCTACTAACAAATAGTAAACGAAAGAGGTACATATTACAAGTCCATCTGACAATCTGTCAATTAGATTTCGACCTCGACTCTTTTTTTTACACGGGTGCCGTCGCGGAATATTGTTGGCTAACCCATTACACTATTAGACCCGTTATCTAATAAGCATATGTTATGGGTAGCTAAAGCGATAATCCGGACGTAAATGTCGACTTAATAATAAAACATTTGCGTCTAAACGAGAGCTTTAACTATCTATATATATAATAATTTCGTTATATTTATCCGTAGGCTTTTATAAATTTAATCATTCCCCTCTATATCTAGATCTTAACCCTACCTCCGAAATACTACTTATAGTAAAAGTATTTTCACGCTACTATTCGCGTGCGTAGATAGTAATTATACTAGTAGTAGTAAATACGTTATTAGCTCGTAGTTAGTAGCGTATAATTATCTAAGGTCGTTACTCGTTATTCTCTACAAGCATTTCTATTAACTAAGAAAGGAGAATGCCTAACTAGAACAGGTACCAGATTTAGTAGCAAACTGCGCCAGCAAGGGAGAGTGAAAGTTAAAACAAACCTCAAACTCCAAATCAACGCCCGCATCTAGAAGGCTAACCTAGAAACAGTTTAGCCAAAAGCCTATCGAAGAAAACTGACATGTCCTTTGGATCCCCTCTCTGCTCTGTAAGACTGCCCATCGTTTCCGGCATCCCCCGAGCTTTCATCTTTACTTCCCCTGTTGCCACTTTCATTCCCATCACTTTGTGTGCATATCCCCCCAAGCCCTTCCGCTGGACCAAATACGCTCCTGCGTTCCGCAGCGAGGCTTTCAATGAATTAACGAACCACACGGAGACGGCATCCTCATCAGACTGCTGCCTTCTGCGTTTCGGAGACGCCGATGCCGGGTCCAGCTCCTGCAGTCGCGCGCAATGACATCCGCGAAAACATACGCGGTAAAATGAGATGAGGCGGTCAACAGACTTCTCATTGACGGTCGACAGTGACGACGCGGGCTCGCAATCGTCGCTGCAGTCGTTAAGAGACGTTGATGAAGCCGAAAGACCTGAAGATACGAGATGAGCTGGCTTCTCCGGACCGTAAATAACCAGTTTAGGTTTCGTTGGGATGAGCGCCTCGGTGATGTTATTACTGCTGCTGTTGTGTTCCGGAGCTAAGGCGTCAAATTGTACATGGTAGGGCTCCTTTGCAGCGTGGTACTGAACACTCTCCACAGCCATGCAGAGAATCGCTAGCGTTGCGAGGACAACCGGCCAGTCGGTGCAGCGCCGGGCAAGGCAAATGCCCTCCAGACGGTTCAGAGATTCACGGAGGAGGTCCTGGGCGAGATGCGGAATAACAGCGCCTAGTTGACCTCGAATGAAGCATGGCGTCATGGTTCGAACGTCTCCGGAATCACGGGAGAAAGTGAAGAAGAGCGGCACCAAAGGGTCCAGCCTCGTGTTGTCGCTGATATGAACCAGTACCAGGACCTTAAGAGCGGTGCGGAGAAGATGCCGGTGGGTCATCTGGAGGAGGAGTGAATGGACGGTTCAGGGTAATTCAAGTGGGAATTGGGGGGATACGTACGTCTGCAAGATCTCGATAGAACATGTAGACATGTTTGAGGACCTCAAACGGTGAGTTGAACAGCGGAAACTCGCGAAAATACTGCTCCTCGTTGACTAGCTTTGATAGGTGCTCATCAAGTTCGTGACGGAGGTCAGACGTGTCTGCAAGGACAGCAGGGAGAACGCTGTGGTAGTCTTGACGCGGACGGCTGCTTAACACAGTCTGGTTGGCGCCGACCGGCCACTCGTACACGACGTGACTATGAAACAGCAGGCTGGGTTGTTCTGGAATGACCCTGCGGACTTCTCGAAGCAATGGAGGACCGAATCCGAGCACGATGTTAACAAATGAAACCTCGGACTTGATCTTGTACGCCCCAGGGCCGAAGTAGGCATCGAGTGTTCGTTCCATAGGACACCAGCCCAGTTCATCTGTTGTTTCGGGCAAACCGTCAGCATCTCACACTTACGGGCGATCATCTGGCCACTCGGCTGGTGTCGCGCTTGGGCAAGTGTGACCAGTGGGGAGCCAATAAGGTGAGTTATGATCTTCGCCAGTTCTAGTTCACACGAAGGAAGTGTGGAGGGACGTCAAGATGCAAAGGGCTCTTGCTATGCACAAAGCTCCTCGTTGTCTCTTGTCCTCATCTCTGGCCTCGTAGTCACGCACTTTGGAGATGATGATGAACCAATAGACCCACCAGAGAGCATGGAGGATGCCAAATCCTCCAAAGTCTTGCCGCGGCAAGGTTGACGCACGAGGTCGGACCGGAAGTGCTCAATACATGCTTTGCACGGGATCCCAGGGTCGCACTGTCAGGAGGTATTATGAGTCAGGTATCCAAAATGAACACGGAAAAAGCGGACCCTACGCCTCGTACCACAGGAAATCATGTATCTTACCTTTTCTTTCCGCTGCCTGCAACTTTCGCAGGCCTTGACCCGGCGCATGAGAGCCGCGTCTTTCTTCTGAGCGGGCGTAAGGGGGTTTTTCCGGCCTCTCGGTTTCTTTCCGTTCAGCGGATGCTCGGCCCCGTGGATGAGGAGCTGGCCTGGCTCTCCGCTGGGGCGGAAGTGGATGAAGCTGAGCGGGTTCTTCGCAGCGTTGGACGCAATGATGCTCGAGGAAGCACTGCGCTTGGACTGATCGACAGTCAGGCGTCTCACTCTGTGCGTGTGCGATGGCCGGGAAGATTGCGGTGGGGGCTTCCAGCTGGAGATCTGCGGTTGAAGGGCATTTGGCTGGGCATGCTGCTGAGGCGGGGCCAGGTTCTCGTTCTGCTTGTGAGCGGTATACAGCACGTCGAAGCCTCGGTCGGAGTTGAAGGATGATCCGGTGTAAGCCAGGCTCGGCTCGGAGCAGAAAGAGTATTCTGAGAAAGCCTGGCGACTGGATTGAGGGATGGGAATGCTGCCGACGGAGCTGTTGGAGGAAGACTCGCAGAAAGCGGTGTCGACGGGAGTTGAGCTCAGTAAGAGGGGGTTAAAAGGCTCCGAATCAGCGGTGTTGCAGGAAGCCATGAGGTCGTCTGAGAGTAGATCCAGGGAAGGGCTCACGGCGGCATTATCCCATTCGCGCAGGCCCTGGGTGAGGGCGGACAGGCCAGCCGAGGCAGGAATGCTGGGGCACGGCTGCAAGTGGACCGAGGGCGAGGTGGGAAAGGCATCGTGAAGGAGGCTGAAGTCGGGGGCAGCAGGCGACATCAGGTCGGGCTGGTTGCCAAACTGGTTGCCCATGCCGAGCAGGCCATCGCAGAAGGCGAGGTGGCTGTTCCAGTCAGGCTGGTCGTCGGCGGGCAAGTCAGGCTGGAACTTGGCGGACATCTAAAGGGCCAGCCTTCGCTGATGAGTACCGTCAGCAGCTGCGGGTGGCAGGACATAGTCGGACGTACAGGCAGTGGTTTCACAGTCGGTGCTTGGAAAGGTGGCTTCAGGCGCCAAATTAGAGGAAGGCCGCGAAGCCGCGCATTGATATAGGCATCCGTGATGCGGCTCTGATGGTTGCCTGCTCGGCGGCCTCCGCGCAACGTCGTGCCAGTCGGCGGGCGCGAGCTTATCACGTTGCAGCCGTGGCCAGTGAAGTTGGCGGATCGCAACCCTCGTCGCACCAGATCGGCTTTCCCGCCTCCCCGCACGCTCACCGGTCGAGGCGTGCACGGCGAGCGGCCGCCGGCCCCAGATACGCACATGCAAGGCGGATTTGCTCATGGGTGGGTAGAAGCTCGCTAGAACGCGCGTAGAAGAAATGTTCCTCCGCAATTATCAAGGGCACCCGACTTACGTGGGTAGCTGAAGCTAACGTCTGGATAGCAGCTACGAGCTCAGATGCGGATAGAAATTGGTTACGACGGCACCCACTGCCCCGCACTTCCGACACAGCCTCCGCCTGAGATCGGGGCAGACCCTCTTGCTAAACCAAAGTGGCCCGTGCATTTGTGTTTTGCTGACAAAAGGCTGGTATAGATTTATTATTCATGTCATGGGTCGTTGAATTTACGGTTTTAGGGTGCAGAGATGACTATATTTAATGTCTTACTAATGAAGTCCGTCTGGCAAGAGGGTCTGCCCCGATCTCAGGCGCCTGACCTCGACGCATCCGGCATCATCTATGCGTCCATTTGCCATCCATCGCCCACAAATCCCGGGAGCGCGTACAGGTCCGACGCCGCAGCCTTGCCAAACCCACTGCACCCCACGTCGTGCAGCTCCGATAACGCACCCCGCCCCGCAATCCGTGCGCTTGAGCCGCTGCCCAGCTCAGCGCGCTCTCGAAGCGGAAGCATCTCCCGGTGCGCCGATGCGAACACCCCCCCAAAGCTTGCTTCACGTGCCTCGGCTACAGCTGGCTTAGAGCTGTGCATCTGCTCCCGGAGAATCTGGATTTGTTTTTTGATGACGCGCCAGAGCTCGTATCTCTCCAGCGGCGAGCCCTCGCTCTCGTCCTCCGAGTCGGATGCCTCGCTGTCTTCTCCCGAGTGCGCCAGCTGCAGGAGCGTTGCTACAAACGCCTCCTGCAGGTACGCGAACGAGAAGTCGTCCGTAATGTCGGCAATCGCCGGGCAAAGCTTCTCGGGAAAGTCGATCGTCTTCTTGCTTTTGAGCTTGTCCCGCCAGTACTGGCAGTAGAGGACCCGCTCATCCTGTGCAAAACGTCAGCAAAGCCATGCCTGCTTTCTCGGCGGCAACCCTACCCTCGACGGCAGCGGAAAGAGGTATTTGCGGTCGAACCTGCTCGGCCGCTTGGTGAGACCGGGATCGAGTTTGTCCACTGGTCGAGTTAGAGAGTCGGCGTGCATCCGAGGTGCTTGGGCTTACGGTGGTTGGTGCTTGCAATCATGAGAATGCCGTCGTTCGAGGCGAGTCCGTCGACTTCGTTGAAGAAGTAGCTTCGGCTCTGTTCCGTGACAATCGTGTCAATGTCCTCGAGAACGAGAAGGCACGGGCTCGTCTGTCTCGCCAGGCGGAAAACGTCGCCGAGCATCCACGTGTATGGAGCGCTCTTGACGTACAGCGTTGGGACTGACGGATTGCGCTCGGAAAGTTCATGCATCATGGCTTTGATCGAAATCGTCTTCCCGTTGCCTGCAGGGCCGTAGAAAATCAAGCCTCGCTACGCAGCATTAGCATGCAAACAGCCGTGGGCGCCGCGTGATTACCTTCCATGGGACACCGTAGTCCTCGTATACATCTCGGTTGTTAAAGAATTTCCTGGATACGTCTCGGAGGGACTTCTTCATCTTTGGGTCCAGGATGACCTTGTCCCAGCTCGCTTTCTGAACCTGCTTCCACAGCTCCGAGCTCCTAGTCCAGTATCCATCGTAGACGTAGATCGCCTTGGACTGGGACATCCAAGTCCCAATCGTCCTGAGGAGTGCGTCGACGACGGATGAAGGCGAGGAAGGGGTCTCGCCGCTCACGGGCTCCTTCAAGACATATTGGAGGTTGGAGTATCCGATGGTGACGACGTACAGGATAAAGTCCTCATTTCCCCATCGGTAGTGGTACTTGGCGAAGAAGTTGGCCTGTGCGATCGAGACTGGTGACGACGGACCACCGCTGCTGACTCCCCGCCACTGAATGACAGGCTCGGACTCCCTATCTAGCTCCGCAGTTGCGTGACCAGCGGCTGCGAACTGGAGTAGCGGGCAGTTTTCCGCCGGGATGGTAGTGACGATCAACTGCGGATGCTGTACACGCAAGGCGGAAACAAGCTGGACGTCCAACTCGACTGTCTTGCGAGCGGTCTGTGAGTGGTACTCATCAAACAGCCGGTCGCTACCGGACTGAGAGATGATGGAGAAAGAATCGTCGCCCGGCATGTTCGATGGTGACGGGAGATGGGATGGCAAAGGGTGACGTTGGAAGATGGGCGAGCCCCCACCTTCTGTTCTGGGAAGCTGGCAGCCGGACAGCAGCACCAACGGACAGCAAGCGGCGCAGCGAATATATATATGCGTTGGCGGGCGACGGGTGTTCTCCACCTCGTCCCACATCCGCTCTAGGCAGAAGCTTGCGTTTTCGTGGGATTGGCAGCGTGGGCTGAGACCAACACACGCTGGTCGAAGGATCTGCAGCTGAATCGTCCGGAACGCGGGGCGCAGCGCTTCTTGCACATGGTATTTTTAGGCAAGCTGCAAAAAAAGGTAAAACAACATATATAGCGTGAAGAATTAAGGCTCTAGGTATAACTATACCGCAGCTTTTTCTTAGAAAAATAACATCTGTGGGTAGCTGAAGCTACCGTCCGGACGTATATGTAGAATTTTCAATCCGACATTCTCGTCCGGACGATACCATAAGTCCTCAGAAATATTGCGAGACCCATCTATTCATGGTTGCCCGCTGCTATTCTTCGCGCTAGCCTTCGGATGCAATGCCCCTCTACACCTTCGAGCTTAATGTCACGAATGACGTCCCCCGCGAGCGCATGCGGTTGCCTACGTAACCATGGCGGGAGTAGATGTGGGGTGCCACAGTCGTGTCAAAGCGTAAGACTGGCCAAGGCAGCATTCTTCCACAGGGCCGAGGGGCCGGCTGTTGCTGCCGCGATGAGTAGTGGTCCGACTAGACTGCCGGCCACAGCACTGGTGACGAGAATGCAGATGACAGCATGGTGTAGCAGTGCATGTGTCGCCGGCTGCGAGCGGTAGGCTGTGACGTTTCCGCCAACGGGAGCAGCGCCCCCCGCCCGACTGTCGGAGCAGCCCCCCAGTGCAACGACCAGGACGGCCGCCAATCGGGGCCGCGTCTCGCTGGCAGTTGCCCACGTCTGGGGGCGCGGGGGGGGCATTCAGCCTCTCGAGGCTCTCTGGCGATCTGAGCCAGGGTGTAGGCGCTACGGCTGCTTGGGGGCAAGCCGAGGGGAGAAGGCCGAAGGCGGGGCGCGGACAGCCAATCGCAGGGCGGCCAAAGCGGGCCACTTCAGCACTTTCGGGGCCCCTGTGCAGCCGTGCTGATACGTGCACGTAATTGTAGCCGCTAAGCGCAGGACGACGCGAGCGTGAGCCTTAGGTCTCGAGCTGGAGCAAGCTCAACACCGTGTGTTTCCCCTATGCGCAGTTATAGACGGGCGCCCCGGGTAGTCACGGCACCAGCCAGTTTCTGGTTTTTTCCTCTGACACGCTGAGTCCGACGCTTAAAAGGGGGCCCTCCCGCCTTTTCTCCCGGCTTCCCACCTTTCTCTATCGCGTATCAGCACCCTCCGCTGCATCCCAGCTTCTTTATTCGCCCCGCCGCCCATCGCATTGCTTCTGACCACCATGGCCCCCTCCGCAGTCAGCAACGGCTCTGCCGCCAACGGCGCTGCTAACACTTTCGGCACGCACGCCGCCTCCTCTTCGGCCGCAATCCATGCCGAGCATGTGCATGCTGCCCACAACTACCACCCGCTGCCCGTCGTTTTCTCCAAGGCATCGGGCGTTTCAGTATGGGATCCCGAAGGAAAGTGAGTCAACGCATCTTCACCTTTGGAGAATGCCGTCGCTAATCTAGCCCAGGCACTACCTGGACTTTCTGTCCGCATACAGCGCAGTGAACCAAGGCCACTGCCACCCCGAGCTTGTCAAGGCTCTTACCGAGCAAGCCTCGCGGCTCACTCTGAGCAGCCGTGCCTTCTACAACGATGTGTTCCCGCGCTTCGCTGAATACATCACCAAGACGCTCGGCTTCGACATGGTCCTGCCCATGAACACGGGCGCCGAGGCAGTCGAAACTGCCGTCAAGGTCGCACGTAAGTGGGGCTACAAAGTCAAGGGGATCCCTGAGAACGAGGCGCTCGTCTTTAGCGTTCAGGAGAACTTCCACGGACGCACTGTAAGTCTCTCAACGTGCTAAAAGCAGGACGTGGAAATTGATCGAATGCTACAGTTCGCGGCCATCACCATGTCGACTGACCCGGAGTCGCGCGAGAACTACGGTCCCTACCTGCCCGGCATTGGCAGTTGGGACCCAGTCAGCAAGGCTCCCATCCGCTACAACAATGTCGACGATGTCCGCATGGTGCTGGAGGCCCACGGCAAGAACACGGCTGCCTTCCTCGTTGAGCCGATCCAGGGTGAAGCGGGTATCGTGGTGCCCGACGACAGCTACCTCCGTGAAGTCAAAGCGCTGTGCGAGAAGCACAATGTGCTTCTGATCTGTGATGAGATCCAGACCGGCATTGCTCGCACTGGTCGCATGCTCTGCCACGAGTGGAGCGGCATCAAGCCCGACCTTGTTCTCCTTGGCAAGGCCATCTCGGGCGGTATGTACCCGGTGTCTTGCGTCTTAGGCTCGAAGGAGGTCATGCTCACCATCGAGCCCGGCACGCACGGCTCGACCTACGGCGGCAACCCTCTGGGCTCCGCCGTGGCCATCAGGGCTCTGGAGATCATCCTGGAGGAGAATATGGTTGAACGTGCCGAGAAGCTGGGCAACATCTTCCGCGAGGGCCTGAAGAACCTCAACAACCCGATGATCAGCCTCGTTCGGGGTAAGGGTCTGCTCAATGCGATCGTCATCGACGAGAGCAAGACCAACGGGCACAGCGCATGGGATCTTTGCATGCTCTTCAAGGAGAAGGGTCTTTTGGTAAGTGGCAGAATCCGCCTGGAAAAGCATGTGCTGACACGAAGCAGGCCAAGCCCACTCATCAGAACATCATCCGTCTCGCGCCGCCGTTGGTCATCACGGAGGAGCAGATTCAGCAGGCCCTGGACATCATCCGCGAGGCGATGGAGGAGCTGCCGCAGCTGAAGGGAGCGAAAGAGGAGCACGTCCTTCCTCCGGGTGAGAAGAATGTGCACATTGGCGTGGACAACTAGACGGGCAGGATTGGGATTTCTTTCCACGCTCTGGACGACTTGATGTTTCTGATACCCTGCATACACCACGAATAGGCGCGGTTGGTAGCTCCTCACATTAGACGGCTGGCTCACCGAAGGATGGCAGAATAGTGAATGACATGCTTAAAACGATTACGAGTGCTCGAACAGTGGACTCGCAGTCCACAGCCTTGCATCGTATAGAACAAGTCCAATTAATACTCCTTCGATCTAAACTTATCTCTTAGACCCTACTCATTAAGGTTTAAAAGAAGATATGCAAGATATTCCGTAAAATATGCGCAGGCAGTGTAGAGTATACGCCGTTAGTAGCTAACGTCCGGACGTAAATGTATATTTATTAACTCGACATCCACGTCCGGACGATAGCTTTAGCCACCTATGGCATGAGCAGAAAACAAAACCAGGCTGGCCATCGGCTGCGCTACCTCCCTGTACAGACTCGCCAAGGTCTAAATGCGTTGCTATAGAAGCCGAATCAAATACCCAAATGTAGATGGTAGTAAAGCTAGTGGCACTCGGTAAATTATGAAAGCAATTCGTTGAAGGGGTTGCGGCGTTTTGTAAAGTGTAGATGTTGGTGAAGGGGGTTGAATTCGATTGCGTCTAGCCCGTCAAGTGGTAGCTGGGCTTTATATACGACATGAGCTGGGTTTGGGTTTTGTTCCAAAAACAAATTCACGCCAGCATTCAGCTACGAAGCCCTCTGTATTCACGAGCAGATCCCTGCAGTCTCTAAGCCGGGATATTTACTAACCTGTATTTCTTCAGTTGTCAACCCATCTAGCCCACATGCTGTACACGT
This sequence comes from Lasiodiplodia gonubiensis, assembly GCA_009829795.1. Lineage (NCBI taxonomy): Eukaryota > Fungi > Ascomycota > Dothideomycetes > Botryosphaeriales > Botryosphaeriaceae > Lasiodiplodia > Lasiodiplodia gonubiensis. Next base: position 320,919 of record RHKH01000025.1, on the reverse strand, counting down.
CCCATGGGTTTGATTACTCTTCTTCACTTTCGTTGTCCTCGGTGCAATCGTCGCTGTCTTCCTCGTCATCATCATCATCATCATCATCACCTTCTTCATCACAATCCTCCTCCGCTTCATCGTCCTCATCGCCGGGCTCAGGCTTGAGCCCGTAGTCGTCCTGGAAAGATGCTAAGGTGCGGACTTCAGGCTTGAACCCCACGGATTCGAGGTTCTTCTTGAGGTCCTATTTGAGGGCAAGCGGTCAGCAAAGAGCACGGTCTCACAAAGGCAAATGAAAAGAAACAGGGTTGGCCACTCACTTCCTCCATGATCGTGGCGCAAGTGACGACCACGTTAGTCTTACCCGGCAGGAAAACGGGGAGCACGAATTCCTTCAGCACCGCCTTGATCTCTTCCACGCCCACCTCGCGCACTTTTTCTAGCATACTCTTGCTCCAGTCCTTAGGGATGCCCTTGACGACCTGGTTGACGAAGCCGAGTGTCGCCGCCGACACCATGGTGGGCTGCTCGTCCGCGAAGCCCTCGACGATGGTGCTGATGGCACCCTCGAGCGCGTGCTTCTCGAACGGCCGGGCGCCCGAGATGAAGTCCTCAACGACGCTACGGCTGGTGTTGTACGCCTTAAACGTGTCGGGAGACCGGTAGATGCGATAACCGAGGAGACCGGTATCCGTGCCCCGCGCGAACGACGTGCCGTACGCAAGACCAGTGCCACGCACAGCGACCCAGAGCGGTCCTTCGACCGCCTCGAGGTAGGCGAGCGCGACCATGAGGGCGGGGAGCGAAGGGTGCTGGTACGAGTCGGGCCCACGCGCCGTGAAGAGCGCGTAAGAGGAGTCGATGGTGGGCATGGGGACAATGTAGTTGAATTGGCCTGGGTTCTTAGCCGCGTCGCTGAGGGCTTCCTTGCGCGAGTCTAGCGGTGCAAGGGACTGCTTCGTGTCGAGATCGGCCACGAAGGACTTCCACGCCGACACAGGATTAGAGAGCTTTGATACATCGGCGACGACAAGAACACGCATGTTCGAGAAGCGCAATAGGCTCTTGCGCAGGTCTTCCAGGCGGCTAATAACAGCATCAGGATCCTTCAGAAGCAGCTTGTTGATGCGCTTCAAGTAGAGTGCCTTAACCAGCGTGTTCTGCGTACGGCTAGATGAGATGGATGCGTAGTGGAGCATGGAATCGACGGCATACGCCATGTCGTGGCCACTCCGCTTCTCGTCCGGAATGTCGGCCAGCATCTTGGTGAGAGTAGCCTTCAGCCGCTCCACGTCGAAGACATTGTTGAAAAGAATGTCCTTAAGCCACTTGATGGCAGTCTCGTACTTCTCGCGTTCGACCGACAGCTTGACGCGCAGGAGCTCAGAGTTTCCGATGGAAGATCCTGCATCGATCCGGTAAGTGACGGTATCCTTCTCAAGCTCCGTCACAACCTGTTCGAATTCCACACGCTTCCCGTCACGCATAATCGGGGTTGTGAAGAAGTTGTTGATGTAGACGGTGAGAAGGGGCTTGAGTTGAAGGGGAACAGAGCCTGTGCAGAGGACGAGGCTCACGTGGACAAAGTTGGTGGGAATTGATTCGAAGTGGATGAATAGCGGGATGTCGCTCTCGTCTTTATCGACGTGCTTCTGGATGTCGCTATCGAGGCTGCCCATTTTCTTCGCGAGACCGGAACGAGCAGTCGTCGTCGGGATGAAATGGATCGACTCGACGCCAGGAACCTTGAACGACTCCAGGATTTCAGGAGGAATCGGCTTGTCGTTCTCGGTCTTGGCTTCCTCGAGCTTTTGGGCGAGCTTCTTCAGTCCTCCTTCACCGAGACGGTCTCGCTGTTCCTTCACACGAGCCTTCTCGTCACTTTTCAGCTTCTTGGAAAGCTTCCGCGAAGGGACGCCCAGGATGGACACATGATGAGCGTCTGCGAGCCACTTGGACAGAAACTCTCGCCACTGCTTGTCAGTCCACTTCTTCAAAGCCTCAAACACTTTTAGTGAATGAAGGCCGTCGTAGAGAGTTGATCCGTCTCGCTCGCCGAAAAGGTGGTCTTGGATGATGGCATCGGCGAACCTGTCGAGCGAGTTCTCCGTCGTGAGCATGACCTGTTTCTTCAACCGATCTATGCAATCGGACATGTAGGTCATGTCGACGGGCTTCGATGCCGCATCCTTGAGAATCTCGAAGAATCTCTTCTCAACCTCCGAGAGTTTCCCGGTGGCAACAGCACTGAGCGTGAACCACACGACCGTGTCTGGCCGGTTGTCTGTCTGGTAGTATACCGCGCTCGCAATCTGCTCCTTCTCGACGATGACGTTCTCCAGGAGTGAAACAGAGGACTCGGCCAAATAGGTCAGGAGCACGTCCATTGCCGTTCCTGTGCACGTTAGCATACGAAATCAAGGACGGGCGAGCGGCTGACCGTTGAGAATGTCGTTGCACTTGGGGCCGAAGAATCCAATCAAGATTTCTCCTGTAGACTCGTCGTCTTCGGGAAACTCAACGGTGTCGATGATAGTCTTGGACAAAGGAAGCGTCGGGCCGGAATCGACCCACGGTCTCTTGAATGGTGCGTCAAGTGGAGGCATGGCGTCCACGATGCTGTCTTCGAACTTGTCCAAGATGGAGAGAAGATTCTCGTGGTCCACTTCGCCGGTGATGACGAGGCACAGGTTCTTGGGCTGGTACATATCTTTGTGGAATGCGCGAATACGGTCCGCAGTGAGCACACGCAATTGCTCCATCATGCCGCCCGTCTCGTAACGGAAACCGTTGCCCTCGGGGTAAAGGAGACGGCGGGCCTGAAGCTCCATGAGCTCGCCCTGCGTGTTCTGCACACCCTGCATCTCGGAATAAACCACACTGTCGAAAGTGTTAGGCTTGCATGGGTCATGGTTGCGGATTACTCACCCGGCGTCCTTGCCAGTGCCATCGATGTGATGGACTTCGGTGTAGCAACCCTCGTCGGTCAACGTCGGGAGCAAGACGTGTTCGAGGTAGACAGGGAGCTGTGACAGCGGCGTCAGTGAGGGTCGTCGGGGCGCAGTGGAGTGCAGGGGGAACAGACGATCTGTGCGAAGCCATCCCAGCCTGCGGTATCCAGGGTGTAGGCCGTGTGGTCAGTGGCGGTCCAGGCGTTCGTGTTTGAGTAAGCTCTCGTGGCCAGACGATCAAGAACGCCCTTGTACTTGTAGCTTCGCGAGCCCTGGAACGGCATTAGCAGACTCGCGGTGTTGGTGTGCATGCGGGGCTTACCATGAAGCAAAGATGCTCCAGGGTGTGCGCTGCGTCCGTCAGCACCGGCACGCCTGTTTACTGCAAAAATCTCACACGCTTCACCTACGAGCACCTGAATCATCATGAATCTCGGTAGCAAGAGCGAAGTAGCCGTTGACCTTGGGGCCTTTTCGGTCAACGACGACAACCCTCATGCCAGTCCGCGCAGACTCATACTGAGAAAACTTGGCGGGAGCATAGTCTGCTTCAAACTGTTGGACAGTCTTGAAACGAGGCTTTTTCTCGACTAAGCTCGGCATGATGGCGAGGCAGTTCTGTGCAGCAACCAAGCGGCGGAGAGGCTGCAGGAGGCTGGGGCCGGAGTTAGAGAGCGGATGTGACTGAAGTCAGGCAGGGAACATGGTACCGAACAGAGGAGGCCAGCAGAAGACCGAAGGCAAACACACTGGGCGGACGTCAGCGGTTGCCGTGCTCGAGCCAAACGCGCGCGTGTCACCAGAAGACGCCAACTCGCCAGTGATGCAAAGTGGTCGCTCGGTTGCCGTGCTGGGGCCGCGTCGCACTAATCAGCATTTCCCGATTCGGCGCGCAGATGGAAGACGGGGGCCGGGACGCAGCAGTAGCCGGTGGTATGGGGATGGCACGTACCGGACTGGATGGCACAAGGTCGTAGGCGCTGCGTGGAGAGAGCGAGAAGGCGGATGCTGAGGCAGTCACGGGCGGACGTGCGGCCGGGCTTTTTGCGCCGTCTGACGTCGGAGCTCATGCCAGCAAACACCACCCAACACCATGCCGCCCATTCTGACGCCCCAGAAGCTCGGCCAGGTCGTGCTCGAGTCCGTCGAGCACGGCGCCTACCCAGACAGCGAGCACGTCGCCTCGGCCCAGCTGCCCCGTGATGCGTTTCCCACCTTGCTCGCCGGTATTGAGAGGGCCCAAACTGAAGTCAAGGCGCGTTGCCCTCCCCGCCCCGGCTTCCCCGCTGTTTGCTGACGCGCCTGCAGGCTGAGATCCGCGCCCTAAGCCGCGCCGCCGCCCCCGACGTTGACAGTTGGATTGCCCAAGCCAAGCAGCTGCAGGCCGACATTGAGCGCTCGCGCGCAACCGCCCACGACATTGTCCAGCAAGCCGAGGCCGCAAACACCCTCCACGCCAGCGTCCACGACGCCTCGGGCAAGGCCGCCCTCCTCAAGAACGAGCTCGACTTCAATGACACTCTCACTGCCACGCTCGAGCGCATCAAGCAGGCCTCGCTCCTGCTGGACGCCGCCCAGGATGCCGCTCTCGAACAGAACATCCTCGGCGCGCTGCAGAAGGTGCACCAGGTCGACGACTACATACTGCACCTGGGCCCGTTCCGGGAGACCAGAGTAGCCGGCGTCTTGCAGAAGCGCGCGAATCAGCTGCGCGATGCTCTGGCAGAAAACGCGACGCGTGCCTGGGGCCTCCTGCTCGTGGCTGACATTGCTGCTCGCTCCGCAACGGTCAACGAGCAAGTTGACAGTAAGTGCGCGAGGATCGCCTGCAGCTTGCTGTTCTAAATTGCTGCAGATATGAACCTGCCCACTGTGGTCGACGCCCTCTCCCGTCTCGGCACTCTCGACGCTGCCCTTCTCAAGTTCCAGAAAGCTTTCGAGCATGCCATTGTGAGACCTCGGTTGACCTCGAACCGCAAGTCCAATGCTGCGGGCGTCAGCGTCGCTGATAACACTATTGCCGTTTCCTCTGGTACAGCACGGTCGGACGTAGTGACCGACGTTCGGCAAATTTGCGAATTCCTCAGCAAAAGGCTACCAGCGTCCATATCTGTGCCTCTGTGTGAGAAACTCTTGCCAGGCGTCGTTGCCCGGCTCATTGCCGACTGGCTCGACCCTTCGATCCCTGTTTCGCTTGATCATCTTGGTTCCTTTCAAGACACCTTATCATCAGTATCCAGTCTCGCGCGCTATATTGAGGACCTGGGTTGGCCGTGCAAAGAGCTTCATGAATGGGTGGAGAAGACGCCGCGCAACTGGCTTGCACGCAGAAAAGAAGACGCATTGGCATCTGTGCGGGGGTTGTGTTCTCAAGGCATTGGCCACAAGAAGGAAGTGGAGCGCGTGGAAACGCAGATGGTGTCCCGTGATGACGCGATTATGGCGTCAGAGACTGGAGAGGAGGCCGACGAAGGCTGGGATGCGTGGGGCAACGATGAGGCCGAAACAACATCAGAGGCTGCCGAGACCAAGGGGAAGCAGGAGACATCGCACGTGGAAGAAGAGGACATGGATGCGGATGCTTGGGGTCTAGATGATGACGCTGATGGGGATAACGCTGCGGAGGCAAGATCGGAGAAGGGCTCGAAGGGCAACCCTGAAGAGGAGGATACGGATGCCTGGGGCTGGGGTGATGATGACGAGGCTGCAGACACGCTGAAAAATGCTGCGTCGCAGGAGCAGTCATCGAAGCCGAATGGGGAAACGGGACGATCGGAGGCCCAGGAGAGAGAATTGACGTTGCGGGAGAAATACACGGTCACAGGTATACCAGACGCCATCATGGAAGTCATTACTCGGGTGGTCGCCGATGCTCAAGCCCTCGCCCAGCCGAAGTAAGCCCCCCTTATTTTCGATGCATCCGTCAGTTCTAACAATTCACAGCTTCGCCGACTCCCCGGTTGCGCCGGCTGGCGCCGGTCTTTACTCCATCCCGACGCTCATCTTGGCCATGTATCGAGCGACCGCACCGGTTTACTACGCCAATGACGCCGCCGGGAACATGTTAGCTTACAACGACTCTACTCGTCTGGTGGACGAGTTGCGTGATTTCCTAACGAGACAGGCCAGATCGGATGAGTCGTCGGATCTGCCACCAGCGTCAAGACCGTCAAGCCGCCTACGTCTTGATGTCGACCTGAAAGCCATTGAGAGTTTCAGCAAGCGCGCATACGGCAAGGAGATGGAGTCACAAAGAACCATCCTCCGGGACTTGCTCGATGGAGCTCAAGGCTTCAGCAATTGCACAACAGCGCCGTTCGCCGCTGAGTGTGACAATGCTATCTCGATGACAGCGGATCGGATTAGGTATGTGGCTGGACAGTGGACAGGCGTGCTGTCACACTCAGCGCTCCTGCAGTCGCTGGGGTCCCTTCTGGCGACGGTGCTCAACAAGATGATTGTCGACATCGAGGACATGAGCGACATCTCCGAGGAAGAATCGAAGCGCCTTCGAGAGTTGTGCAACCGCGTGTGCGAGGTTAGCGACCTATTCAAGCAACCAGGCCAACAGGGGGACATGACTGGCATCTACACGCCCAACTGGTTCAAGTTCCAGTATCTGAGCGAGATCCTCGAGGGCACCCTAGCCGACATCAAGTATTTGTGGACCGAAGGCGAGCTTAAGCTTGAATTTGAGGCGGACGAGGTTGTGGATTTAATCGAAGCGCTGTTTGCAGATAGCGACCATCGGCGGCGGGCCATTGCAGATATTAGGAGGACTGCGCGGTGACTCTAGATCATCGAGCCGGAGTTAGGCAGAGGGGATAATGTCTGTCGTGAAGATCATCGTTCGTTGCTGTTTGCCGGGTATGATTAGTGCGGGCTGGCCGAGTAGGTAATGCCGCGGAATGACGCTCAGTCTCCGCGGCCGGAGCTCAGGTGCCCAAGAAATTATTTACCACCGCAATCTTCCTTTCCTGCCACCAACGCGTTACTGTAACTCCCCTGCTGTAAGCCATGTATGCCGACCACTTTACTGTCCACGTCTCACTGATTACTAGCCAGCACACAGTCGTGAAGGCGCTACACTTCCGCACGACACGCCGCAAACCACCTCCGCGAACGACCGATGCCCTCCGCCACTGCAACACCCGGGGCAGCGTCTGCATCCCTACCGACTTCCTTCAACGCCTATCGTATCCTCTCTCTTCCCTCGCCCTTCGCGTCTTCCTCCACGCCGACAACCCTGTCTTCGTCGACAATCAAGGCCGCCTACCGCCGCGCCCTCCTCAAGCACCACCCAGACAAGCTACCAGCCTCCGTCCAATCATACTCGGACGATCAGAGCAGCGCGATTCCGTTGAATCACAACAGCACAAGTAAGAATTACACCATCGACGATGTCACGCTTGCCTACAAGACGCTACTCGACCCGGCCGCGCGCGCGGCACACGACCGATCGCTACGGCTGAATGCTAAACCCGGCCTTATGGCAGGCGGCGACACCGGGGAAGACGATGAAGAAGAACAGTGGCGGCTCGGCCTCGAGGCTGTGGATCTAGATGACCTGGTGTACGACAACGAGGGTGAGGAGAGCGCGGAAGGTGGTGGCCAATGGTGGCGAGGTTGCAGGTGCGGCGAGGAGAAAGGATTCGTGGTGGATGAGGAGGCGTTGGAAACAGCCGCGGCCACGGCGGGAACAGGGGCTGGTGAGGTGCTGGTGGGGTGCGTTGGGTGTAGCTTATGGATTCGGGTGGGGTTCGCTGTTGCGGAGGATTGAGAGCGGCTCTGGACTTTAAGATTTGAGACACGGGGACCGTGGCTTCGCCCGGGTGTTGGGAATTGGAAGAAAGAGTTAATTGATCGCGTGCATTATTTGATTTTAAATATGAGAACCAGACGGAGTATTTAGAGGGTTTTATAATATTCGCCTATCTTCGTCTGCTATTAGCTACTAGTAGCATATATATTCTACGTTGCCTATAGATATCCTATAGATTATCTTATATATATTCTTCATATTATAGGCTCTATAGAGAGAAAAGGGGGGAGGGGGCCGTCAAATTTGTAGCGGCCTAAGAAAAAGGGGGGTAACAAAAAATAGACACCTATCACGTTTAATGGTAGAATATCGAATTGAGTGAATTCGTGGGGGGTATAACTCTTCCTATCTGTTTGCTAAAAGGTTTAAAAAAAAAAAGGGCATCACGTCTCGGCTTTTGTCTAAAGAAGTCCCGTGTTGCCCCATTTCGCTCTCGCTCTCTTTTTCTATTTTCCACCACAACCTAAAATGGAACAATGATAGAGGTTGCATAGGGCTCCCACACTATGAGGATGCACCGAAGACAGCACTGTCCCATTGTGCTCAAACTTTCCCGGCTATTGGTATTGTTGTCTAACCGCGTCTTACGAAAAGAAGAGCTCCTTCAGCTTGGCGGCCGTGTCTTCGGGGCTGGTGACGCTGTGGCCGACGGTGCGGGTGTCTTCGTAAATCTCATAGTCATTGCCGCCCTTGTATGTCTTGTCGCCGAAAAAGTGGATGGTGGTGTACTCGACGCCACTGGGCAGGTTCTTCTCATTCTCGATGTGCTGCAGGCAGTAGGTCTTGTCCCAGCCGGAGGGGAAGACGTCGAAGGAGATCTGACCGCCAATGCTGAAAGTGAGGCCGTAGTCGGGGAAGGCCTTGCGCAGCTCATCAACGAACTTGGCGCGCACGCCGTGGGTCTTGTCGTAGGCCTCGAAGTCGTTGCGCTCTGTGACGCTGGCGTTGCGGCCGATGGGCGACACGTTGATCATGCCGTTGCGGAACTCGACGAAGGTGCCGCGCTTGACAGGGATGTCGAGGTCGGCGATGTAGCGCAGGCAGAAGTTGACCAGCGGTTTGTACTTGTCCTCGCCCAGCCAGCCGATGAACGAGTCAGACGCCAATGTCTTGCCCAGGCGGATGGCTGTCAGGCCGTTCTCAGCGAAGCAGAAGTCGAACAGCGTTGACACGTCCGTCTCACGTGTGCCCAGCTGCTCCTGCTGCTTGGCCAGGTCAGAGCCGCCGACGAAGCCGATGGCGACCTTGTGTCGGAGCTCTGAGAGGAGCTGAAGCATCTCCGGGGACACGTCCTGTTTTCATCGAGAGGGCAGGTCAGGAATGGCAGAGCAGGCAGGCAAGGAGATGGACTCACCCGCCTGGCGGGCGTCAGGGTGCCATCGACATCAAAGAGGCAGACGGTGTTCTTGACGGGCCGCTGGTCCAGCGGAGGGTAGGCGGAGGTGGTCTGAGCCATGCTGCTGCGGAGTGGTCGGGCAAGGAGCGAGGTTGAGGCAAAGTGGAGATTGGAAGGAGCAGAAGAAAGAGCGTCGGTGGAAAGAGGTTTACGCAGCCACAAACCAAAGGTTGCTAATGTGGACAGCTTGCGTGCCACGGACAGCCCCTCGCGCTGTGCCAAGACCGAACGCGCGACGCGGGGAGGGGCCGCCGCGCCGAGTCATGTTTGACGCGTTTGCACTGTCGTCACCTGCTTCCCCATGCAGTGCGGGGCAATGATGAGATCCAGATCCTCCATTGAGAGAACAACGCTACTAGAATACAGTATACGAACGACGTCATCGGTCATCAACACCACCAACGCCCTCTTCCCCTCTTCCGCACCCTTGTCTTACAGACTTCATCAGCTCCTCTACCCCGCAGTGAGCGAAACTTTGCAATTACTTGGTCGCGGTGCCCGCGCCCGAGCCGGTTCCAGGCCCTGTTCCAGTAGCGCTAGAAGGATTCGAGCCGGATGTTACGGGTCCACGCGTGAAGCTGCGCAATAGGAATCAGTGGGCAATCTGGGAGCAGACGCGGAAGCACTCACTCATTCCATATCTTGCCGAGGAAGCCGGGAGCTGGTCGCTGGTCGGAGAAGCTGGCACGAGCAGCAGACGCCCGCTCGTTGCCAGCGTCCCGCTTGGCGGCTTGGAGAGAAGCGAAGCGCTCGGAAGCAGACGACTGGATGGCATCAACTTCTGAAACCACCTGACACGCAGGTTGGGGAACGTACGCGGCGGCGGTTGGTGCCTGTGTTTCCGCTGTCGGCCATGGTGACTGGAGTGTTGAAAGGGTCGAGTTTGGTGGTACAGCTGAGCGTGAGAGGTCGGGTTGAGAATGAGAAGTCAACTGGGAGAAAGCCTCTTATTAATGGGTTCCCCTCCTCTCACCCGCGGCACACAGCGACGGGCCGCTGCATTCTGCGGTACCTGTCCCCAGCAGGGCCACGCGAACGAGCCGATGACAGTCTCCTGATGATGAACACATTACCCCGCCGTTTAGGACGCTGGCTCGGAGCACAGGCGCACAGGAAAGGGTAGCTTGCACAAAGTCCGCACACAGCCTAGGGCATGCTTGGGACGCCGTTCGATGCCCCGGTTCGCTGCACTTCCGCCGGCGATCGTCAGCCCCCCGATCGGGCTAAACGCGAGCGACGTCATTGGCGACGCCCAGTTGCGAGGGAACAGTAGCACAGAGGGGAGTGACTGAAGCGATCGAATGTTGAATTAATGATTATACACTTACGGCCGGACGATAGCTAGCTTCCTTGCGGTTCTTCCAGCCTCCCGTAATATCGACACAGCAAAGCCACCCCGGTCGTTCCTCCTAAGACCCTGCTAATCATCACGCTGGCCTCCGGCTGGAGCACCCATCTTTACAGCCCCCTCTCGCCGTCGACGGCTAGCGTTGTTATTTGCTCATGTCATGGGCAGCTGAAGCTATCGTCCGGACGAGAATGTCGAATTAAAAATTCTACATACACGCCCGGACAATAGCTTCAGCTGCCCACACTTTTTTTGTATGAAAGAGGTGAGGCATAGTTACGCCTAGGGCCTTACCATTTTTCACGCTAACCATCGGCTGCGAGAGGGGATTGTAGAGTACCGGACAAAAGTGCTTACGTTCACATGCTAGCACTAGCCGCCGTCTCCGTAAGTGGCTTGCCCCCTAGTCGCTTTGAAACAGTCTCTTCGTGGTTGGCTAGAAGGCATTTGCGGGGAAAGCTTAAGAGACAACAAGAGAAACAAGATCGGCACCAACTCTGCGTGGCGGGAGTCAGTTTCCTGCTGGGCGGATGGAGCGAATGTTTCCGACTTTAGGACGGAAAAATGACTCTTTGGGTCGTGGAGGGCGCGAGCAATCATTCTCCACCATTCTGCACCTGCGCGAAGGAGAGCAAGGTGGAATACAAAGCGACCAACGGCAAGTCGAGGCGGGCCTGGAGGTCTCAGTA
>RHKH01000025.1:294460-309601 GCA_009829795.1 Lasiodiplodia gonubiensis | reverse complement strand
GAATATGCAGCGTGAATTCGTGGCTTTTTTTTTTTTTTTTTCCTGGCAAAAATGCACATATTTAGGGTGGGGGCTGAAGCTATCACCCGGACGTAACTGTATAATTATTAATTCAACACTTACGTGCGGTCGATAGCTTTAGCTCCCCCATAACACGGATCATACGCCAACGCCTTGCACAGGTCGGATCCAGCGAATCTCATGCATTGCTACGGATAAGGTAGGAGAGCCGTGTCGAAAGGAAAGCCATTCCGCAGTCCCCAAATGGAGAGTAGGAGGGGAATCAGTGGGGCTGCTCCACGTCATGGCCAGCGTTCCACCCCCACACCCTGTCCCATCCCTCCCGTCATCCCTCGCTTCCCGTGTCCGCAAACGGTCTCGGAGCTGCAGAAGCCAGGAACATTCCACTTTTGGTGGCGTCCACATCCAGCTAGCCCAAGGGTCCATCGGCCCGTGGTCTGCGCACCTCCTCTCATTTGACAATCTTGCACACCAGGTCCTGCGCGTCGACAGAGTCGCCCTCCTTGACGCCCAGCGAGCCAATCTTGCCCGAATGTGGTGCCGAGATGACCATTTCCTGGACGCACCGTCAGCCATTCGTTTCGCCAAACATAGGTTCCGACTTACCATTTTCATTGCGCTGAGCACCGCGATAGGGTCACCCTTCTTGACATCCGAACCATCGTGCACGCGCACCTCAACCACCACGCCAGCCATTGGGGACCCAACTTGGCTGCTGTCGCTGCTGTCCGCTTTGGGCCGGCTGGTGTTCTCGATGGCCGCGTGCTTGTCGTCCACAGTGACTTGTCTGACCTCGCCGTTCATCTCGTAAAACACCTCGCGCTGGCCCGTCTGCTCCGACAGCGGTCCGATGGCAAGGAGCTTGAGGATCAGCACCTTACCCTTCTCCAGCTCGACGTGGAACTCTTCGCCGATCTCTGGCCGAGACAAGAAGAAGCGAGTCGGCAGCACCGACAGGTCTCCGTACTTCTGCTGGAACTTCTTGAAGTCCTCGAACACCTTGGGGTACATGACAAAGCTGGCAATGTCCGTCTCGCTTGCACCGCCGAATTTCTCCTTGATGTCCTTGCGGACCTTGTCGAAGTTTACAGGCTCCAGGTACAAGCCGGGGCGCTTGTCCATCTTGCGGCGCTCACGCAGAGCTTGTGTGCGCAGCGGCTCGGGGAAGCCTCCGTACGGTTGGCCCATGAGACCCTCGAAAAACTCCAGCACCGAGCTAGGGAAGTCGAGCTGCGGGGCTTTGTTGAGCACATCATCATAGCTGAGGTTGTTCGAAACCATAAACTGAGCGAGGTCACCCACGACCTTCGAGGTTGGCGTAACCTTGACAATGTCGCCCAAGATATCGTTGGCCTCCTCGTACGCCTTCTTCGTGTGGGCCCACTTCTCACCCAGACCTTGTTGAGAGGCCTGGAAAATGAGGTTGGTAAGCTGGCCACCTGGAATCTCGTGCTCGTAAACCTCGGGATCGGGGCCAGTGAGTCCAGCCTCGAACGGAGAGTACAATAGACGGAGCTGCGCCCAGTACGCATCGAGGTGGCGGATGACATGGCTGTCAAGTCCAGGGTCATGAGGACCGCCCTCAAGAGACGCAAGGACAGCGCCAATACTGGGCTGAGAAGTCATGCCGGACAAGCTGTCAATGGCAGCGTCGACCGCATCGGCACCGGCCTGGGCGCACGCTACCATCGAGGCGACACCAGTACCAGCCGAGTCGTGCGTGTGCACGTGGATGGGCAGATCGGGATACTTCTCCCGGAGGGCACCAACCAGCTGGGTGGCAGCCCTGGGTTTCAATACACCGGCCATGTCCTTGATGCCAAGAACGTGAGCGCCCATCTTGACGATCTTTTCGGCAAGATCCATGTAGTATTCGAAGTTGTACTTCTTCTTGGGGTTCTAATAAGGAAGTGTTAGCCTTTACTTTGTTATGTGTTTCCGACAGGCAGAGAAGGTCCATCTCATCGATCGACAGGAATGTGCCTTTCGTCAGTTTCCAGAAATGTTGGTCATGTTGATTTCTAGGAAGGCGCAATCATTTCCAAAAACCTCTTTTCTCTAAACCCCCCCAAAAAAAAGGGAAAGGGGTGGAGTGTGGGTGGGGTGAGGGTTAAAAAAAAAGGGACCGTTACATACCAGCACTGTAGGAAAATGATAGTTAGCCGAAAACTCATTCACTAAAGCAGGAAGGCCTAGACTTACTATCTCCAGAGTAACACAGAGTCCCTTCCGCAACGCCGCCGGCCTTCAAGACAGCCTTGATGCCAACCTCAAGCTGCTCAACATCATTGAGAGCGTCGAAGACACGGAAAATGTCGACTCCGTTCTTCTTCGCCTGCTCGACGAAGTGCTCGATGGCGTTGTCCGGTAGTGAGGAATAAGCGACGCCGTTGGCGCCCCTGAGCAGCATTTGGAAGGGAATGTTCGGAACAACTTTCCTCATCTGCCTCAGCCTGTCCCAGGGATCCTCATAGAGGAAGCGCATAGCCACATCGAAGGTAGCTCCACCCCAACACTCAAGCGCCCAGGCATTAGCGTAGGCGTGGCTAGTTTCCTTGGCAATGTTGAGGATGTCGACAGTCCTGACACGAGTGGCAAGCAGAGACTGGTGAGCATCACGCCAAGTGGTGTCCATGATAAGACATCCTTGGTGCGCACGAACGGCTTTGGCAAAGGCTTCAGGGCCCTGTTCAACGATAATGTTTCTCCAGCCCTTCTGACACGGCTGAGAGACGTCAAGAGTCCTGCCGTCGTGGGTCTTGAGCTCGGGAATCTGGATGTCTCCCTTGAACTTGGGCTCACCGATTTGACCTTTGATCTGGCTGCCGTTGACAGCAAGATCGCCGAGGTAAGAAAGCAACTTCTGGGCGCGGTTCTGGCTGCCTACCAGGGCAAAGAGCTCAGGCGTGTCATCAATGAAGGTGGTCCAGCACGTCCCATCAATAAACACAGGGTGAGTGAGCAGAGAAGCCAAGAAAGGAATATTAGTCTTCACGCCGCGGATGCGGAACTCAACGAGAGCACGGAGCATCTTCCTCCGGGCAATCTCATATGTCGAGCCATGGCAAGTGCACTTGACCAACATGGAGTCATAGTGGGGGGTGATGACGGCACCAGCAAAGCCGTTGCCACCATCCAGTCGGACTCCGTTGCCACCTGCAGAGCGGTAGACTTCGATCTTGCCCGTATCCGGCGAGAAGCCCTTGGCAGGGTCCTCGGTGGTGATGCGGCACTGAATGGCGAAGCCACGGGTAGAAATGCGGTCCTGAGTCAGACCAAGCTGAGCCAGGGTGGCACCAGCGGCAATCTGGATCTGAGCTGCGACGACATCGATTCCAGTGATCTCTTCGGTGATGGTGTGTTCGACTTGGCTGTTTCAGAGTCAGCAGCTGCCTAAAAGGGAGGTCCGAAGCTCCGGGCTCACTCACATGCGAGGGTTGATCTCAATGAAATAGTATCTGTTTTGCTGATCGACGAGAAATTCGGCGGTTCCAGCGTTGCGGTAGTTGACCGATTTGGCAAGCTTGACCGCATCGGCAAGAATGGCATCGCGGGTCTCCTGCGGGAGATCCTTGGCGGGCGCAATCTCGACGACCTTCTGGTGACGGCGCTGGACGGAGCAGTCACGCTCGAACAAGTGGACCACGTTGCCGTGGTTGTCGCCGAGAAGCTGGACCTCGATGTGCTTGGGCTTGTCGAGGAAGCGTTCCACAAAGACAGTACCATTGCCGAATGCAGAGCGTGCCTCGGACGTGGCACGTTCGAACGAGTCCTTTAGGCTCTCCTGATCGCGGACCACTCTCATGCCACGGCCACCGCCGCCGAAGGCAGCTTTGATGATGATGGGGAAGCCATACTGGTCGGTGAAGGCCTTGACCTCCTCGTACCTCTCCACCGGGTCTGATGTGCCTGGGACGACGGGGACGCTGCACTTGATGGCGAGGCGGCGGGCCGAGACCTTGTCTCCAAGGGCGTCGATGGTGCTGGGAGTGGGGCCAACAAACTGTGGTCACGATGGTGTCAGCAGCGGGCTCGCGACGTGTAGCGTTGCATGTGCGCGGGTTCCACAATTGTGTAGCTGGTGGGCAGCTTGGCGGCAGAAGGGCGTCGCGGCGCGCTAGCGTGGTGGAGAGCTTGCTTTTTTCGAGTCATAGGGTAGGCGGGTGCATTTCGCCCTGTTGGCGAAATTGGTCACTTACTATCAGGCCGGCCTTCTCCACGTTGCGCGCGAACTCGGCGTTCTCGGACAGGAAGCCATAGCCCGGGTGGATCATGTTGACATCGTGCTGCAGCGCAATCTTGATGATCTCGTCGCCGGCCAGGTACGCGCCGACGGGCGTGTACTGCCCGCGCTTGCCGATGACGTAGGCCTCGTCGGCCTTCTGCCGGTGCATGCTCAGCCGGTCCTCGTAGCTGTATACGGCCACGGTGTGCAGCGACAGCTCGTGCGCGGTACGAAAGATGCGGATGGGGATCTCGCCGCGGTTTGCAACTGTCTGCACGTCAGCCCGCCGGTCATCGTCGCCCGCCGCGGGCAACCTTACCCAGCAGCTTCTTCAGCTGCATGATGGAGCTGTTGGCGCGCAGCCGCTGGTGCACCGAGTTGCGCTTGTCGATGTGGTCGTCGTCCGCATCCTCGACGGCCGCGCCGGCCTGGCTGACCGTCTTGTCGGCCATGAGGTCCGTCATGCTGGCGGTTGCAGACGGGTCCAGTGACAGGAGCAAGGGTGAAGGAGGGCACGCAGAGAGGGCTGAAGGATGGAGAGGGACGGGGAAAAGGAAGTCGGCAGGCGAGGGCGTGGTGCGGAGGACCGCCTTTATGGCAGCTGGGAGCTATGCAGGTGGGCTGAAGCTTGGGCGCGAGCCAGAGCTGCGGCATGTGAGCTCCCGCGCCATAGTTTGACCCGCGATAACGCGCGGCCCGCAACCCGTGTCCCGTGGGAACCTCGCTGTCTGTTGACCGCCGGCGGAGCGCTCGTCCGGCGGGAGCGCTTTTCCTCGGCTGAAAGCTGCAGCAAGAGTCATCGCGAAGGAGGGGCAGTTCGGGCGCTCGGCCTTAATTCGCACGCGTGCCTCCCACGCCGCTGATCGCCGCATGGGGTTTCCTGCGATGGCGGAGAAAAGATATCTCGGCGGCGCGTTTGCTAAACCAGACGCCTCATTGGCTTCCGCCAACCGGTCCGTCACGCCGCTGCGTCAAACTTTCTCTCCACCAACGCCCCGGCCGGCGACGACGTGCCGCCGTTGGCCTTGGCGCAGCTCAACACTTGTACGCGACATACATAAGGGTACTGCAGCCGAAGGCTAGCGCGAAGAATAGCAGCGGGCAACTATGAATAGGTGGGTTTTCACAATATTCCTAAGGAGTTATTCGGGGGAGCTGAAGCTACCATCCGGATGTGAATGTATAATTAACAACAATACATTCACGTCAGGACGGTAGCTTCAATTAGCCATGACACGAGCGAAAAATGAATTCACGCTAGCCTTTGGCGGCGATACCCCTCTGTAAGAAGCAGATGCAATTCGAAGATCCCCGTCCGGGACCGGAAGATTAGAATACAGCATAACGTCTTGTCGCACAAAATGCAGAGCCCCAGCTTGCATCGCTGTTCATCAATACACGTCTGTACCGAGGCCAGAAACCCAAAGCCGGTGCAAAAGAGAACTAGCCCCTCCCCTCCCCAAGGCCTGAATCGACCCCCCGCTCACATGCAAAACCCTCGTGGACCCCGTAACCCATTAGTAGAATATGTCGTAGCCTCTTAACCTAGAAAGCACGGTAGCCCGTCGTCTGAGGCGCAATGCCGTTGGCCTGACCGTACGGCGCTGGCGACGGCGCGCTCGGGCCCTGCGTGAGCATGAGGCGAGACGCTCCGAGTATCGGCGTGTTCTCCTCGTTCTTCTGCTGCGACTGCTCCTTCGCCTTGCGCTCCTCGTTGTCCTTCTTGAGCAGCTCAATGGTCGCCGCCTGCTGCGCCAAGAAGTTGATCATGTACGGCTACCATACGTTAGCTTGGCCTTGACACTCCTGTAACCTTGCGGCACTCACCATCGTAAAGTCGTGGAGACCGTTGCGCCAGGACACCTCCAGAATGACGTCAGGGCGGATCAGGTCGTAGCATGCGTAAAGCATGCCAACGTAGCACTCGCGGCTGCCGATGTCGACAAACTGCAACAGTGTCAGCCGGGATCTGGAGACAGTGAGTCACATTACTTACGTAGCGCAGCAATTCTTCCACCACCTCCGCCTTGGTCGACAGGGCCGCCGTCTCGATGGCGTCCTTGAACAGCTTGTCCTGCTTCGACAGCGCAATCGACTTGTCCCAACGCTTGTTCTTGCGATAAATGTTAGCAGCGATTTGCCTGAAGAAGACGAGGTCGTGCTTCTCGAGGCGCTGTGCAAGCTCGACCGCATCATAGTTGTCGTAATTCTCGACCGAGTCGCGGAGAGTCTTGTAATCCTCCTCCTCGATGAGCAGGTCGTTGATCGCGTTGTTGACAGCCCTCTTGTTCTGCGACTGGACGTTCAGCAGGAACGGCTTGATGAGAGGGATATTATCCGATTTCTCAAACATGCGAACCACACGGTTGACATCGATCCTCGGCGTCAACGCCTGAAGGAGATCGGTGAGCAGCGACGGCTGCTCCTGAAGGTAGAAGTTCAACGCGCGGTAGTAAATCTCCAAGTTAGCAACCTTGACGACCGTATCCTTGAACGAGTGGTGCTCCCAGGCATCCGCCGCACGCTCCATCATGGCCAGAGCAGCGTTGTCCGGCTCATCGTAGTGGACGTATAAGAAGACGAGCTCGGGCCAGAGGTGAGCTTCCTCGCAGGCACGGATCATCTTAGGGATGTTGATACGAGACCAGAAGAGCCGGAGGTGCTCCATGACGCGCTCGGGGTGGTACTTAGAGAGAGCGATACCCAGCTCGGTGAACATTCCCATGTGCGCACGTTCGAGGCCAAGACCAGCTTCGAGGAGAGCAATGAGCTCGTCAAAGTAGCCGTTTCTTTCGTACTGCTTGACAAGATCCGAGAGTTCTTCAGCGTGGACGATAAGGTTCAGGCCGCAAATCTGGGCAAGACGGAATTCCTTCTTGGCAACGCAGGCCTCGTTGACCTGCTTCCACACCTTGGTGCTGTTAGCCTTGCGAGCGCACTCCACAGCGGCCTGGTAGTCCTCCAAGTGCACAAGGGTGGTCGCAAGCTTCGCCCAGTTGGAGATGCTGGTGAAGAATATCTTGGCAGCCTCGTGGTAACCCTCCTCGTAAGCCTTGTCGCCAGAAGCTTCCACATCCGCGACGTTAGTGGCGCGCAAGAAGTCCTCGAGCTCAGCGAGCTGGTTGGTACGGGCAAAGCAGAAGGCCAAAGCGGTATCGATCGGGGGCTCACGCAGCGTCTTGCGAGCCATCCTCAGGAACTTAATCAGATCATCGTCCTTGCCCGCATGCGTGGCAATCTCAATGACCTCATTGTAGTTTGACGCGTCCTGGGCCCGGATGTACGATTCGATGGAGTCGGTCACACGCAGACCGTCCAGCTGGGCTTTGGCGACCTTGCTCCAGACCTCGGGCAGATCGACACGGTCGGCATACTCCTGGGCGCGGTCAATGCTGACAATGTGGTCGACGAGAACATTGACAGCCTCGAGGTGGTTGTTGTGCTTCTTGTGGATCTCAAAGGCCTCATCGTACATGCCCAATTCGATACACTGCGCAGCAATGTCGTCCGGAGTGTAGTTCTCAAGCTGCTGAATGTAGCCCATCAAGCGACCCTTATCAGACTTAGCGGCAGTGAGCATAAGCAGGTTCTGCAGCGTCGGGTTGTCGCTGAACGTGGACGGCTCCAGAATGATCTTCTCCAAAAGTTCAATGAGCTCGCCAGGAAGATCGTTGCCGATGAAAGCCTTGACAGCGACCGAGACCTTGTCAGGCTCCTGAGACTCCGGCACGGCAGTAGCGATGACCTGATCCACCACCGATCTCTTGAAGAGGTTGTTGGAGCTCAACACGTAGTCCCAGATTTCGGGATCGGACCGCTCAAGCAGGTATCTCGCCTGGGCCTTGAACATCGAGTTCTCGTTGGTGATATTGATGAGCTCAAGATCGTTCTGGCCCTTCTGGTAGGCGATGAAGGCCAAGCTAGGGTCACGGGCCTCGCAGTATTTACCGACAGTAAGCGTGTCGTACTGGTCGTTTTCACGGAGGAACTTCTCCGGGTTGTTGTTGCTGTCGATATATATCTTGGCGAGGGCATTGTAAACAGCCTGCTGCTGGTTGCCGCTGGCGAGGGTAGCTTCCAGGAACGGCAGCAAGAGCTTGAGACGGTTACGAGTTTCAACCTCTGCAACGAGCTCATCAATAGGGATCGAAGCAGGGTTGACCGACTGCAGCAGGCCCTTGATAATGTTCTCATCGCAGTCTACGTCCAGAAGACCGCCAATGACAGCCGGTGTCCTCGACGGGTTCACGCGCTGCACGTAGACCTCGATGGACTTGAACTGTTGCTGCTTGTACAGGTACAACACCAGGTCATGAATGAAGTTGAAGCGGTCGCAGACAATGATGAGCGGGAGCTGCTCGGTCAACTTAGCTTCCTTGAGGAAGTTCTTGACCTTCTCCGGGTCGAAGAAGTTGTTCTCGCGGCAAATGCGTTCGACTTCGTTGAGCTGGCCCATGGCGGTCGCAGCCTCGATGTACTTGAAAACCACATCCTTGTCCTCGCTAAGGTTAACGATTCCACCGAGGTAGAAAAAGAGGCCCTCGGCGGTGCGGTACTTCTCCAACAAGTCAATGATGCGGGTCGGGCCGAGAAGGTCGGAGTACTTCTGGGCAATGCGAATGACAGACTGCAGATTCTGGCGGATGTTTGTCTTAAGCATCTCGTCCAAGCAATCGATAGAGAGCTCGACAGTCAGGTGACCGAAGTAGTTTATCAGCCATTCCTCGGGGAGCTTATCCGTGTGGACAATGATGCGCTTGATAGCGGCCGGGTCGTCGTTGTGCTCCAGCGCTCTCGTCAGCAGGCCGGCGTTCTCGCACAACTGGGCGATGCGCGCCTTGTCGTAATGAGAGAACATCTCGTTGCCGAGAATGGCGTCTGCTACCTGGGGGGCGTTAAGCAAGTTCATCTCCAGCAGCTTCGTCTGGAGGTGGCCCTGCTCCGGGAGATTGGGTGCAAGGACATCGAGCAAGAAGGCGGTGCACTGCTGGACCATGCCCTGAGACTGGAAAATGTCGACGACACGGTCGATGTCGATCAAGGGGCCGCTTTCTTCCTTGGCCAAGGCGGTCGCAAACTCGGCGCCCTTCTCCGGGTTGACGCGCACAATGTGCTGGAGCAGGACGGTGAAGTCGGGCGTGTAGCCACTCTGCTTCGCGTACGGGAGGATCTCGTCAAATCGGCCGAGCTCCGCCAGCGCAGCTACAACCTTTTGAGACGAACCAGCCTGCTGGTAGATGGTCAAGGCCAGATTGAGATCATGCAGCCTGACGATGTCTCCAAGCTGCTCCGAGCACTCTAGCTTGCCCTCCCCCAGCCACTTCTCCAGAAGATGCTTGCGGCCCTGCTGAAGAACAGGCCGTACCAGCTCCAACGTCTCGAATTGGTTCAACTTGCCCTTGTCCAATAGCATGCCGAAGTATTGCAGGATGACAGACAGCTGGCCCTGCTGGGGAGGAGCCTGCTTGAAGCGCTCGATCGTCTGGGCTGTGCGAAGGAATCCACGGGGAGAATTGGCCGCCGTTTTTGCCGCCTCGGCATACTGGCCGGATGCCAGGAGGTTCTCGAATTGCTGCTGGTACAGGTTATCGGCACCAGGCAGACCGGCACGCGAAGCCAACCTGTAGGCCAGCTCGGCGTTGGCCGGGTTCTGCAGCAGGTAGGGTATCACAGTATTTTCGTCGAGGGTGACGGACAGAACTTGGCCTTTACGGTTAATGCCAATGATGCCCGCGAAGTCGGAATCGGGTGCAGTAACGAAGATGGTATCGCTGGAGATGCGGTTCATGAAGATGCAGGTACCCGACTCCAAGTCGTACAGGTGGATGAAGCCGTACTTGGTGACCAGGTAGATGATGTTGTACTTCTCAGAAACCTGCATGGCGACGGGGAAGTCGTTGGTGGCCTCGGGCGGGAAGTAAACATCAACGGCCTTCTTCGCGAAAGTAGGGTTGCCGGCCTGATGGTCAATCTCCACAACATGCAGCTTCGCGCCGGTTGCGGTCCTGACAGCGAAAGTGAAAACCTTGGTGTCGGCGGGCGCACCTTCCATACGAAGCGTGCCGAAAGCAGCAGCGTGTCCCTCGATGTTTTGGCTGATGCCGCGATCTCTAGAATAGAGCTGCATGGCTCCGACCACACGGCCCTGCTGCTGGGAAATGCCCACTATGACAGACCATTTCTCTTCGTCGTTGACCCGGTAGTTGATGATTTGGCAGCCCTATCCAATGTCAATTAAGCCCGCTTCCACAGGTATCACGGTTTTGTGCCCACCGAGAGGTTGGGGTTCCGGTCAAAGATCTTGACCGGCGTTGCCTGGTTCGGGTCGAAGATGTTCCAATGGTAGACGGAGTTCTCGGTGACGAGGCCGAGGCTCGATTCGCTGTACCACTTCCAGAACACAACATCTTCGTTCATGGTGGTCGACTTCAGCTTCGCCTTCTGCGCCAAGTCGAAGATCTGCAGTGTCCGCTGCTGGGCCTTCAATGCGATGATCTGCTTGTTGTAGTGCATGATGGCGCTGTCGGCCTTGATGGGCCTCCGGATGATGTTGTTGCCATTTTTGAGGTCGATTATGATGACTTCGGGGGAGGCGCTCTGGTCGGCCTGCTGCCTGACGCAAATGTACGAGTCGGACTCAAGGGTCTGGCGAGCGAGTCAATTCCGGCTCACGCGACGCGGCGCAGCTCCGAGGCGCGAGACTTACACATGAGTTGAATCCTATCGAGGTAGGCTGCTGTGCGGTCAGCGCGGCGCTCCGGCCAGACGTGTTTGCGCGAACGGGTGACGTACGAGGATGTCGACTTGCGACAGCTGCAGGCAGTCAGCAATTAGCAATGGCTCATGGCGCGCGCGCGCGAATGGCAGGTACCTGTAGCAGCTCGGAGAACTTAATGGGAAGCGGTGCCATGGCTGCGAGTTTGTGCGGGTTCGTTCGTTACGCCAGCTCATCAACAAGAACCAACGCCACTCGTTATTAAGGAGAGGGTAATCGGAAAGGAAGGGGGAAATCCAGCAAGCCGGGGCGCCGAGCTTGCGGGTGCGCGATCCAGAAGGAAAAGGTAGGGTGAGAGTGAGGTGGTGACAGTTGCGAGGTCAACTCTTGTCAGGAGTTATGATCAAGCTGGCCGTGAGCTGCGGCCAGATGTCGCTGCCGCTAAGCCCAACGCGGCGCTAGGGCTGGGCAGGTCGTCATGGCACCCGCGCAAGGCTGTGCCCAGCCTTCACCATCACGTCTTCTTCTTTAACAGCTTCGCAGGCTCGTGCGCGTGGCGCAGCTCTGCCTTGCCGTGTGTTTGATCGTGGCATCTCCGTGCAGCGCGGATCCAGCGAAGGGACTCCCGCAACCCTACGTTCATGTCCTCGCCCAGCAGTGTGGGCTCTATACTGCCTCATCTCTGCTGGCCCAGGCCCTGGAGTAAAGACGAATCCCAGGGCGGAATCGATGAGCCTCTGGATTCACATGCCAGCAGAAGTTACTGCACACCGCACCTACAGGCTACTTTATGTATGTGGAGAACAGCGAGGATCAGGCTGCGTCAGTCTTTCCCAGGCGCGACAAAGATGCCTTCGCCAGACTAACAAGGCCGTTTCGAACGAACAACCGGCGGTTCTCCCCATACAGGCCCCCAGCTTCTCTGCTAGATACTGCAGTCGAACGTGGCGATGGTCATGAACATCCACTGCTATGGTAGGGCATTGTCACATGTTCCGCTTGTGGGCGACAAAGGCCGAGATATGCAGAACCGCAAGGAATGACGGTGACGGCATTATTCTTCAGGCTAATACTTTTGCGGGAGCACTTAAGCTGCACCAATTTTCCTCCGTCTCAAGACCAGGGAGTATCGTAGACTATATCTAGTCAGCTGCTGAATCTTGTGGCATGCATGCTCGCCCGACGGCGGAGCGCGTTACTGCTCTTATTTCGGACGCGGCGCCAACGAGAGACCGACTTCGGCGCGACGTGCTGAGATCGGCTTCCGCGAGCGACGTGGAGCGTCTCAGTGGACGCGGGCAACAGGCACATGGTGGCCGCCAGCACGAAGCTACACGAAACGACAGGATGATTCGGTGCGGCGCAACGCGGATGCACGAGAAGGCGCACAAATGCTAGCGTGTATAGGCGAAGCTAGTTGCGAGGGCGGAGGACGCAACGCAGTGCAGCCCGAGCCGGAAAATTAGCGAGGGGGAGGGCACCGGCCGTCAGAGCCTGAACAAAGTCGCGCTCAAGCAACCCACCTTCAATTTCCGCATCCACCTCTCCCAACTGCCGACCGCACGCGCCCAAGAGACCGCGTCTGACGGCCCATCCTCGCCACCCTCGCCTGCACTCCGTGACACGATCTACACGCGTCCGCAACACCCAACACCATGCCGCCATCCAAGTGGGGTACGTCATGAATCACGAACCACAAAAACTCCTGTTCACCGAGGATCGCCTCGCGCCACAGGTGCCGGCCCGTGGACAAGGCTGACCGCTGCTGCTTACCTTCAGACGACGAGAGCGAGGGCGAGGACAACTCGCCTGCGGCACCTGTCGTGCGCCGCGGCAAGTTTGACGACGAGGAGGACGAAGACGATGTAGGCCCGCACCCCCGTGCACGCGTCCGCTTTCCCTGTGCAGCATGTACTGACCAGGCGGTAGGTCCTTGACTCCTGGGACGCCGCCGAAGACTCCGAGGTCGAGCGCGAGAAGGAAAAGAAGGCCGCCGAAGCCAAGGCGAAGGCCGAGGCTGATGCCAAAGCGAACCACAAGACCAAGAGCCAGAGAATAGAGGATCGAATTAAGGAAAACAAGCTGAAGAAGCAGGTCGCCGCGGATGACAGCGACGAGGAAGAGGACGAGGCCGCACGCCGCGCACGGCTACGCAAGTCCGAGATGGACTCCGACCTGGCGGCGGCCGAGGACCTCTTCGGCGAGCTGGCCATCGGCGGGGGCAGCAAGCGCTCTGCCGCGAAGCCCACCCTCCTGGCCGACCCGAACGATGCGAACAACACCATCGACCTGTCGACGCTCAAGATTTTCAACCCGAGCACTAAGGATGACTTCCACAAGCTCCGTGACACGCTGGCGCCACTTCTCGCCGCCAACAGCAAGAAGCCGCAGTATGCTCTTTTCCTGCAGGAGTTCTGCAAGCAGATTGCCAAGGAGCTCCCCAGCGACCAGATCAAGAAGATCTCCAGCGGTCTCACCACGCTGTCGAACGAGAGGATGAAGGAGGAGAAGGCGGCGGAGAAGGGCGGCAAGAAGACCAAGGCGGCGAAGACTAAGACGAGTTTAAACGCTTCACGCGACGTGGCGTACAAAGCTGATACTGCAACCTACGACGACGACTTCGGCGAGTAAGTTTTCGCGGCAACGTCGAAGCTTGGCTCAAACTGACTGTGCATCAGCGACGATTTCATGTGAAACCAATTGCGGCTCGCCCTTTCACACCCCACCTCCCCCACCTACTCGAAGCGACGTACATCAATTCAAGATGCCGCTGCCGACGCAGCGCGAGTGCGAGTCTGCCTCGCGGCGGAGCTCGTCTTGCGCTCATGAAACGGCCCGCAAAGCTCTCACGCCAATCCGGCAGACTAGCGACAAAACTCGGCAGGGCTGCCTCGTGTGCAAGAGGCGTGCGAAGCGGCGAAGTCGGAAACCACAGCCTCGTAGGGTACACGCAGTTGGGGATGTTGGAGACGTCTCTGTCGCATTTGCTCCCGGCGTTCGGATGTCGGTTATACCTGCACGAACTCAGACCGCGTCCTTCGATGAACAGCCACAACTCCTTTCCTCGTTTACTAGGGTTCTTTGGGCACACATGGGTCTGTCCGGTCGGCACGACTTTCGGTTTTCATGTATCTTACTTGGGTAGTTTCAAGGAGGAGCAATGAGAGCAGCCTACACTTCTTCCTCTGCATTTCCATCCAGACTTCTACACGCGTCAGAGCTCTTCGCCTCAGCCTTCCCTCCGAGCTCGTAGATCGCGGTCGGTACTCGAGGCACGGCTTCGTTTGGTACAGATGTGCAGCTTGCGGCCCCGCCGCGCCGTTCAATGCAGACACTACGGCCGTGATCCACGCGAGGCTGTAGGATGAGACCTGGCAGACGACCACGCCGCGCCGGGTGGTCCACCAGTTAGAAACAGCTGCAATGCTTTTTCAGCTCATTTTCCACCAATTATGCCGGCTACACTTCCTCGTGAAGGCACTTGCCGGAGTGTTTGGAGAGGGTTGACGCGTTCGCGGTTGGGCCGTGGCTGTGGGCTGGAAGACAGCGACGGACCAGAGCTTGGTGCCCGCTAAGCAAAGCAGCCTAGCCCCCGACATGTTTGTGTGAGATAAGTTATGCAGTAAAAGTGTGTGTCGAATTCTTCCTAGCAAGTTTCTCCCTATAAGAAGCGCGAAGCACTCAAGCCAAGCTATGTCTCGATGCACCGCTCTTCGCCTTCTCTACATACACCCTTTCGGATATAAGAAGAGCCTGCACCAATGGTCGCCCTCATCGAAAACCACGCTCTCGAGACGAAGCCGTTCATGTCCCTTTCGCCCAAAGCAGGGGCTGCGCAAGAGGCAATCAAGGTCCAAGGCCGGCGATACGCGAAGCTCAGAGATGAAGCTGGCGACATTGACGTCCTTCGAGACATTTTGAAAAGTATGATTGCTGATTCAGAGAGGCAAGTACCCATCACGCATCCTGCCAAGTCGCCCGCACACAAATCTAGGCCCGTCTTTCATCGGCCGATACCCTTCTCGACCACCTACCTCCGTTTCCTATCATGGTCATCGATTCTCCAAGCGGAGATGTATACCTGTTCTCTTTGCTCGCTGTACATTATTCACGTTTCTCTTTTTCCATATTTAACTTTAGGCTCGCCATCTGGCGAGAGATCATCTCGGATCCGGGTTTC
>RHKH01000025.1:269504-288224 GCA_009829795.1 Lasiodiplodia gonubiensis | reverse complement strand
AAAAAAAAAAAAAAAAAAAAAGCGAAACAGCAGTCGTCAAAGCAGTAGCGGGATACCTTATACAAAAATACAGGAGGATAAAGGCAAAACGCTCGTTGGGAAGCCTGAGTTCCCGATTCTGTTTCCTTACTCCCCGAGGATAGGGGATCCCGAAGACGTAAAAGGGATAAAAAGGAACAGGCTGCCTCGGCTTCGAAGCACAACCGAAGCCCGAGACAAAACAGCGCGACTACAATTTACCCATCCGGTTGCCAATGAAATGGTGACCCTCAAAAAACACGAACGCCGTGAAAGGAGACAAACAAAGTCATAACAATCGTGATGGTGCCCAGGTAGTCAGCCCGCGAACAGTGCGGAGGACGTCTCCATGAGCCACAGCGAGCCAATGGAAGCCGGCAAGCAGTCGCGAAGCAAAGACGGTCGCTGTCTGAAGACAGGGAAAGCTTCCTACGACGTTCAGGATGTAGCCAACCGGGGAGAGACAGACTGCAGCAGTTGCAAATAAACAGGTGCAGGCTATGATGCTCAAGTCGATGGCCGAAGTAGCGGGCTGGAGGATACGAAAGGTCGTTGGAGTAATCGATCTTTGTTGCTTCCCTTTTACCTTGGCGAAGGGTGAGAGCAGCAGGTGGAAGCATGGTGAACGTCAAAGTGGTGGCCCGGTCCGAGTGTGCAGATGCCGTGGGGTGTCACGCACGAAGCGTGGTGGTGATGTCAGTCGTCATTCGTGATGATGTTGGACCGGTAACCACTCTAGTCCATGTAGAAGTCGCCCTTCAAGATGCGCTCCTGGAAGGCATCGGGGGCCTTGGCGATCTTTGGTACTTCGCGAATGGGCTCGGCAGTGGCGATGCTCTTAGCCCGGTGATGCATGGGCGGCGAGATCCGGCCAGGGCTGGCAGCTGAGATGGATGAGCGCTCTGCTCTGGTGCGCATGTTCTCGGCGAAATTGAAGCCATCTGGACGATCTTAGCGTTAGTAAGAGCTCAAAAGAGGATGAAAACAACCGCACGGCCTCCGTCTTTGCGTCGGAGAGCGAACGACATGAGGAAGGAGTAGCAGATGTCAAAGCCAGCGGGGGGTGAGGGACTGTACACGTAACATGCGGCAAGGGCAGCGCGGAGGGAATAGAGGGCAGCGAGCAAGACAGACCTCGACCCTTGGTCGCAGTAATGTTCGAAGACGGGGTAGGAGACTTGAAAGAAGCATTGGGGCGAGCTCTACCATTGGCAGATGTGTTTCCGCTCCCATTTCCCTGCTTCACGTCGCGAAGCGCCCGGGCACCAAAACTTAGCCTGCGCGCAAACGGCGACGTAGCGGCAGTATTGGGCGGACTATTGGAGCTGGAGGTGTCATCGTCGTCGAACGGGCTCTCGTTGAAGGAGCCCGAGGTGGCAGACGAGACGCTCTCGCCACGGCTCCGCATGGTGCTGAAGGGAGAAGGCTGGCTGGGCGAGCCCGACAGACCGAGGGTGGTCAGCGACAGGCGGCGGCGGTTGGCCTGGGCGGCGGCAGTGGTTATCGGGCCCTGATAGTTCGCATTGCCGTTGGCGGGGTTGTTGTTGTTGGCATTGTTGGGGCCCTGGCCAGCGGGCTGGCGGCCGAACAGGTCGGCGAAGGCCTGACCGGCAAAGGACGAGCGGCGGCGCTCGGTGGGGGGCGGCGAGCGGGGCGGCGAGTTCGTGTCGGACATGGCGGAATTGGCGGATGCGAGGCTGATGGTGATCTGATGGGGTGGACGAAGCGCAGGACGAGGGCAGCGGTTTGGCGGGCCCGGCAAGGGGGCAGGCGCTGGCTTATAGCGCGGGCGAGGGCGTGTCGCAGGGCGGCAGGCAGCGCCGATTACGTCAGGGCAGCGTGGTGGAGAGAGCAAACGATGCGGTCGCAGGACGCAGGGCAGCGGCAGTGGGGGGCGTGGGACTGCTGGCACGAGTAGCTGGCACGAGTAGCTGGCAGGGGAGGCGAGCGGGAGAGGGCGGTTGAAGAATGCAGCGGGCGGACGAGGAGGTCGTGGTAAATAATGGAGCAGGAAGGAGCAGCCACGACTGGCCGCTAGGGACCGCCGATCGCTGTCTGGTGGGGACTAGCGCTCCCCGCGCTTTGAGCACGCCCCCGTTGGCGCGCCGGCCTGGCATTGGCTTATCGCTCCGCTGACGGTGCACACCAGCTCTGGCGGACCGACCAGGAACACACCACGCCCTTCCCCGCCCGCCGCTGCACACGGCGGCGTCCCAGCCAGGAGGCATCATCCCTTCGCGGTGAGCACCCACGTGAGCCAGCCAACGGCCTTTGTCCACTCGCCTCCAGCTGCCACGGCCGCAGCCCTTATCACGTCATGCAGGGCTCAGGCGCGTGTTGGGCACGGCGCTGTGCACGCCCTGCGCACGCTGCCCCTCCCTGCCGCGCCGTGGGTCGCCGGCGCCCCTAACGGGCGATGCACGGCGTCGGCCATGCGTCGGCGGGTGCAGCTGGCTGCTCGATGATGCTGGCAGCG
Organism: Lasiodiplodia gonubiensis; assembly: GCA_009829795.1. NCBI lineage: Eukaryota > Fungi > Ascomycota > Dothideomycetes > Botryosphaeriales > Botryosphaeriaceae > Lasiodiplodia > Lasiodiplodia gonubiensis. Next base: position 285,730 of record RHKH01000025.1, on the reverse strand, counting down.
GCACGCCGGCGAGTCAGCGCGCGAGCCACCAGATCTTCGCCCAACCCCGCAGTTCTGTGCACGCCGGCCGCCCAGGAGCAGTAAGCTTGCTCGGCGTCCCTTGCGCGCGCCTCCTGCGTGTCGCCCGGGCCCGGAGACAGCATGCCTTAGCCCGCCTGGGAAAACTGGAGCCGGCTCACGAGATATCGCATCACGCTATCGGCGAAAACGGTTGCGTCTCAACTCGAGCAGCATGCCTCGGTGGTTCGACCGTCAGCCCATTCTGTCAACCTCCGACGTCTCCACTCTGATCAAGCCATCTTGAAGATCTCCGGCCCGGCCCGCCCATCTCGATGCTTCTTCATGCGCGCTGATGCTCACGCCGACCTGTCGCGCGGCAGTCAGGAGACATACCCACCAGTCTTCTCGAAGCTCACTCCTGTGTTTTGGTCCGAGTCGCACAACGCTGCTTGAGGAGGCGTTGAACCTACTCGAGACCTCCGAGGCTCTCACGCATGGCTCTGTCCAGGCCAAAGTCACAAGCCATGACACTATCGAACGCGTGCAGGCCGAGAGGGCGAAACATGCACTGAGTTCGACATGAAAAGGAAAGAGTGCATTAGAATCCATCTGAAGCTAGTGTATATCGTGCAAGTGAAGACAAACAACCGGTGATCTAATCTAAACAGCAAACACAAAGGGGACAAAATGAAACGATTGATACAGTAGGAATTCTAACCTAGGAACATGAACGAGTGGTGGGTTGGCAGTGAGCCGTCGGGTTTAATCGATCGTCTTCTCAACATCTCTGCAGTCGGGATGGGCTCGCTTGAGCTACTTATGCATTGCCTACGGCCAAAGCCTGGACTTTTCGCGCAATCGATTGAATGTGTCAGCGAAAGCCCTATCCCCGTCGACTCGTCGCAAGCATCTACAGATTGAATCGAACATGGGCTGGTGGCTTTTGAGTATGCTCGCATGCATGGAATCGAGGGTTCCAACGACGAACAGCTGCTGCCCTTGGACGAGGTGGACGTAAAGATTTCCCATTGGGCTATCATACCCTCCTGTTTGTTGGGAGTCGCCGTACATGTTGAAGTCCCGAAGCACGACACTGGAGAGGATATCAAGGAGCAGGCCAGCCATATACCAGACATGTCCAGGCTTGCGTGCACCCCATTCAATATAGAGGCTGGTAATGTCCTCGGCGTATCCACGGAGTTTCTCGGCATATTCGATGACGTGGTTCGCTTCTTGGCGGTAGAGAGAGTTTTTCAGCGCGTCGAACTCGTCGAACGTCTTCTCGTATTCGAACTTCAGCTTGACGAGCCGGGCAGAAAGGGTAAAGTCCGCGGTGAGTATGGCGTCTAACTTAGGGCTGTACTGGCCGTTTTCTAACAGTTGCTCCGTGAGATTCTTGAACTTGCGCCATGCATCTCTGAGGATCTCTTCATTCCTGGTCTCAAAGATCCGCACAGACTTGCCGAACTCCTTCCGGCTCTTTTCACTCGGTTTGAGGAGCCAATGGAGCAGTTCCAGTCTGTCTTTAAGATGCCCTCCGTCTTGGATCGCGCCGCCAGCTCCTTGGCCAGTGCCGCCATTATCCGGGGATTGCGCCGAGCGAAAGTTCCACCCTCGCCATTTTGTGAGATTCTCGACCTTGATGATGTCGATCACCCTGGCGGTGGACGGTAGCTGCTGGTTAGGTTTTTCGGTGCCTCTGGCTGTTCCATCTGAAGAGAGGGTTACTTTGCGAGCAATATTAAAGCCCGATTCGAAAGCAGTGAGTAAGACTTGATCCATCAGCCACAAGGCGTGCTACGACCACTAGTCAGCAGGCAGTTATGAGAACAAATAAGGCGTTCGTACCTTGCAAGGAGAAGGATTGAGAGGGTCGCATTCACAGAGTGGCGCAGTGTACTCCTGGCTCACAGTCAAACCGTAGGAACGCGCTCCATCCATGACGTAGAAGATGTAGTCGCGGTTCATGGTGCTGAGCGTAAACCCCGTCACCTGGAACTTCCCATCCGCCTTTAATCCTTCCTTGGCGTTTTTCTCTATGGAACGGTGCACCCAATAGGTAAGGCCTGAGTTTGCCTTGATTACATCGGCTCTGTTGATTTCCATCGCGGACTGGTTACGAGTGCGAGGAAGAGTGAAGAAATGATAGGTTGAGTAGATTGAGGAATGTGGATAGCACACAAGGTAGAGAGGAGGTGTAGAAGGCTGATCTGGAGTGGGAATGGTGATGGGTACTCGTCCACGGCAATATATAGCCTGCCGGCGCCAGCTAACTTCGCCGTAACAAAGGGTGAAATGGGAGGAAAGTTGGTCGAAAGATAGTCTGCCTAAGCCTCTCTATCAATGTGGCGCTTGGCGGTGTGGAGAGCGTTGCTAGCCACGGCGGCGCGGGTACAGGGCAAGTAGCGCCGCAGGGCGGGGTTCCCGCGCTCACAGTGGGTGGCATAGCTCATATCCGCCGTGGCAAGCAGGAAGAACAGCTCGACGCTGCGTAGGAATCGCGGCGGGTATCGGAGATCACCAACGATAGCGTAGGGGGCGTCTTCAGATTGCTTTGCCGCATCACGGCGGGCTGTGGCGTCTGGAAGCGGCATCTTTGGAGCTGTGGCTTCGCGGATTGGATGCTTGCACGGTGTATGGGTCTGTATGGCCAGGCACCAGCCGCGGCACAGTTTCTCTGAAGAGCACTGTGATGGCGGACGCACGATGAACGGCAGGCATACCCCAGCTGCGATCAGATCGGAGCGGGTTGGGTGTTGGCGCGAGGAGTGTCGTCGAGCGTGGAAGCCGTTGCCAAGCGCATCTGGCATGGCTGTGCATTTCAGGTGGGGCTGCGCTAACTATTTTTGCGCCTCTGCTTCACTGACAGCCAACTTCTTTTTTAGTTTTGCAACCCAACACTGCTCTACTTTTCTGATGAGGCTTGCTCTAGTTCGCGCCTGCCCGTCTGCGGCCACGAAGCGCTTAACTATCCTCCCTCTATGGACGTTCGTGAAGACGACGCACACAAATAGATCGGCTCCATACTATCCTCTGCCTTGCGCAGATCACGCCAGATACGCGCCGTATCCCAGCCACAGCATGCACCTGCTACGAAAAAGCTCCGAAAGATCAACGCCCCCGTAAACTCAATGCTGCCTCGCCCTCAGAGCCCCTACGGTCCGCGGCAAGACTCTTTCCATGCCCCAAGCATTAGAGCGGTAACGCCGCACCGCGACGGGGGAAAGCCTGAGAGAAGCACCGAGGCCGCTGAGCCACCTTTGTGCCGTGACCTGCACGGCGAGAAAGATGGAGATGCGCCGTCATGAGCGGCGATGAGGTGGGTTGGAGGAGGGAAACATCGCCCAAGCAGGGCACCCTCTCGCAAAACGATCAGTGAGGTGCAACCCTAGCCTGAAAGAACACGTCAACTGATGCCCTATCAAATGCTGGCTGGAGAGACTCACGCTGGCCGGGATTGCTTACCGCGAGCTTCCCCCAGTTCGAGACCCCGAGGCGTACACCGACGTCTCGCGCGAGCTATCATATGAGCTCTGCTCCTTGGATTTGCCCGATTCGACCATGTGGCTCATCGATACCCCTCCCCAAGGAAGGCCTGACAGTTGTCGGCCCGGATCCGGCTCACAGTCTCCGGGCGCTGGTAGACTGTAGGCACCACTGGCTAACTGCTGGTTCGTCATGTTCCTCTCCTTTGCTTCGCGCTCGTCTTTCGCTTTCTGCCCTGTGCTGCATGTTCAGCGAGTGCGCGGGGCTTCTACTCGGCGTGCTTGTCTTACGATATCTCCTTTGAGCCAACTTGTTCTGGATCTTGCGCCGCACGGTCGGATCTTGGATGTGTGCCCAGTCATCACCGGGGGAGTGCCATGACTCTCCGCTCGAGGCTGACCCTGTGCCGCCCATCTGCTGTCCTTGGGACATGGTGCCGTCGTTTTGCCGGGAGATGACAAGCCGAACGCTGGGGGGTCCTGAGTTTGCATGCGGCGCGGAGAGCGTATCCGACCTGCTTCATTGAGAGGCACAATGCTGCCGGGGCGGCCGGGAGACTACGGCTCAAGGACCACGGCGGAGGTGGGATGGTATGCGCCGCAGGCTCGAACATGCATGTGGCGCTTCGAAGTGTGGTCGTGATCTCCAAAGAGGTAATGCGGCGTCGGCGGCTTGGACGGAATCAATTCGATGGACTGAAGGCGCAGATTCACCTTGAAGATGACTGCGGATCCAGCTCCAAAGGCTCGCAGCCCCATCTTATGAAAAGGGAACGCGGGCATGAGTACCATTCAGCGCCAAATCGCCAGGAAGGGAATGACAGCGTCATCTGGGCTGCGAGCCACATATGGCAGGCTGGGCGAGGAAGGCATCGTGGCAGCCGCAGGCAGCACTGGCGGCGGTCCGGGGGTGGCGAACACCGACATCGTTACCATTCACCTAAAGGCGGAAGGAAAGACACGGCCGAGCGGCGTGAGGCGGAGAGACTGCAGCATCAAAGTCCAACCCATCCAATGAGCGGCCGGATGGCATAGGGCTGGTGGGAGGGAGAGAATTTAGGCAACGGCCCCAAGGTTCTCGAATGGCATGGGGGACGGCGGGTATGCAAGACGCAGCGAAGCGCTAGGCCCGAAAGCATCGGTAGTCTGCCAATCTGCGGGTGTATCTGAGAGACGGATGACGAGATACGTGATCAGACGCACAGGTCGGGAGTCTGTGTATGTGGATGACGGTCCAGGAGGGTGGCCGTTGGCCCGCGGTTGACGCAAGACAAGCTCCCGTCTACACGGCGTGGGTCCTCGGGAATCCAAGGTACCTGCATTTCCTGACTGCCGTCTCGCCTGCATGCGCCGCAAGGCGCTTTTCGGCATGTCCGCAGTCGCACAGGTCTAGCCTTGAGCGAGCTGATTGGAGCACGCGCCTCACCACGTCCATTGATGCGCTCACGAACGCTGCGGCGACGACGGCCAGCATGCTGCTAGTCGCGAGAGCTGAGTGTGCACACCTGCGGCTTGGAGCCGAGCGGCGCCGGGCCATGGCATGGTGAGCAGGTCGATGTCAGGACAGACGCCCCATGATGCCCCATCCGGCTGATGAAGGCTGCGGTCAGCCCGGACTCGCCTTCACCGACGCGGGACATTGGGGGCCAGGCAGCAAAGATCGACGCCGCGCTTCGTCGGTGAGGAGCAGCCACTGGCTTCGCGGGCCGCCCGCAAGCACTGCTGGACGGAGCGGCGGCAGTCGAGCAGCGGTGACCTGGGCAGTGTCTGGGGACTGGTAGCCAATGAGCGCCGGCGTGCAGAGCTCAGTAGGGCTTGCAGACCGCCCCGCGCCAGCCTCAGGCAGCACTCTCCTGCCACACCACAACCGCATCTCTCAGCGCGTGCAGCGAGACACCCAGCCGAAGCCCCGCACCTCCCTACGCTCCGGCGTCGTTCTCGCTTTCGCTTAGGAGACAAACGTTGCCCCGGACCCAGGCAAACGGCATCCGCAGCCAGCAAGGCGGACCTGCTCTCGCTTTCCCCGAGCCATTTGATCGGGCTTTGGCAATTTGCGGCCGGATACGCCTTGTTTTGCTCCCTCCATCTGTCCTCAAGTGGTCAGCTTACCACACTTTCTTTACGACTATGCATCGTCTGAAGCAGTCCGTCTACTTTGCCTGCAAGTGTCTCTCCAGTAAAACAAATTGGCGGATCATGTAGCCGTCTTTGCTCTTGATGCACCGACACGGCGAGGCACTGCCTCGTCCCGTGCGTGTCTGCTCGATTACAGGACCTGCATACACCGGCCAGCGGCATGCTAGGATACGTGCAAGCCTATAGGACGCGTCACGGCCGAGGCTTGCCTACAATCCAGACTTTGGCGACCAAGGGCGCTGCAAGCCGCCAGATCGGACAGCAGCAATGTTCGTCAATTAGAATAGTCCTACTGCTCCACGGCGAGTGAGCAGTAGGGTGGAGAAGACGCGGCCCTGCTAAAAGCCTATTTTGCTCTTCCACTGATTGATGAAGTATGCTTCAGGGCCATTGAACGACGCGAGAGGCAGGCAAATCGTGGAGCTACAAGCGTCGCCTGCAGCCGGCGGATCATGGCGAAGCGAGACGCGCCGGACACGAGTCTGGTCAGGACATAGGGCCAGATAGTGCTGCGGGCTGCGACCCCGAGGGGACGGGCGACGGATCTGTATTAATAGAAGCGCAGCGCAACATTGCGATGTGCAAGGCACACGGAGGCGGCAGCCGTCTCATTTTCCAGACGTTGGGCGGAGGATGCGTGGTGGAGAGCAGCGTTGTGCCGCGCGAAAGTTTTGTGCGGCTGCTGCTTACATCAGCGCGGCTGCGCTAGGCTGCGCTGGGGCTATCAAAATCTCTTCGGCGGCGCCTTCTCCTTTTCTCCTCATCACACATTCAACCCGCCTTCGGGCGGGACGTACACTTAATCAACCGCCTGCGCACACCCCATGAGCTTGCCGGTCATATTGGCGTACCAGACCAATTTGAGGTGGTGCAGGTTCCCACGGCTTCGGCGCAGGCATCATTTCATGTCGAGGGCGCCGATGCCGCCTGTCTGCCAGACATGCCGCCGCGCGCATTTCTCGCAAATGAAGCGCGCGCTGCTCGGCTGCTTGGTGCAATGCGGCGCTGCGATGGTCGGCGCTGCCCGCGCCCACCCGCCCGCTGCTTGACGTCGTCGCGGCTGAGCTCGCATGGCAACAGCAGCACAGAGGCCGCCGTGGAGCAAGCTGCGGGCGCGGAGTGGGCAGTCAACGTCGAGCGAGGTCATCGCATTTAAATAATACACGGGGACGCCGCGGGATACGCGCGAGCACTGCCCCTGACGCGCCATGTCCTCGCTCCAAACGAGCGCCACTTCAATGGGCGACGCTATCCGCCGCGGCAGCGATGAGCCGGACCACACGACTCGTCGGTCAGCCAGCGCCATCCAACTTTATGCGCCTGCCCGCTGGACTCCCCCAGAGCCGTTCTTCTTCCTTTCCCTGCGCTCTCAGCATGCACGCGCTGGCACGCCTTGCCCCTGGGTTTAGCGTGACCTGACGTCTGTTTACCAATCTCGAGGATCGCATCCGTCCCTCCTCCGCGCCTCCTCCGAACAGCCCAACCACCACCCAGCATGGCTTCAGCCCTGAACAAGCGCCAGCAGGCGCGCAACGAGCGCGCCCTCCAAGACCTGATCAAGACCATCGCTGGCAATGACAGGTGTGCCGACTGCGGAGCTCGGAACCCAGGTGCGTGATGCGCCCGCCCGCTGCCCTGCCGCCGTGTGCACCCAATGCTAACTGCTCTCTCCGCAGGATGGGCAAGCTGGAGCGTGAGTGCCTACCTATGCGATCGGATCCGTTCTGCTACACGTTCCGTCCGTAACGGGACCAACCTTGGGCCTGGCTGCTGACGTGGTGTCGTGAAAACAGTTGGGCATCTTTCTCTGCATGCGCTGCGCAACGCTGCATCGCAAGCTCGGGACGCACATTTCCAAAGTCAAATCGTTGAGCATGGACAGTTGGAGCAATGATCAGGTCGATGTGTGTCGCTCTCTTTCCCATCCGTCCGTGACAGATGATAATCCTTGACAGAACATGAGGCGCGTGGGAAATGTGGCCTCCAACCGGATATACAACCCGAACAACGTGAAGCCGAACATACCAATTGACGTGGACGAGGTTGAGGGTGCGTTGGAGCGTTTCATCCGACAAAAGTACGAGCACAAGGCTTTCTCAGGAGAATCACGCCCCGGGACCAGGCACAACACGGGCAGCACAAGCTCTGCGGAGGACCGGCCCCCGCCCCTGCCCCCAAAGCCGGGCAAACGCTTTGGATTCGGACTTCGAGCCTCTTCCGCTACGTTCCCGGCACCGAAACCCGACTCGACCAGTCCTCCGTCGTCGCCGGGCGTAGGCGTCGGCCTCAGCGGATTCGGGGACTCTTCGCCACCCAGAGTGAACAAGGCGTCGAGAGTTTTTGGACACAATGTGCGGAGTGCGTCTGCCGACAGCTTCGAGACAAAGCTCCAGACATTGAAAGACATGGGCTTTCCGGACGAGAAACGTAACGTGACGGTGCTCAAAGGGCTCAACGGGAACTTGGAGAAGTCTGTGGAAACTTTGATAAGGTTGGGCGAAGGCGGCAGGAACATTTCCGGAGCGCATACACCTGTATCTGCACACAGCGAAAATGCCAACGGACTCTCCACGGGCCGAACCAGGCCTTCCGCGCCACCTCCAACGGCCCCAGCTGGGATCCAGTCAACAAACCCTTTCGACCGGCTGGACGCTCCTCAGCCCATGATCCAGCAGCAGTTTCAAGCTTTGCAGGTCCAGCCGACCGGCGCGTCGTTCAATCCTTTTCTTCCCTCGTCCCAGCCGCCGCAAGCTCCTGCAACGGCACACCCGGCTTTGGATCAGTCCTTCCAAAATCTGCAGCTTTCTCAGCCACAGCAGCCCCAACAACTCTTTCCGAACCACACTGGAGGCCATGGTACACAAAACCAACAACAGGGATACAATCCATTCTTGCACACCTTCACTCCTCCGCCGGTGCCACAAATACCGCCACAGTTTACCGGTACTCCGCAGGGTCAGCCATCTTACAGCCAGCAAGGAGGATTTCATTCTACCCAAGGAGGCAATCCGTTCTTGAAGACTTCTCGTTCCCAGATTTTTACCAGCAGTAACCCCTTTAATTCTCAGGTACCATCCCTCTCGGCCTTCTCTCAGCCGCAGCAGCAGCAGCAGCAACAACAACAACAACAACAACAACAACAACAACAGCAACCACAATGGCAGGCTACCTCCAACGTGCAGGGGCATTTCTACCCACAGCCGTCGCAACAAACGGCGCAATATGGATATGGACAACAGCAGAGCCCTAGCACGGGGTACCAACAGCCGCAAGATCAATTCCAAGCTCAGAGCGGATACCCGCAATTCCAGCAACAGCCGAATCACTTCACCAATCCTTATCAACCGCAACCACAGTTTCCCATTCGCCAGGATAAAAATTCGATATTAGCTCTGTACAACCAGCCCCAGCTGGCTCCTGCGCCCCCTCCTGGCACCACGGCACCCGGGACCGCTGAAGGCATGCCGATCAACGGGCAAAGCGTGGCCATGGCCGCCGCGTCGAACTCAGCCGGAGACATGACTGGGCCAACGGGCAGTGCAAATCCGTTCTCAACCGCCCCTGGCCAGCCGGCTGTAGGCACCAATGGAGGTGCGCGTCACGTCAGTCAAGAAAGTGTCGACTTCTCCGGTATGATGGGTGGGAGGCAAAGCCCAGACGCATTCGCAGGGCTGAGCGCGCGATTCGGCCGGTGAATGTGGTGGTCGAGGCGATGCTAGTTGGACGGTTGTTGAGCTCCGGGTCCTTATACGCGGAACTAATATAGGACGTGGTACATCTGGAAATTTGCCACGAGTTGGATACCGGCAGGAGGTCGCACGATTGCAGCGGGTAGGCATAGTATGCGGCATTGGATAGTGCAAAGGCCTGCATAGGCAATAGGCTGTCTGTACAGTTGAATGGAGGCAATAATACGCGAGCAAACAAATGATAGTGCATGGATAAATTCCGCTTGGTCATTTCCGCACGGGGCAGCGAGACTAGACTGAGGCTCGTGGAAGGCGAAACCAGGAACACCATGGCCGCCGAGCCGAGCCGTTGCTCATGGTTGGCGCTTCGAGCACTTCGCGTGGTGGCTCGAGGGTTGGCTGTAGCGGCGGCCAGCAAATCAGCGTGGGAGGCCGCGCTGGGCCACTTCCCCGCGCGCTTAGAGACCGAGCCTGTGATGTCTGGGCGCGGCCGCATCACAGGCTTCGGGCAGCTTCATTGGGCGCGTAGACTGGATATCACGCGCCTGGATTGCAGAAGTACACGCTGCGTCCACGCTGACGGCTGCGCAGCTTCTCCCATCGCTGCTGCGCATTGCCTCGCTGCGACACCCTCTGCGCCTGCCGCAGCTGTCCACCCAATCCGTCGTCATCGTCGCGCCTCATCCCGCCAACTTTTTCTGCACACCACGGCCATGGACGGCTCACGGCGCCACGGCCGCCCAGAAGAGGAGCTCTTCTTGGGTCATTCGAACAACACTCCCGCGACGCCTACCGTGGGCCCGCTGCGCATCAACAAGCGCGACAACGCCGCCTCGCCTCCCCCACGCGCAGGCTCCGCTGGCAGCCTGAACGAAGGCCTCGCCCGCCCGCCGCCGGTGCCCAACTTCCCTGCCCCGACGTCGACGCCTCCCTCCGGCCCGCTGCCGTACCCCGACGATGGTCCGCGTCCGCAGCCGGGTGCTGGGCGCCGCGTTTATACGCCACTTTCAGAGCGCGAGAGAACATCCAGGAACAACACGCCTGAGCAAGATGGATATAGGAACCCGTCTGGAGGCTCTCCGCGCACGCGATTCGACGCGAGTGACCCGCACCGTCCCACCGTCTCGGGATACGCCTACGCGCCGTACGCTGCGGACGACGGCCGCGCGGGGTCTTCGCAGGGCAGGCCTGCGGACAAGCGACAAGGCACGCCGAAGCCACTGCCCGCCTCCCCAGGCCCTGAGACTCCAGACAAGGAGGGCTTGTTCCAGAAGGCCCCTCAGCGCGCTGGGCCGCAGCCCCCAGAAGCAGAGGCGAATCCTTATCCAGAGTACCACCAACAGTACTGGCCGCCTCCGCCGACAGCGGCCTCGCCGCCTCAAAACCAACAAGCTCTGAGAATACCAAACCCTGCTGGTGTGAACCGTCTCAGCTCCACCGCATCCACATCTACCACGAGAGCCCAGCGGGGCTCCCCCCCTCCGCCAGAAACACCCGCCATCGATCATCCACCAGGAGGGGGGATAGAGGCCCGTTACGCAGCAGCTGGGATTGCCGGGCCTTCTACGCTCAGCAGTATACAAGGCCGAAATGCGGCGGCCACTCAGCGCCTGCAACAGTACGGCGGGCAGCCGCCGCAAGCGAACCCTCTACCCCAGCAGGCTCAACAGCCACCCCAGCGGCCGTGGACTCCGACGGAACAGCCTGGTTCACAGCCTCATGGCCCTCCCACGGTGTACCAGGGTCTCTCTGAGGTGAGGCCGCCGGCTTCCTCCACTCCTCCGGCCGGCCATCCCGCTGCAGCATCGCCGCCACTGTCATCTGCCGCACAAAGCACTGCCCAGCAAGCTACCGCCCCCGGGGCAGATATCCCGAACACTAGTCTTCGACCCGGTGAGCAGACGCTGGAGTCGGATTTCCAGCGGATGAACGTCAACGAGGAACCGCCCCCAGCGTACTCGAGCGTGCAACCACAGGCTCCTCAAGGCTACCCGAATGACAAGCGGCCCGCTCCCGCGAGCCAGCAGCCCCCTGCGCCAGCAGGCGCCGTAGCGACGACTGCTGATCCGAACCTGCAAGGACATCCTGCTTTCGCGAACCAACAAGGCCACCAGCCAGGCGCCGGAGCCCAGTCGGGTACGCAGCCTCCCGTACAGGTGCAGCCACAACCGGTACAGCATGCCGGGCCAAGCAATCTGGCACCTCTTCAGATCCAGCCTTACCAACAGAACACTTCTCCTGGCCCCGGGCCAGGCCCGGCATCGCCGCCACCCCTACCGGAAGGATGGATCGCCCACCTCGATCCTAACTCTGGTCATTACTACTATATCCACCTTCCGACTCAATCGACTCAGTGGGAGTTTCCTAAAGGCCCCACTCCGCTCAACCTCAACGAGCCTCTGTCCCCTACAGGAACTTTTGTCAATCCTCTGACATCACCCGGCTTAGGTTCTTTCTCCGGGAAGCCGATAGCTTCACCTGGGTTTCCGCCGCAGCAAGCTACGTACCACGAGAGCATGCCTGGCATGGCAGGACTGGCGAGCCCCACGGCCGCTGGCTTCACTGGTCCTCCCCCACAAGCCGGAGTGGACATGTACAAGATCCAGCCCACAAACGGTGTCTATTTCGGTCCATACTTGCGCTACACAAACATGGACCTCGAGCGAGGTATTTGGCTTGGTTCCATTCTGCTGGTCACAGACGCGCCTCAGCCTCCTACTATTCACATCCATCAAAGCGTGGATCTTTCCCCCAACCCCCGGCAATTGAAACCCAATCCGATCTACAGCCACCAAAGATGGATCTTTTACAGGTACGATATCGACCTCAAGATGGAAGAAGGCCATGCCGCCAAGTGGACATATGCTGTGACTTCTCATTTGGGATGCACACGCTACGAGTTCCTCGTTGCAGGTCGTCACGAGACGAGCTGGCGGTTCATTGCACACTCGGGAAACGACTTTGCGCTCAACGTTGGCACGAATGAACGCCAGAAGCTCGGTGGAGTAGGCTACATGTGGAAAGATATTTTGCAGAAGCACATCGAGTGCGGTGGCTTCCACGTCCAGCTGGGCTTGGGCGACCAGATCTATGCGGATCGTATCTGGAAGGAAATCCCTTTGTTGAAGCAGTGGACATCCACGAGCGGAAAGGAGAATCGCAAGAATTCGCCGTGGACGGCGAAGCACGAGGAAGACGTAACCCACGCGTATTTTCACTACTACACGAGCCATTTCGATCAGCCACACCTCCGCGAAGCATTCGCACAGATTCCGCACGTCCTCGCTCTGGACGATCACGACATGTAAGTCTTTGACCTTGCTGTTTGCAACCCCAGGCCAGATATGCTGACCGTACGCAACAGCTTCGACGGCTGGGGGTCCTATCCCGAATACATGCAATTCTCCAACATGTTCAAGAACATTGGGCGGATCGGTATTGAAATGTACCTCCTCTTTCAACACCATACAACCCTGGAGATCCTCCGCAACGTCAACAACGACCAGGACCTTTTCACGATTACCGGGACGGGCTGGCACTTCGTCAAGTATCTGGGCCCGTCGGTCGTGGTGGTGGGTCCGGACACTCGATCTGAGAGGAACCCCCATCAGGTCATGGCTGGCCCGACGTACCAAGGCCTTTTCCCGAAGGTGGCACTGTTGCCACCCAGCGTCCAGCATTGCATCTGGATGGTTCCTGTGCCCTTGGTCTACCCGCGACTGGAATCCGTCGAGCATCTGGCCAGCTCTATGGCCACCGGCAAGAAGGCCGTTACCGGCACTTTCAACATGCTTGGAAAGGTCACGAGCTCTGTCGCTGGCGTCGTTGGCGCCAAGGGAGTCGTTGGCGATGGCTTCAACTCGGTCAAGAAAGCCGTTGGCAAGTCTGGCTTGATGAGCGGTATCTTAAGTCCTTTTGGAGAGATTGACGTGCTGGATGAGCTCAGAGATCAATGGACCCACGAATCCAAGGTGAGTATTCCGTTGCCGGCTCTTGCGGTCATGTGCTAAAGGGTAATTTCTCAGGATCTCGAGCGCACCTACTTGATTCGCACGCTTCAAGGCATTGCTCACAACAAGTCTCTTCGGATGACGTTCCTATCTGGGGATGTCAACTGTTGCGGAGCGGGCCTCGTTCACGACCCGTCTCGCCTTCAAGACCACAAGACGATGTATCAGATCATTTCCTCCAGCGTGGTTAACAGCCCTCCTTCTTCCTACGTGCTACGGATGCTCCACAACAACAAACCTCTCTGGGTCCCTGCCAATGGCCACCGATCGACACAGAGTCCCTCCGACACCAAGGAAGAGATGATGGAGATTTTCACACAGGATGTGAACGGCCAACCCAGGGAGATGAAGCGTTTGATGGGCCGTCGAAACTACGTTGCATGTGTCATCTACGATCCAGAGATTGTGAATGGCACGTTCGGCCAGGCAGTGCCAGGCCAAGGCGGAGGTAAGCTGAGCATCGCGGTAGACTTCATGGTTCAGAACGAGAACCTTTACGGTGCGCCCATGAAGTACGGGCCGGTCATCATCCCAAGTTTGGAGTACGGCAGGTAGAAGGGTATGATTGCGGCCTTTGCAAGACGATAGCGCAAGGCTGGAGGACAAGTCATGCACGGTAATGATGAGACGATGCGGCGGCGATACCACCTTTTCCCCTCCTCCTTCTTCTTCTCTCAAGCTTCTATCTTCCTTGTCCTTCTTCTCCATTGGGCCCATATTAGCGTGCATTCGAGGTCTTGCTTGGTACACTTTGGCAGTTTAGCGACGCGGGGCGGCGAGCATGCATCGTAGACGGCATGCGGTCAACACGAAAGGGGAGAAGCGGCTGGTGTCGTGGTTCCGGGCGCCCGTACAATAGGAAGCGTGCTTACTAGACAGAATTTATGAAAGCCATGACCAAGGTGCAATTCCAATTCCCCAGTGTCCAAGGCCGAGCATGCGAGCCCCTGAGCGCAAGGAAAGACCCCGCCTCCTTGTCGGCGGAAGGCCCGTCATTGACGTGGTCGGCGGAGACATCTGCGGGCCCGTGCGCGCGCTCTGGGAATCCCTGCGAGCTCGGCGCCCGCGGGGACATTGGCAGGCACCACCCACCACCGTTCTTTCTCGCGACGTAGGTCGGACTGGCCTTTACGGCACGTACCTGCGAGAATCTGCCCCGGCTTAAGCCCAGTCGCCACCAGGCTAGAAGCGCTCTTCCGCATCCCGTCTTCCTTCGCTCCGTTCGCCATGGCAGCGCCCAGCGCATCTGCGTCGAAAATCCCGCGGCTGCTGCGCTCGAGTATCTACCAGAGCTCAATGCTTCGAGGCCAGGCGGTTTCGCCCCAGGCTCATTCGATGCTCGCCCCGCTATCCCGCAAATTCACATCTGCCGCCAGGGCTTGCAGCGTCCAACGAGCACACGGAGAGCGCGTGCCGCCTCCGAGTAGCGCCATGCTGCGCCAAACGACAAGAGAGCATCGGGAATGTCTCTCTGCGACGGCGCAGCGAGCGTTTTCCGCCACAGCTGCTCGTCCCAAAGACCACCACTTCGACACGCTCAAGTTCGTGCAAAGGCTCAAGGATGAAGGCTTGACGGAGGAACAGGCGGTGGCCATGATGAAGGTCTTGAGCGATGTGATTGAGGAGAGGTGCGTCGAGCCCAGCCCCGGCAAGCCTGTTCTGGCGCTGCCAAGTTCCCGCCTCGGTGCGCTGACAATCGCGGCACATTCAGCATACAAAACCTTACGCGGACCATGGTGCTCCGCGAGGACCAGGAGCGGGCTACATACACCCAGAAAGTCGACTTTGCGAAGTTGCGCTCCGAACTGCTGACGGCCGACTCGACCGAGATGTCCCTGACGCGCGCGTCACACGAACGACTTACGAACGAGATTGCGAAGCTGAACAGCAGGCTGCGAGACGAGATACAGCGTACGCAGGCCAGCGTCCGATTGGACTTGAACCTCGAGAAAGGCCGCATCAGAGAGGAGGCCAACGTGCAGGAACTCAAGCTCAAGGAGACCGAGACGAGGATCGAGCAGGAGACGGCGGTGCTCAGGGAGAAGCTCGAAGCCGTCAAATTCACGACTCTGCAGTGGCTGATGTAAGTTTCCTTTACGTGGCTGGCAGCTGCGCGAGATGTCGCGGTTAACGCAAGCACAGGGGCGTGTGCACCGGTACGGCAGCACTTATTCTCGGTGCCTGGAGGTTACTCATGTAAGAGCATTTCCAGCGGTACTTTGGGAGCGTGGTGGAGGGTTTCGCGTTTGAACAGACGGCAAGCTACGTTCCAGGCTTGACGGAAATTGCGCGCGTGCGAGCGAGCCCCACGAGAAGTAGCCGCCGCATTGACTGCCGGTCCCGAGGCCTGGCCGTCGTCTCGTAGGTGTGGAGCTTGACGGCAAGGCAAGAGGGCGCGCAGGAAGGCGGAGTCTGGGAGGGGTGCAGAGGCCAGCGCTTCGGACCGCGTCAGGCAATTTCTTCTAGAAACGCTATATTGAAGATCTCCCGCACACCGAGGCGGTGGGATGCCAGCCCAGGAGGGCGGCTGGAGGGACGGCGAACACATGTAGCATAGAGCGGCACGCGATGCCACAGGCGGAAATAGAAGACGGGGCGCCGCGACTACCGGTGCGCCAGCCTCAGCGCTTGCAAAGTTCGACTCAACCCGGATCGCGGGCAGGGAGATCTCGCAGACGCTGCTGGAGCACGGCCGAGAGTGCAGCCGGGGCTCGTGGGCCAGGGCTGCCAGGAGAAGGGCGCGAGGCGAGCAAAACAATGGGCGCGAGTGCGTCTCCTGGAGATCGTCGCGCGACACAACCAGGAGCCGGATCACGGGGCCTGGCCACGGCAGGCGCTGATTGGCGGCCCGCGGCGCTCTGCATGGGAAAAAAACCGGCGGGCCAGCGCGCAACGGCTGCCTGGCG
>RHKH01000025.1:183808-243602 GCA_009829795.1 Lasiodiplodia gonubiensis | reverse complement strand
TTTTTTTTTTTTTTTTTTTTACCTTTTCGATACTTCTGCCCTGAACGAGGTCGGCTACCGCTGCACAGGCGGCCTGTCTCACACGCCACTCCCTGCCAAGAATGTTAAGAAGCAAATCCTCCATGATGGCCTCGAAATGCTTATCCAGCGTTGCATTCGAGTCCTTCACAAGCGCATTCCAGATGTCATTCATCGAGCGTTGAACATTTGGGTTCGGGTCGAATCTACGCAGGTCAGCCAAGCCGCAAACAGGTTTATTCTCTGCTCACCTATAGCGGTATAATTTGGGATAAAGCTTCGGGTTCTCAGCCAAATAGCCGTCGACACTAGAATCCGAAAGAACGTTGCTGAGTCCGAATCTACCAAAAGCAGCTCGGCTCGACCAGATAGCATTGTTGGCAGCAAGGGACATGAACCGATAGACCAGACTGGAATCCCCGACTTCCGAGGCCAAGTTCAAGATATCCTTGTAGGTGGTCACTGAACCATCGCCAGTTGGGAGCGCTCCAGGTTCGAACAGCTGGGTGTCTTCCGAAACATTTCCAGAGAGGTTCGGCTTGTTATCGGAAAACGAGCCGACAAGATCTCGGACCAAGTCATCCTTGAGTTGACGATCGCCCTTTTCATAGACCAAGCCCAACCCGCGAGATGCTGCTTCTTGCACCACCTCGTCACGGTCTGAGAGGCATCCTTTGAAGGCGAGCTGGCACTCTGCTAGTCTGGACTTGACGGCGGGTAGGTGACCGAGGAATTGGATGATACTCAGGAGCCAGATAACTGAAGCTTTCTTCAGTGCAGGTTTTGGCTTGCGGCAATTGGCAAGAACTTTCTTCAGCACGAAGGGCAAAGTCTTTTCTCTAGAAGGTGCGGCCGGAATGGGGGCATCGATATCCATCCTCGGAGCTAATATCGTAGCGCTCCAGCTCCCCGCGAGGCAGGCCACTGCCTCTCCAACAGCAAACTGCGTCTCTGCCTGGCGGATTTCATGCAGCTCGAAGATCTTGTCTCCCACGAAGCTCAGATTGGCATCCGATTCATCATCGACGATCATGGCGAGATGGCCCAGTGCAAGGATCGCCTTCTCATTTCCGATCTTTGCACTTTCCATAAGCTTGTCTGTGAACAGGGTGAAGTTTATTTTAGCGATATCCGTCATACGCTCAGCCTTGACGACGAAAAACAAACTCAGCTCACTGATGGCCAGTGAGGTGGCATCTCTCAAGGTCTTGTCCGTTGAACGCCTGAGTACATCCAGGATCAGCTTCAGGAGATGCTGCAGCTTTTCCTCCGAAGCAGACGCACGGCGCTTCCTGGCAGTCAATCTGCTGAAGTAGTAAGATACTGCGAGAATTGCGCCAGCGGCTTCGTTGACCTGGCTGCCGACTGCCCTCTCCCATTGGTCGGCCCGTTGCAAAAGCAGAGATAGAGACTGGTCGGCTTCGGAGGCAACGACGGCACTGTGGGTGGCCAAGAGGCCGTAAGCGTGGGCAGCTACAGTCCGCGTTGGCTCGTGGTTGGAGAAAATGCAAGGTTCAAGCGCTCTGAACGCGGGTGCAGCCTGAGACATGTCCAGCAAGTCATCCGGGCTCAGCGAGCAAAGCTGGACGAACCTCTCGCCCAAGTCATCCAGAGACGTGCCTCCTTTCCAGAGAAGACCTTCCAGAGCCGCCCGCATGAGGGCCAGGACTGAATGCAGAATCGTTCCTTGATCCGATGCTGCCCGCTTGAGATATGATTTGACAGCATTGCGAGAATCAGCATCTGTCGATATCGCGGCGTCGAGCTTTCTTGCCCAATCGACGTCAACGGGTATGGCCATGCCATGCGTCCTAAGCGCCTCATCCATCAGGATCTGATGAACGAATCTGACAGTAGGAGCGAATGCATGGGGAAAATAGCGTTTGAAATGACGGACCTGGTCATTCGGGCGCCACGCATTTCTAGTGGCCGCCGACACCTCGGGCAACGAGAGAACGTAGATGGACAACTCTGCAAAGTCAGGAAAGGGTAAATGGGATTCGTCGCCTCCTCCTAGACCGACGCCACTCTGCGATGAATGGAGAAGCCGAGACCAGTGGGGATCAAGGCCTCGGCTTCCTTCTTCGCGAACCTCCTGACTTTCGGAAGTGGGGCCACTGATGGCAAGAATGTCAATCCAGCGCGCAACAACGTCTTTGTAGGGTAGGCATCTGTTTGCAAACCGCACGGCAGCGTAACGTGTGCTTCGGCGGAATGCTGAAGTGTTGGAGTCTGCCTCTTCCTCGGAGGACATCTGCTCGAGTAAGAGGTCTCTGAGACTCTTTTGGACGTCGGCATTCGAAGATGTGGCAAGGGCACCCAGCACGCTCGAAAGAGCTTCGTCGATGCTAACACCGGTGTCACGTCCAGATGTGTCATCGCTCAAGGATCTGAACAGCCACCGTAGCAGGTTAAGGCTGGGTTCAAGAAGTACCTCTTCGGGGGCTGCCTTGGCCAAGAGGCCGATGACCTCATAGACGTATCCGCGCAAGGCAACGTCTTCGTCTGAATTAGGCTTCGGCCATCCCTGATCTTCAATGAAGGCTCTGAGCCGCTGCACAAGCGTGGGCGCGACCGCATGGAGGTCTGCAGCAGACCCACGGCGTGCCGTGAAGTTGACAAAGGTGAAGATGGCGGTGCGCAGCTTGGTGGCTTCACGTCCCCGAGCGCTGCCGGCACTGTTCAAGCCGTCATCCACCGCACCGTAGGTAAGCCCTTCTTCAACCAGCCGGGCGACTTTGGACGTGAAAGAGGTCGCCGCTATGGATTTGGCAAGATACGAGAGAATTTTTATTTTCAGGGCCGGGCGAGCGGGTAGTTGACCACCGGCTGTGCCAAAATAAACGTCGTACAAGCTACCGATGACGCACGGGTCCTCCAGATCGGTGTTGGGCAAAGTACGCTTGAGAACGTCGTCGCCAATCTCAGATATGCGTGAGTTTGGGTCTGCCGACGCGTACACTGCAGGGAGAAAGCGCTCGTCGTCTGTGAACATGCCACTGACCAGGAACTTTGACGCCGCGACCTTGGCTTCTGTGAGGTTCATGCCGCCGTCTGCGGCGGGATCCCAAACGCCCGGCTTGCCCTGCAAGGTCAGAAATTGATACTCATCGGGAGACAGGCCGGGGCATGCGACATTAGACGCGTCCGGGCTGGCCCGGACGGTGGTAAACAAGATCAGCTTGCCAAACCAGAATGACAGGAACTTGGCATCTTCCTTGCCGAGGCCGAGCTTCTCGCGGAGCTGCTCGTCATCCTTGGACCCACGCGGCGGCAGTTGAAAGAGGGCCATCAGGCGCAGCACGAGGTTGAACAGCTGCGAGCCATGGGGGAGGGACTTTGCCGTGTCTGCTGCGATGCCGTTGATGAGGAGGGGCAGCAGGCCAAGGCGCTCGCTCAGCGGCAGGCGCGAGATTCCTTGCTGGACATACAGCAGGTCAAAATGGCGGATCAATGGCGAGTCAGCGTGCTCCTTAAACTGGCGAAGCAGGGCTGCTGCGGGAAGCTGGATTTCTCTGGAGCAGTGTCAGCGCAACACCCGGCAGGCAGGCAGGACGGGGACGGACTGCGGTCTCACGCGCGTATTGATATGCTGGCAAACAGAAATCACCTAGAGCAAGCGGCGGGCATCAGCAGCCGCGAAACGAGGCGGGCAGGGAGGCGGTGCAGGGGTGGAGGCAGCGCAGAGACAGGCAGGGGAGGTGGGGACTTGCCTTGTTCCTCACGCTCACGTGCTCCGAGGCGAGCTTGAGCAGCAGGGGGGCAAGGTAGGTGTTGAGGATGGTCTGGAGCTTCGCATCCGAGTCGGCCAAGGCGATGCGGAGCTCGACTTTGGCGATAAGCGCGAGCTCGCGCTCTTCCGAAGAAGCCATGGTGCGGGAGGGTGCGCGAGCAGACTACACGGGCGGGCGGAGCAGACGGCGGGCCATAAGGGACGGCGCGGTGGACATCTGTCTGGAGCAGGCAGGCCTGGCTGCGCGGCTCTGGTGAGGCGTCGAAGGCAGATGCTTGCTTGGCCTGGCTCGTGACCCACGGGCCGGAGAAACAATTGCGATGCCTCGCGGCGATGACGCCAAACCTAGCGCCGGAACCCAAAGCTACCTAAGCTCTCTCTACCTTCCACTTTGCCGCACCGCCCCTCGTCTGCCTGACCGTCGCCCTTGCGCTCTCTTCTACCCCCGTGCCCCGCCGCCTCGCTCGCAGCCACCGCCGCTTTCGCCCTCCAACCGCCCGCCAGCCTTGCCGGGCCAGGCTCTCCGAGTGCGAGCCCACCATGGACGACAACATTGCCAACTTCACAAGCATCACGGGCGCCGACCCTCAACGCGCCGCCCAGTACCTGCAGCTCACCGACAACAACCTGGAACAGGCCATCCAGCTGTTCTTTGACAGCCCTAACTTGGACCTCGGCGCTGGTTCCGCACACCCCTCCTCGTCCGCTGCAGGCGCGCGTGCCGATGAGCCCATCAATATCGATTCCGACGACGATGACGACGATGCTGTTGCCACCGAGGACGCTTCTCAGCCCGGCCACAGCGTGGAGGATGACGAAGCCATGGCTCGCCGCCTGCAGGAAGAAATGTACGGTGCTGGTGGGCGTGACGCAGACGCCGAGGTGCGCGCCCCGATGGCGCGGACCACCGAGACATTGGTTGGACCTGGCGGAGGTTACGATGAGGATGACATGCACACTACTATCATGTCTCAGATGGCTGCCCGACGGAGACCACCTGGTGAGTTGCGGGCCAAGGAACGCTGTGGAGCGATTTACAGCCCGGTCAGTTCCTCTCTTTGCTAACTTCGCTGCCAATTCGTGTCTAGGCCGTGCCGGCATCTTCAACCAGCAAACCGCTTCACCCTCCGTCTGGGAGAGCGAGGGCGATCCTACCGAGCGCCGCCGCGACCTCGCCACCTCCACCGGCGGAGCTTCTGAAGCCTCGTCGAAGTCCAGCCTTCTCGCCGAGATGTACCGCCCTCCCTTCGAGATCATGTGCCGCCTACCGTGGGACGAAGTGCGTGACCAAGGGAAGGAGGACCTGAAGTGGATCCTTGTCAATGTGCAAGATCCTGCAATTTTCGATTGTCAGGTTCTGAACCGCGACATTTGGAAGAACGACCAGATCAAGGACACCGTCAAGGAGAATTTTCTTTTCCTGCAGTACAACAAGGATGACGCGCGCGGCAGCACCTACGTGAACTACTATTTCCAGGCGCGTGACAGTGAGGACGCATATCCGCACATCGCCATCGTGGACCCGCGCACCGGCGAACAAGTGAAGGTGTGGTCAGGCCCACCGGTTCCGAAGCCGATGGATTTTCTCATGCAGCTCCACGAGTTCCTTGACCGCTACAGTCTGAACGCGAATGCACGAAACCCCATAGCCAAACGAAAGCCGGAAAGCAAGAAAAAGGACGTGCACCGCATGACCGAAGAAGAAATGCTGGAGATGGCTCTGCAGCAGAGCATGGCGGGTAGCAATGGCGGTGGTCCTCGTGACGAAGACCCCGATGAACTCACCAAGTCCGCTTCAGACATTAAAGGCAAGAACCGTGCCAGCGAGTCAATGAACATCGACGATCCGTTTGTAGCAAACGGTACAAGCGCTGCCGATACGCCTTTCGCAAGGATCTCGTCCACCAATCCCCACGAGGAGCCTTCCAGCGACCCCAAGACGACTACACGCATCCAGTTTCGCCATGCTGGTGGCCGCGAAATTCGCCGTTTCGCACTTACAGATCCAGTACGCCGCATCTATGAATGGTTGAAAGCTTCCCCGCTTGAAGAAGGCAAGGCTGGCGCTGAGTTTGAGCTTAACGCTCTCGGCATGAACCTCATTGATCACTTAGATGAGACGATCGAGGATGTCGGTCTTAAAATGGGTACTATTATGGTAGAGTACGTATAGGCCGGGCTCTGATTGTATTATGTATATATTAGAGGATTTGAGAACGGCTATTAAGGCGCCGGAAGAAAGACTTTTAATACTAGCTAATAGTATTATATACGGCGTTACGGAAAAATAAATAGATATTAACGATAAGTTTTTTTTAGTCTAGCGTATAGTAATTTTAACTTAAAGACTTAAAAAAAAACTATTATAAAAAAAAACTATTAAAACGTTTACTTTTAAGCGTCTACTTTTTTTATCCCCCCGTTTTTTATTTTTACCTCTTTATTTTTTATTTTTACCCTCTTTTAAATATCTATCTAATATCGCTATAAAAGATAAAAAGATTTATATAAATTAATATATAAAAATTATTATTAAATATAATCTTTTTAATAAAATTTAAACTAACTTTAATTTTTATAAAATAAATATAATTTTTATAAACTAAATATAATTTTTATTATTTTAAATATAATCTCTTATACTATATTATTTAATTATTATTTTATTTAATAATAGTAGTAGACGGTATAACTATTAAATATTTATTTAAATATATAATATATACGCTAGTTAGTTAATTAAAACGCTAGTAAACGTTTAAATTATTTAATTAAATATTTAAACGGCAAAAAGCTAATTATATAATATTAATATAAGCGATTACTTATTTTTACCCGCTTATTAAAGAATATATTAAAGACTTTTAATATAGAGATAATTATTAAATATAACTTTTTTTACTAGGGTAATTACTAAAAGCGATTTATATCTATATTAAAAGTATTAAATATAACTCTAGCGACTTAAATATAATTTTTTATTAAAATTTACTAACTTTTTAACGCTATAAAACTTTAATAAAATTAAAATCTAAGTACTTTTTCTATTTAACTAATAGTAGATATCTAGTATAATAAGAAATAAATAATTTTAATATAATTTTAATATAAAAACGTTAATTTTAAAATTAAAAGAGTTATATTTAGGTCGTTAAGATTATATTTAGTACTTTTATAATAAATATAAATTACTTTTAGTAATTATCTCTCTTTTATCGAAATATAACTTTTTTTTTAAAGTTAATTTTTAAAAGCGAGATAAAACCTTAACGAAACTAAAAAATAAATAATATTATATATAAATAATAATATTTAGATAAATCTCTATCTATTTTAACTAAAAAAAAAATATTTTATTATAAAAATCTTAAGTTTTTTAACTAAAATCTTTTTTAAAAAGTAGTTTTTTTAAGCTATAATAGTATTTTAAAAACTATTAAATTTTAAATTATTTTTTATAATTATAATAGTATATAGATATAAAAATATATATTATATAAAAAAAAAAGTAATTTTATTAAAGAATACTAGCGTTTTATACGAAAAATTTTAAAAGAGTTATATTTAGACGAGAGAAGTTATATTTAAGAGTTTTTAATAAAAATTAGTTATATTTTATAGTTATTTCTACTTTAATTCTAGATCTATTTTTTAATAGATATATATTTAAAATCTCTCTCTTTTAATAGTACTTTAGTAAAGTTAATCTTTATTAATACTATTAATTTTAACGAAATAGTAGTTAGTTTTATAGCTTTTACTTTTATATTTTTAATAGATTTTTTAAGCGTAAAAAACGACTAAAACGTAATACTACTTTTTTAGCTTTAGATAAACTTTAAAAACGCCTTTAATAAAATTTAAAAATACTACTTTTAATACTTTAAAATAGACTTCTTACCGGAATTTTTTCTTTTATAGCTTAAAGAATCTTATTTAAAAAAAAAAGAGATAGTATTAGGCCTCTAAAATATAAATAATAAGACGGACCGTTAAATAATTATTTAACGGCTTCGTAGATTAAATAAAAACTGAAATAATATTATTTTATTAGCTTAGTTATAATAGTACTAAAGTAGCTAAATATATTTATTTATTTATATCTTTATTATCTCTTCTTTTTTTTCTCTTTATTTTTAAATTTCTTTTTAATAGTAATACTATTTTTTTAATTTAAACTTTTTTATAAGTAGAATTACCGCGAATAGTTTATAGATAAAAAAATTCGCTATCTATTAATAGATTAGAAAAATATAAAGTAGAATTTTAAATAATTAGTAAATTATTATAAAAGTAAAAGCTAGGCTAAAGATTATTAATAACTATAGATTTAATCTAATAAATAGATTTTTTCTACTAATTTTATAGCTTTAGAACTCGATTATTTTAAAACCTTATTATTTTACTAATATTCTTCTTAATAGCGATACTATAAGTAGTATTTACGGTTTTAATAAAATTATTAAGTCCGTTCGCGAGAATAAACTTAAAAATATATTATTTTTTATCTAAGATATTCGTATAAATCTATTTAAAAGCGTTTATTAAAGTCTTATTAGTTATAAATTTATTATTACTACTATTATCTTTCTTACGTAGAGACTTAATAGATTAAATAAAATTAAATAAACTAAAAGCGCTATTAGAGTTATTTTATAAAGAGATTATTATTAAATATAATTTATTTACCCGTAACTAGACCGAATTTAATTTTTACCGTTTAAATACGATCTCTACTATCTTAAATATAATCTTTTTTATTTATTTTTATCGCGATAGAACCTTAACGTAACGATAATATAAGTATTTTTATAAAAAAAATAGCTTTAAATAAGTCTATAATTTTATATTTTAATATAAAAAATAATTTTTTTTATATAAATACTAATTTATTTAAGTAAAATCTCTTTAAAATTCGATTTTTTTTAGAGTACGATTTCGCCTTATTAAATTTTAAATTTTTATTTTTTCTTCTTCTCTATAGTAGTAGATAAATCTTAAATTATATACTATTATAAAAAAAAGTTATATTCTAAGCGAGAATATTAATATTTTAAGGTAAATTCTAATAAGATTAGATTTAAATAGAAGAGATTAAATTTAGTTTATTTAGCGTTAAATAGATTATATTTAATAATAATTTCTTTTATAAACCGCCGGCGGTACTAGTCTATAAAATACTATTACTAACGTTTTACTAAATAATTTTATCTTTAGTATTAATAAGTCTACGGCGTTTATAATAGTCGTTTAGCTCTTTAATCTATCTATTATAGTTTAAATAAATATATAGCTAGTCCGTAGCTTTTAAATCGTAAATCTAGCTTTTTTTTAGCTTAATTAAATTAGTCTATTTAAACGTTTAAAGTTTTAGATAGCGCGATATAGTATAGTCTAGTTTTAAATAAGTAAAATAAATAAAATTTACTAGCGCTTATTATAAGCGACTATTTTAATAATTTATAGATTACTATAAAGACTAAATAAATAAAATAAATATTTTAATAGATCTATTTAGCTATAAATACAACTGTAAAGCAGTGCTATATATAATAATAGAGTTTATAAAGCTTTTATATTTTTAAAAGAGATAATTACTAAAAGCGACTTATATTTACTATAAAAGTACTAAGTATAACTCTAGTAATCTAAATATAACTTTTTTAATTTTAAAGTTAACGTTTTTATATTAAAATTATATTAAAATTATTTATTTCTTATTATACTAGATATCTACTATTAGTTAAATAGAAAAAATATTTAAATTTTAATTTTGTTAAAGTTTTATAGCGTTAGAAAGTTAGTAAATTTTAGTAAAAAGTCGTATTTAGATTACTAGAGTCGTATTTAGTACTTTTAGTATAGATACGGGTCGCTTTTAGTAATTACTTCTTTTTAAAAAGCTTTTTAATAACCGAATTATATTTAACTATACTATTAAGCGTATTATTTATCTTAATATAGTTTAAACTAAGCTTTTTAAAAATATTTTTAAAGTTAGTAATATTTTACTTAGTTACGTCGAAGAAATTTTTATTTTTTATATTAAGGCCGATTAAATTATAAAGCTTATAATATTATAATTATATTCGCTAAAAAAACGTATCGGCGCTTCGCTTATTAGTCTAACGCTTAAACGTCTTTTATTTTTAAAGTAATTACTAAATATAACTTTTTTTTATCTAAAATATTTAAATATAACCTCTTTAGTCTAGATATAACTTTTTTTACCGTATATAAACTTAATATAATTTTTATTATCTTATTTAGCTAGAGTAATATCTATACGTAAGCTATTAATACGGGTTATAAATCGTCTATATTATTTATTAGTCGCTTACTAAATCGCTTGCTAGACTAAAAATTACGATACTTAGTATAGTATTATATATAATTTATAAAAGATTACTATTTCTTTTATTTTTTTATATATTTATTACTTATAAACGGTAGAAACGGCTTAAAAAATACGACTTATATAAATACTTTATAAAAGATAAATAGATATCTTCTTTTATATATAAGTTATATTTAAATCGCCCGTATATATATAAGTTATATTTAGGTTTTAAAAGCGATTTAAATATAATTCTTCTATATATAGGCGATTTAAATATAATTTATATATATCTAGACGATTTAAATATAACTTTTATACCCTTTATCTTATACGCTTAATATTATTATTTAAGATATTATAGTCGATCGCTAGCCGCTTACGGTTTAATTTTTATAGTAGATTTAACGGTACTAGCTTATTTAACGTTATTAATATTATTATTACTATTATTACTACCGGTATATCTACTATAATTAGTAGATTTAGTATTATATTTACTAGCTTATTTAATATCGTATCTACTACCGCTAGTCTAGATAAAGACGTTTAAATAAATTATAGTAAAAATATTATTAAAATAATAGCTATTTAGTATTAAAAAGTATTTATCTACTAGTTAATCTCGTCTTTTAACTACTTATTAGAGTTATTACTATTAGTTTTATTACTACTAGTATTACTACTATTAATCTTACTATTAGTCTAATTACTAGCTCGATTACTAGTCTTATCGCTAATATTATTTATTAAAAACTTTTTATCTAAGCGGCCGTAGCGACGCGTAATATATATAAAAATTTATTACTACTACTACTTTTATTATTAACGCGTAAAACGCTTTTAAAGACCTCGCGCTTAAAAATATATTATTTTATACGTAGATAACGTCGTAAGTAGATTTAGTAGTTATTAGTAATAGACTACTCTATACTTATACTTATTATAGTTACTATAGTAGTAGATATAGTCTATTAGTTAATTATAATTTACGCGCTTTTTTTAGATTACTTTAAACGTCGCGCTACTAGTAGTAGTAGAATTAGCTTAGAGGTAAAATTATTAATAATAATAGATAATAGAGGTTTAGTATAAATCTTTTAATAGTAGCGAAGATAGTAGCTAATACTAGTATTAAAACTAAGCTTTTTATCGCCGTTATTTATAGTAAAACGGTTTTTAAGTAGTAATATAAAGCTTATCGTATAAATATATATAAACTACCGATTCTAGTAAATAAGATATATATATATATATATAACTCTTTAAAGATAGTATTTATATTTACTATAACTACTAATATTTACTATATATTTCTTATTATATAGTAGATTTATTACAACTACTTCGGTATTACTAGAGAGTATAACGCGTAAATTATTACTCTTTATATATATTTATAAATATAGCTTATATCTAAATATTATAAGTAAATCTAACTAGTAAGTTATATATTAACGCCGTATAAAGCGCTTTATAACGTATAAATAAATCTTTTATAGTAAAATAAGTAGTAGATTTTTACGGATATCTATAAACTTAAAGTTTATTAATTTAATAACGTTATTAGTTATCTATTTAAAGCGGTAAAACTTATTTAGTTAATAGTAGCGGGCCTAATACTTCGCGGGTATATTACTAAAAAAGATATAATAGTTAGTATTATAGTCGGTAAGCTCGCTTATAAGGCGATTAAAACGACTTCGCTTAAACGTATATACTAGTTATTTAAAGTAGACTTTATATATCTTATTAAATCTTTTACGGACGTTCTTTACTAGATAAAAAACGTAGTAGTAATAGTAAACGTTTAGTAAATAGTCTTTAATAGTTTTTAAAAGTAATAAATTATAACTCGCTTATAATACTTATCTATATATAACTAGTTAGCTTTTATAATAGTCGTAAGCTACTACCGTCTATTATAGCCCGTTATAGCCCGCCGCCGTCTATTATAATCCGCCGCCGCTACGATAGTATATTACTAATTTTTAAACTATTAGATCGCAATTTATTATAGTTAAGTTTTATATAGCGATTAAAATTACGTATAAATAACGTCTAGTACTTATCTATTTTACTAAAATAAAGTCTTTAAATAACTAAAAATATCTCGTTATTATAGTTCTTTACCGTAGTAATAAAGATATATAAGTTATTATAGTTACGGCGAAGAATTTTATCCCGTAAAAGACTATTTTAGTTAAAAGACTAGTCTTATTTAGCCCGTTTCTCGAGCGTTTAATTCTTTTATTTAAAAACCTTAGAGTCCGACTTCTAAGCTTTCTTAATTAAGAGAATAAATAGTTAAGGCGGATAATTTATACGAGAATTTTCTTCGCGTACTACTACTATAATAACGCGGTATAGTAGATTATTCTAAAGTAGCGGTTTATTAATAAAAGCTTATATAGCGTCTATAGCGTATAAAAAGTTTTTACTTATATATCTAAAAATACGAGCGCTTACTTATTTATAAATTTCGTTAGCCGTAGAGTTTATAGCTATAAGAAAGTTTTTTAGCTTTAGATTAAATAGTAAAAATTTTATTAAATCGACTATAACGCGCGGGTCTTTTATATATAGTTCGTATATATTACGCGTAAAAAAAGTAGTAGTCTTTAAAAAACTTTTTATAAGTTTTTAAGCCTATAACT
The DNA here is from genome assembly GCA_009829795.1 of Lasiodiplodia gonubiensis. NCBI lineage: Eukaryota > Fungi > Ascomycota > Dothideomycetes > Botryosphaeriales > Botryosphaeriaceae > Lasiodiplodia > Lasiodiplodia gonubiensis. The sequence continues at coordinate 230,857 of RHKH01000025.1, read as the reverse complement.
TTTACTATAGCGTAGATAGTATAACGTTTAAATATTTTTTTTAATCTCTTTAAAATTTAACGCGTAGTTAGGCCTTTTAAAGAGAAAATCTATAGAGTTAAAAGCTTTAAATTTATATTTAATCTTAAAGTTAAACTTTATTAGCTTTTCTATATAGCGTATCTATTGTTTAAATAACTTTTTAATAGTTATAAAGTACTTAAAATTATTATAATTATATAGTACGCGGGTCGTATATAGCGCGTATATAAAAAAGTATTACTACGTATAAAAGTACTTTATAATAGTAAAGAGTTTTTTATTATAAATATTATAACGTACTTTTATATTAACTAGCTTTTTATTATAATAGATAATAGAAAGCTAATATCTTTAGTCTCTCTTTTATATATTAGGCTAGAGTAGAATATCTAAAATCGTAAAGTCTAATATATTAGTAATAAGTATTAGAAATAGAGTAAAATCGTAGTATTTAAATATTAGTTTTTAAATAAAGACTACTTTAAGCGTACGAAACGTATACGCTACGCCTTTTATCTATATAAAGAGAATATACTACTTTATAAACTCTTTATAAAACTTTTTTACTATTTTTTTTTAGAATTTAGACCGCTTTATATATAAGCTTATTAAGTAGTCTAGTAATTTTAAAGTACTTTTAGATAAATCGTCTATAAAAGTTAGCGAATCTAAGAAATATCTAGATATTACGATAAAAGCAAGGCTTTAACTATTTTTAAATAGTTTATACGCGGTTTAAGTCTATTATTACTTTTTTAAAAATAATTACGAACTCTAGAAACTCTACTTATATAGTATAAAAGACGTATTTTAACGTTTTAATATATAAGCTCTAGTCTTATAGGCGCTAAAGAATTATTTTAACGTATTTTTTATATTTTTTCTTACTATTAGAGTAGATTAAAATATTATTAAAGTATACTATATAGATAGTATCTATAAGACTTTTTAAAGCTTTATTAATATAGCTTTAAAACGTAGCTAAGGCGTTAGCTAAGCTAAAAAATATAATAAAATATTTATATAAGCCGTATTAGGTCTTAAAAACTATTTTCTATTTATTATCTTAACGAATATAAAGCCGATAATAGATATTACGTAGATTAAGTTTTATAAAAATCTTTACCTATAATAGATAGTTTAAAAGCTCGTTAATAAGAAAAAGTAGATAATAATTTTTAATTATAATTTAGTTTAGCTCTTAATAATTAATATATAACTATATAGTTTTATTAGACTTTAAAATAAAGAGAATTAGCGCTCTAGTAGAGGACTTACTAGACTAAATCTAGATCTTTTTAAATATCTTATTAATATACTTTTAAAGAATTTATAACTCTTAAAGTAAGAGATTATAGATAGATAGTTAAAGAGACGATTTATTTTTCTTTAGTTTAATAGCGTAGTTATATTATAGTAGTAGACTAAGCCGTTTATTAGTCGGGTAAGCGACTATTAGTAATATAAGCGTTAGTAGATAGCTAGTCGACCGTTAAATAGACTAAACTAGCGTATTTTTTTACCTAGTAATAGAGTAGCTACTATCTACTATTTCTATTATATTTTTAGTCTATTTAACTTTTAGCGTAAGACTAGCTATTATAAGACGGCTAGTCGTAAGTTTAACTCTTAGTACTACTATTAGCGCGTAACTAGTAGATAGTAGTATAGATAAAGTTAAATAATAGACGGATTAATATAAAATATATATCTATATCGCGTAGATTACGTAAATTACGTATTTTTTAGTAGTATATAAGGCGTAGAGTAGAAATAATATAATAGTAAAATACGTATACGTCGTTAAGCGTAGACCGCTTAGTAGAGTAATAAATACTACCGCCGTTACTAAAAAGTTAAAACTAATAGTTTATAAGTTTAATTCTAGCTTATAGCGCGATAGAGAACGTTATATAGATAAAAAATAAATATAGTAGTAGACTAAGCCGTCTACTAGTTAAATAAGCGACTACTAGTAATATAAGCGTTAGTAAATAGCTAGTTAACCGTTAAATAGACTAAACTAGTATACTCTTTTACTCGGTAATAGAGTAGCTACTACCCGCTATTTCTATTATAGTATTTTAAGTTTTAGACTAAGTAGTCTACTAGTTTATCTAAAATAACGTTAGCGTAGTTCTAGTATTTTAGAGAAAGCTTTTTTAAAGATTTTTCTACTAAAGCGGCTATAAGGGCGGCTTAATTTAGCGCGTTAAAAATAAACCGTATTATATATAGAGTTTATATAGATATCTTATATAATATTTTATAGTAGACTATAAAAATAAGTCGAATTTTAGTTATCTTTCTTTTAAGTAGGTAGAAGACCTTTAACGTTTTAAGTTTAAGACTTTAAATATATTTAATATACCGCTTTATAAGACTTAAGTCGGCTAGTAAAACTAGTAGAATTAAAAAGCTTAAAGCGCTTCTCTATAGTATTACTCTATATAAACGAGTTTTATTTAAATTAGATAATAAAGTCTATCTTAGTTAAATAGTTTATATCTAGAATAGCGTCGTAGCTATAAAAAGAAGTATTTTAAAAGAAAAGCGTTTTTATAAATCTATATCGCCCTTCGCTATTATAGACGGTAACTTTAAGTTTATAAGAGTTTTATACCGTTATAAAGTATTAGTTTAAAAACTTAGCTTAAAGTATACGTTTTATATATATTATAGACATGCGATACTAGAGTACCGCGTTTTAGTTAATAAAATTAACTAAGTAATTCGTATTAAATAATATTTTTAGAACCCGAGGTTTATCTAGCGTTTTAATTTAAATATTAAGGGTAATATATCTATTTTAATCTTTTTTTACGGGTTTTAGTAGTAGTTAGCTAAGCTCTACTACTAAAACTACGCGTTTTTCTAATAGTTATTAGGCTTTAGTCTTTTAAATCTCTTAAAATTAATATTTTTATAGTTCTTTTAAGAGCTCTAGCGGTTTTTTTAGTTATAGTAACTCTACGGCGTATTTACGCCGTACTAGTAGTTTAATCTCTAAGAGATATTAGAATTTTTCTTATTACTATAGATAGACCTACGGTAATTTAATCTACTACGCTTTTTTAAGGCTTTAGATCTAGGGCGCTTTTAACTAGTAATAGTAGCTTATTACTACTTTTACGTTCTCGTAAGAGTTTATAGATTAAGAGATTACTTTAATCTTTTAATAGTAGTATAAAGCGCGTCTATAGACTAAATATTCTCTTATATATTTTTTACTAACTTATTATAATAGATTTATAAGAGCGTATTTATAAAGTAATTAATAAAGAAGTCTAGATTATTAAACTTCTATTTTATCTACTTACGTAGAAGATTTATACTATTATAGTATTTATTATAAGTTTAGCCGGCTCTTATAGATCTTTAAAAAAACGTATAAGCGTTTTTTATACGTTTAGTAATAGAGTTCTTAATTTAATTCTATAAAATCTAAATAAACTCTATAAAAAAGAGAGAACTTTTATTAGTCTCTTTCTCTATACGGCTATTTACTAAGCTATATAGCGTATTATATTTTAAAGGCCCCCTTATAGTCTAATATATATAGTATTTATTTTTCTTACTAGCTACTTTTACTATAACGAACTTACGGCGGAGCCTATAAAGCTATTTATTAAATAAATACTAGTTTAGGGCTTTAAGTTTAGAGATAAAAAGCTTATATAAGCGTAACTACTAATTTTATTTAGTTTTAATACGTAAGGGTTATTTACCGCTTACGGCGAAGATATATTAGTTTAAAAATATATTAATACGCTCTTAAACTCTTTTTATTTAATTTATAATCCGGTTAAACTCGGTTAAATCTTATAGTAGTTATACTATAAGCCTATCTAGCTCGTTTTAGAGTATAATAAATACGGTAGGTAAAACTAGAGATTTTAAGCTACCGGCTACTATTATAAAATAGGCGGCTACGCTAGTAGTAGCCGCCGCGTTAATTAGTTTATTAAGAGATTCTAGAGTAATAGTTTAACTATTATTTAGGCCCTATATAACGTCTATATTAGATATACGCGACGCCTATATATCGTTAAAACGGAATATCGACTAGAATTTTATAGTAGTTATTTTAAACCGGCTATTTTAAAAAAAGAATTTAAATATAAGGTTAATATAAATAGAAAGCTTAAAATAGTAATAAGATAGTAATTAATTAATAATAAATAAATTCTTAAGAGATTTATTAGAAGTTTAAGAGCTACGTAGGTTTTATTCTATACTAGACGAGATTATATTAAAAGTACGTAACCCGTCTACGGCGGATATACGTAAAATATACTCTACGTATATATAGAGTAGGCTCTTAAGTTCTTATAATATATTAATAATATAGTATATTATTAATATATACTAATACTATTATAAGATATATATATTAAGAAAATTAGATATAAGCTCTTTTTTTTTATAATAAAGAGTTTCTTTTTAAATACGCTATAGTTATAGTCTACTACTTCTATCTTTATTTTCGTAGCTACTACTAGCTCCGAGATATCGAAATAAAATATAATAGTACTAGAACTAGTATTAAACTCTAGTTTTAAAAGATATTTTTTCGTAGTTTTCTCTTTATTTTCTTTTAAAATAGCCGCTTTATAGAGGAGTTTCTCTAATTATAGAAGAAATAAGAAGGGGTTTATTTCTTTTAGATTTTTAAGTTTATTTTTTAGAAGCGATTTTACTCGTTTTAACTACGTAGTAAATTTTTCTCCTCTATTTCTTAGCGAGATTTAGTTAAGTTTTTTTCGAATTAGATAGTTTTTTTAATTAAATTAGATTTAAACGCGTACTTTTTTAAATAGACGTTTAGTTTAATATTTAAAAGTAAAATTTCTACTTTAATCTCTATTAAAACGGTAAAAATCGTATAAAAAACATCTAATATTTTTATAAGACTAGATTTTAGAGGACTATAATCTATTTTTTAATAAATCTCTACTTTTTATAGTAGACTTAGTAGCTATAGTCTATAACTATATTAATATAGACTAAATATAGCTATTATATAGCTTATAAACTTAGTTTTCTTTCCGTATTAGCTAGTCTAACTAGTTTAATAAAGACGGATCTTATCTAGCTAATTTTTATAAAAACGTATTTATTTATTTATTTATTTAGTTTAGCGTCCCTTTAGAGTCTAAAACTATTAGAAACGGCGGCGCCTAGACCGCGGTTCTATCTACGAGTATCTACGTATTTTACTACGTTTATATTATATTTCTATAGATTTTTCGGCTATTTCTTTTAAGAAAACTTTATATTTTACTTAGAACTTAACCCCCTAGTTTATAGAAAAATAAATAAGAAGTTCGTTTAAATAACTAGAAGATAACGTAGAAAAGATTAAAAAAAATAAATAGTATTTACGTATTTTTATTTTCTATTAGAATTTTATTTTAATCGCTAATATCTTATTATAATTTTAGTAGTTTTTAAATACTTAGCCGTTAGGCCTTATCTTTTAGATATTAAAAATAGAATCGTTAATTCGAGCCGATTTATTTTCAAACCGTTTTTTATTAGAGCCTATAGATCTCTATATAATAGATAGTTTAAAAAAGATATTTAAGTATTTATTTAACCGTATTTTTATAGCTATAAGCGTTATTATCTACGTATTTAAAGCGGTAAAGATAGAACTTAAAGTAGTCGTACTTTATCTTTAGTTAATAGAACGTAGACACTATTTTCCGTATTTTTATAAATATTTTTAGCTTCTACGTAGCCGCTAAACCGTACGTTTATTTATATATTAAATTAAGGGCCTTTTTAAACTTCTTATTCTATCGTTTTAGAGTTTTAATCTTTAGTAGACTATAGTAGTAGCTTATAGAGATCTAAAGCTTTTTTATAAATAGTACGGTTACTCGCTTTATTTATAAATCGGCCGTCTTATTTCTAAATACGCTTGTATAGTTTAAATACTATTTTAGCGTAATTAAATTATCTTTATTTCGTAGCTTTTTAGCTAGTTTTATAGCCCGTATTTATTAGTCTTATTTAGACGTATTTATTAGAGATTTAAGTCTTTAAATTACGGCCTAGTTATCCGCGTAGATTTGAATATTTTTTCTACGTAGTCTCGTTATACGGCTAGTTTTAAGGCGTTTATAATACCCTTAACTTTGTCGTTATATATAAGACTTTCGGCGCCTATATTTATTTATTTAATAGATACTAATATAGTTTTAAATTAGCTATAGTCGTATTCTACTATTTTTATACCTACTTTACCGCGTAGAACGATAATAAAGGCGTTAGAATATATAAATATTTAACTATTTAAGACTTTTTAAATAGAGTCGGCGTAGCTATGCACCGCGTTCTCTTTATTAAATTTTAATATCTTAACCGTATATGATAGATTCTTAAACTAAGGTAAAAAGTAAAACGGTTTAATTTTTTCTAAATTAGCTAGTTACTTTTCTAATAGATTTTTAATCTATATTAATTACGTTTTCCGCTTTTATCTAGGTCTTTATTCTAGGTTAATTCGTTTTAGTTCGGTTTAAACTAGATAGTTTTCTTCTATTAAATTCGTCCGAAAGATATATTTACGTATATTATTCTCTAGACGAATATTTAATAGAAGTAGTCCGCTTTCTATCTCTATTAAAATAACTAGCGTAGTCTTAAATACTTTTAAAATCTTTTAAAGCGCTAGATTTTAGAGGATATTTATTTATCTTTTAAACTATATTTAATCTTTTTAGTAGATTTTTAAGTTATAGTCGGCTATAGTAGTTACGTACGCTATATATAACTATTATATAGCTATAGAAAATAGACTTTATTTTATATTAAAAAATCTAAATAGCTTTAAAAAGACGAAATAAATTCGACTTATTTTTATAGAGATATAGTCTTTAAAGATTAAGCTAGAGTCGAAAAAAATATCTAACTAACGTACTAAAAGCTCTAGTTTAACTATATTTCTATTAAATAGACGGATATTAGTCTTTTAAACTTTTAAATCTTTACTTTTTAAGTTAAAATTAACGAGTTTAGTCTTATTAAGGTCGAATTCTACGTAGTTTTCTCTACTTTACTTATAAAGCTTTTTTACTTTCTCTTTTATAATCTTTTAATTTTTTTATAGCTACTAGAGCTAGCTATTAAAGTAATATTATTAATATAGAAGAGATAAGTAATTTAAAATTTAAAAAAAAGCTTCTAAAGATATATAAGAAATAAAATTAGCGAGACTAGGCTTTTTTATAGTATACTAGTCTTAATTAGACTCGTCTTTTCTATTTCTCCGTTAAAAGCGAGGCCTAGTTATTAATATTATATAAATAATTTTATCTACGCGAGTAGATTTAGTAGTATATAAATTTTAATAAAAATAACTAGTAATCGTTCTTCGGCGATATAGTTAAAGGCGCCCTTAATATCTAAGAATAAAATAAAGATTTTACGTTTAAAACGGCGGTTTTTCTCTATTTTATTCGTTAATATAAGCGCGGCGTCTATAGTAGACTTTTTAAGCCGTCTCTCTATTTACGGTTATAGATATATTAGACGGCTTTAAATCTCTTATAAATATACGGAGATTTTTTTATACGCTTAGAGTAACTAGCTTTTAATAAAGATAATATTAACGTCTTTCGCTAGTTAAATATAGTTTATAATAAACTTATCTATTAACTTCTCTTTTTATATCTTTTAGTAGCTAAATCTCTTTTATTATAGCTCGCGTTAAGCCTCTAATAATTATTTTTAAAATTTTTTAAGTAGCTCTATTAACTAATTCTTAATCCCGCGACTAAATTATAAGTTTTTCCGTTTCTTTATAGTAAGCTAATTAGTATACTAGACTTATATAATTTTCTTTAAATACTTATATACGTTCTTTCTTATTACCGCGCTTAATATAGATAGTAGCTCTAATTATAAAGTTTTAATAAACTACTTTATATTTTAGTAGTAGAACTTTTCTTTTCTTTTAACTATATTAACGTTTTTATTCTTAGCTAGCTTTAGTATTGATTAAAATAGTCGATTTTTTCTAGATAAAATCTTTAGTCTAATCTTTTATTATTTAACTCGTTTAAATTAAAGTTCTCGAGCCTCTTTAACGCTTTTTAAGCTTTTTATTTCTTTTTTTTCTTTTATAGCTTCTTAATAAGCTTCTCTAAATTTTTAAAGAATAAGTTACTATTTCGTCTATACTTCTTTTTCTTTTTATAACGGTCGCCTAACTTATTACTATACTTAAAACTAAAGTTAAAACTTAAACTAAAGTTTAAATTTAACGGCGGGTTTTTACTATACTTACCGCTATTAGCGGCGGTTTATCGCTTATCGCGGTTTAAAGCTAGTTAAAGACTATAAAAGCTTTTTAGTATTTATTTTCTTCTCTATAACTCTAAAGATTTTTCTTAAAATAGCTACTATAAATCTAAAAGAGAGTCTTATAGTAGTCTAGCTCTAGTTAGTCGTTTTTTTTATTTTATTAATATAATAGCTTCGTTCGTCGCTTATTTTACAGTTACTTTAACTCGGACTAGTAGATTATTTATTTAGTCCTTATTAAATACGGCGACTTCTTAAGTTTTTTTTTAACTTTAAGACTAAATCTTTTTTATAAGTACTTTTATCTTTTACTTTATAAAGATTTTATCTACTATAAATTTTTTAAATTTTAGCTTAAGAGACTCGCTTTTATTATTTTAGTTTATTACGCTTTTAGCTAGAGGTCTTACGCCCGCTAGTATTCTTACGTAAGTTTTAGTTACTAATATAACTTTTTTAAGACTTACTTTCTATAATTATAGCTTTAGTCTCGTCGTTTATAGTTTTAGAGTAAATCTAGCTATTTAAATAAGTTTAGAGACGTTTAGTTTTATCTTTAAAGTAGTAGATTTAAAGTCTTTAAAAATATCTAGCTCGTTAAGTACTAAAAAGCCGTCGTTAAACTTATACTCTTTAGTAGTTAAAAACGCTAAAGATAAATTTTTTTTTTAAATTCTCTACGCTTTTAGCTATATTTTCTAGATATCGTCGCTTAACTTCTTAGACTTACTTTAAATAAATACTTTTAGTATATTTTACTTCGGTTTCTTAATAACTTCTATTTTTTTACTAGACTAAGCCGCGCTCTAGTCTTATTAAAATACTTTAAATAAATCTTAATTCTTAAGCGTTTTACTATCTAACCGTAGATTTTTAGCGTAACCGTTTATCTAGTTCTTAAGCTTATTAAAAATAATAATATATTTTTTCTAGAATTTTAAATTTCTTTACTATTTAGATTAGTCGTTTAACTTCTCTTAGAAGCTTCTCGTAGCCGCTTATATTAGCTCTCTTATATTAGCCTTAATTAACTACGATAACGAATATAAAATTAAAATATTTATTTTCGTTAATACTCTCGCGCTACGTATTTATCTTTTAATAACGTCGATTTATATTAAATTTAGTTTTAAAACGCTAGCGACTATTACTATTACCGCTATAAAAGATTTCTTTATCGACTTTATAGCTAGCGTCTTTTTATTTCTAATACTTTTTATAGTAAAGATAGCGAGACTATAAACTATTCTTATAATTACTTTTAAAGCTAGAGATACTCTCGCTCTAGCTTAGTAATTTAATAGATATTTATAAAGTAAAATTATATTACTAGTTTTAAAAGCTAGATTTATATTTCGTATTTAGATTCTTTTTATTTAGTAGCTAGCTAGATAGCTCTTTTATCTTTAAGTTTAAATAGTTTTTACTACTACTATTACTATTATCTATAGTATATACTCTTACTCTTTTTAAATATTAGCTTCGCCGGCTATTCCGCGACCGGTTATAATAAAACGGTCGTTTTTTTAATACTACTAGCTATTAGCTATCTCTAGATCTTATTATTAATTATAGTATTATATCTCGTTTCGACGGCTCTTATTCTATTAATAAAAATAAACCCTAATTTATAAAAATCTATAGAGTTTTTTCGGCTAAACGTATTAATCGCGGCGCCGATTTAAGTTACGCGACGATTAGTTTCTTAATATAGAGTAGACAACGGGGCTTTACTAGTAATACATATATAGAAACGTTTAAATAATAGATTTTTAATTTACTAGCGGGCTACTCGCTCTAGTACGTTTTAAAAAATATTATAAAGTTTGTTTCTAGCGGCCGTTAGGTCTAGTAAAAAAAACTTCTAGTAAATTTTTATCTTTTAGCTACTAAATAGTATATACTACTAATATAGAGACTAAATCTAATAATAAACTAAATATATAAATAATTATAACTAGATCTAGATTTGTAAGAAATCTAAATACTACTATCTACTAGATTCTATTTAACTAGGCTAGGACTAGACTTATATCGAAACTAGACCTATACTAAAACTAGACCTATATTAAAACTAGATTCTATTATTTAATAAAATTACTTTTAGTAATTAAGCGTTTTAGAGGCTAAGCTATTAAGATAAATATAATTTTTAGACTAATACGCTTTATAAATAAAAAGTAGATAAGATAAATTTCGTTAGTAATACTAATTTTAATAGTAGTATTTTAAAATATAACTTTAAGTAGCGAGAGAAAGCTATTAAAAAGAAAAAAAAATTTCTACGAATTTATCTAACGGACTATTTAATTATTTAATTACTAAAAAGTTTAGTAAGATTAAATATAGATCTTACTTAACTTAAAAACGTATTAATAACTTATATATTAGTAACTTTTTATTATTATAAAAGAAAGAGTTACTAGTAAAGCTATTTTATAACTATAAAAAAGTATTAACGTAGGATTTTACGTATATAAAATAAATACGTAACGATATTATACTATTTTAAATAATTTAGATTATACTATACGAACTTTAGTAAGCCTATAAAATTCTAATACTCTAAGCACTTAAGAAAGAAATAGTAAAAATATTAAATAATCGAATTAATCGTAGTATTCTTAAATACTATTATTTATTATACTAAAACCTATACTTTCTAATTAAGAAAAAGAACGAGAAATACCGCTTAATTAACTTAGCTATTAATATAAATCGAGTAACGCTAAAGAACGCTTATCTACTATTAAACGTAGATAAATTTTTAAAATAGTTTATAAATAAGAAAGTTTTAAGTCTATTTAATTTCTTTTTTAGATACGATTAGATGCCTCTTATAAAGAAAAGCCGTAATCTAACGGTTTTTTATACTTTTATTAGTCTACTACGTAATACTACGTTACTATAAAGAGTAATAAACTTAATAGCTTAATTTTAATAAGCTCTAATAATAATACTTAAAGAATAAATTCTCTATCGCGCTAGAAACTTTATTAATAATATTATAGTAGACGGCCTAAAAACTAACTATAATAATAAAGTTAAATCTAGTCTCCGCCAATTTATAGTAGAATATATCTAAAATATTAATATAGTTTTCTTTAATCTTAAAAGAGCCGGCTATATAATCTTTATAAAGAAATTATACTTCTATTAAAAAGATATTAAGATCTTTAGATATATCTATAATAGCGATAGTAGATATCTATAAAGCTTAAAAATTAAAAAAAATTTAAACTAGCCGCCTTATAGAAACTAATATAAAATTAAAATATTCTTAAAACTTTACGGTTACTATTAAATATAGATTAAATATTATAATATCTTTATAAAGCTTTTATATAACTTACTTTATAAGAATATTAAGTTTCTTTAAACTAAGTATTACGATACCGCTATAAATATACTAAAATAAAAAATTATTAAATTTTCTCTACTTATCTAGATCGACTATAGTCTAGAAGTAGAGAATATTATTCTCTAAATAAATATATTTAGAAAGGGCTAAAGCGCGTATCTTTAATAAATTAGCCTAAATAGTAAACGAAGAGCTATTCGCTTTAAATTAAAAATATAATTTAAAGCTAAAAAAGTCTATAACTCGAAAAAGTTAGAATATAAAGCTTTAATATATATTTTAAAACGTCTCTAGTATTAGCTATATAATACTAAATTTATTATTAAAATAGACTATAATATATTAGTTATATAGATTAATCGGACCGCTATAAATTTACTAAAAGCTTTAATTACCCGATAGCTAGTCTAGATTTAATTAATAGACTTTAAAATCCGTTATATTCTAAAAAAAAGAATATTATTATAAATACTCTATCTTAGTATCTAGAAAATAATTCTTTTTAGATAAATAAAAATCTAAATAACTAAATAGACGCCTAGCTTAGCTATATATAAATAGACGAGAAAGAATAGCCGAAATATCTAAAAAAAGATAACGTTTTATCTCTAAATAATCCGTTTATAAGCTAAAAATAAATTAAAATAGCTAGATAGCTAATAATACTTACTCGATTTAAAGACTTAAATTAAAAAGAGTATATATTTTTTAAGAAAAGGGCGCTTCGCTTTCTCGTCTTTAAAAAAATATTATTTAAGAGGCCTATAAGAATAAATCTAATAAAAAAAATAGTTAATAAAAAGAAATAGAAGTAAAAAATCCTTCGTTAGCTATATAATAAATATAGATATAAAGGTTAAGAAGCTATTTATTATAAAATAGTAAATTAATACTATTAGTCTAAAGTATAAAAGAATATTAAACGCTATATATTAATCTATAAATAATATTAATAAAGAGTCTTAAACTAATTAAAAAAAGCTTTATACTCTTTATAAATAATTAATTTAAAAGAAAAGTAGATAATTAATATAGTTAATAGATATATTTATAAAGCGAAAAAATAATATACGCTATAAATAGACTTAGTTTAAAATCTCGACCGATAAGCCCAAAGAGCTAAGTAAGAAAAAATATAGATTATATTAAAAGCTAAAGATAAGACGTAAAATATTAGAGACTAATTTAAAAATAACCGAAATTTTTAAAGCCGATAAAAGAATAGCGAAAGCTTTAAAACTAAAGACTATAACAATAGAGACGACTAGTTATAAACTAATAAAAACTAAAGTAAACAGTCTAATAACGGAAAAGATACTAGAAGAGACGCTAACTATAACTACAATTATAACTACGATAAAAAAAAATTAAAATAAGCTATAAAGTAAAAATCTAAAGAGAAAAAAGTAAACGGCGTATTATATTAAAGTAAAGAAAAAAGTTTTAAAAAAAGATAGTATTTTTAACTTTAGCACTATAATACTAGTAATATAACCGGCGTTAAACGCGGATTTAAAATCTATCGACTCTAATAATTTAAAAGTATATCTACGTTTCTTAAAAACAATTTCTAAAGCTTTAATAATTTCGAATTTTTATATAGAGACTATATAAGAGAGTCTAAAAAGCTAAACTAAAGAGATATATAGACTAAAGAATTTAATAGAATAGTTACTTAATAATAAGTATAAATACGTTAAATATAATATTTAATAGTCTTTAAGAAATATAATATACGCTTATATTTAAAAAGCTTACGTAAAAAGTACGAGAAAAACTAAAAGATTTAAACTTATAGTTATTAATTTACCCGGCGCGAGATACGCGACGGTATTTAAGCTAAAAAAAGCGCCGCTAGATTTAGAAAATACTATTAGTTTAAATACGACGCTAAAACTTAACTTAGATATCGCGTTTAAGAACTAGAGCTATATTATAGTCTAAGCTAAAATTAGTAATATAAAAAACGAGACTAAAGTAGTAATTAATATAGATACGAATATAAGTATTATTAATAAAAAGTTTCTAAAAGAAACTAAAACTAGTTATTAAATTCTAGAGATAAAGTAACCGATCTTTTTATAAAAAATTAATAGCGAGACGCTAAATAGCTTTAAATATATTATAATATTTTTTATCTTTAAAGTCTAGAACTAGAGTATATAGATAAAAGTAATCTTTTATTAAAAAATCTATCTAATCGACGATAACTAGAGAGTACTATTACTAGAAATAAACGTTTTAGATTTTAAAAAGATAGTTATTAACCCGCTAAGAAATTATCTAAGACTATAGAGTTATAAAAAAGCCGAGATATTAATAAGAGTTAAGTCGCGCTTAAAGAAATCCGTTTAAAATATAAAGATAAAAGCTATAGAATTAGCTACTATTCTATTAAAATTAATAGTATTAGTAAAGATTAACTTTACTAAAATACTACTAAAAGAGAGAGATTTTAAATATATATCTATTAAAAAATAGATTTAAAGTTAAAGTAATTAAAATTTAAAGTCTATAGCGTATACGTACTAGTTAAATACCGAAACTAATAGCGTACTACTAAGAAACGACTCGGACTAACTAGTAAAAATTTAAAGAAAATAACTAATAGAAACGGTTTTTAACTTAAAACTATTTTATATAAAGATACTAGATACGGCGTAATACGAAGCGGCTAAATTTAATACTAATAAAATTAATCTAAGTCTAGAAACTAAGCTCGAGAACGGAGTAATAGTATATAAAGACGAATTAGTAGTAAAAGTCTTAGTAGAGATAGTTAATAAATATTTAAAGATATAATAGAAAAAAAACGATTTCGTCCGCGTATTAAGTAAACGGTAGATAACTATTTCTTTAAAAGATAAATAAAAATAAAATACTAAGCTTTCTACTAAAGTCTATTTAATATCGAAGAATAAAAAAGAATAAATTAATAAGACTTTTAATAAACTCTATAAATAAAGTAAAATAGACTAGACTAAGAATTATACAATATTTAAATTTTTCGTATTTATTATTTAGAGATAGATATATAAAGATAAAATATAAATAGAAAAGCTAAAAGTAATAGTTAATATTTATAGTCTAAACTAAATTAGCTAAAAAAAATTCTTACCTGCTCTTAGTTTAAGAAGATATTATTAGCGCCGTAAAAAGATTTAATTTTATTATAATAGTAGACGCTACGGCCTTCTTTTACTAATAAAGAGTAAAAGAGAAAGATTAGTATAAGCTAATAGTAAATTTTTATTAAAGATAAAAGTCTTTTAACGTCGTCGTAATAGATTATATTAACTTAATATCGTACGTCTAGCGGTAGTTAAATAAGATTTTATAAAAATATTAAGCGTTTATAAAGGCGTATATTAACGATCTAACTATTTATTTAAAGATATTAAAAGACTATATAAAGTATCTAGATTTAGTATTTAGAAAACTAGACGAATTTAAAATTATTTTAAATTTAAAGAAAAGCTTTTTAGCTATTTATATACTACTTTATTAGGCTAAAGAGTAGACTCTTTTAGATTTTAATTAACTAAAGAGAGAGCTAAGATTTTAGTTAATATACTATTTCTAAAAACGTTAAAAAATCTAAAATATTAGATCGGTATAATAAAATAGTTATAATTTAAAATTTTATATTATATAGAAATTATAAAGTCTTTAATAGACTATAAAATAGTATTACTATAAGCGAGTCTTAAAGGCGGAAGCGTAAGAAAGACTTTTTAAAAAAAATAAAAATAGTACTACTAGAGAATAGAAAGACTATATATAAGACGGTAAAATAGTATTTAAAAAGTCTACTATAACTAATATACTACGATCTAGACCGATACTTATACGTAAACGTTAATATTTTAAAATATAAAATTAATACGCTTCTATACTATATAAAAAAGAATTTAAAGCCGACTATAAAAAATAAAAAGATTTAACTATAAAAAAATAATTTAATTTAGTCTATTACTTTTCTATCGCGTACTCTTAAGCCGGCGAAGACTAAATACTAGCTAACTAAGCTAGAAATAGTTAAAATTATATAAATATTACGTAAAGCTAAATATATAATATACGCTAAATTAAAAAAGACGTTATACTTCTTTATTAATTACTACGTAGCGACTTTTATAGCGGAATAATATAATATTTAAACTATTTTAGCGATAAATAAGATAAATTTAAAGCTAGTAACGGCTAGTTAGTATATTTTTTAATTTAATATAAGAGTATTTTACCGCTTAAAAAAAGGTATTTAGTCTTTAATATACTAAGCCGTCTAATCTTAGATAAAAGATAGGACGAGGCGGACGGTAAGCTAAAAAAAAACTAGATATAGTATAGACTTTTATAGTAATAGTAATAGCTATATTTAATAAAATAAAGAATTAAATCCGCTTAGAGTACGGTAATAATACGTATTAAATAAGAATTCGCGACGTTTTAGCGTCGGTAAACGTAACGAATAAAGCTAAGAAAAAGCGTATAGCGAAAAAGACTTTTAAAATAATTATTATCGCCGAGGCGGAAGAAGAGTATCTAAAAGCTACGTAGTAGTAAAATTTAAAGTTAAAAGAGTAGACTAGAGATAACGTATTAAAAACTAAAGATAATATATTAATAGCTATAAGACTATCTCGAACTAGTAAAAGCCTAATAGAGATTAAAAAATACGAATACGTAGTATTATAGTATAAAAACGGCGGCGCGATAGCTAGAGTCGATAAATTTAAACTTAATATCGAGCGACTAAGTATCTAAAAACTAATACCGACTATTAAATAAGCGTAGAAATTAATAACTAAAAGTATAACGAGTAAGTTAGTAAAACTAGCGGCGAAAAAAAAAAGACTAAAGAAGAATAAGAGTCTAAAGACGTAGTAACTAAAAAAAATAAATAATAGTAAAGCGCGATAAAAAAGACGCGTAACGCGAGATAGTATAAAAGCGGTAGACTTAAATAAAAAATAATATAAGCGGTCTTTCTACTATAAAACCGGACGTAGTTTATTTTAAATAGTAAGTAAAGGTCTAAATTCTAGTTTATAAGCCTAAAGGCCGGACTAAATTTAAAGTAAAACTAAAAAAATCTTAAATATTTAAAGAGCGGACGTCGCCGTATTTATTAAATAAAATAGTAAGAGTAATAGCTAACGAGACTACTATTTAAAAGAAAAAGATAGATCTAAGCTAGAGACTATACTTTTTTATATATAACGGCCTAATTTACTATACTAATTTAGAGAATAGGCGGTAGCGTCTTTATATTTTCTCTACTATAGAAAAGAAAGTCTTTAAGATAATATATAATAGATAATTATATAAAGGGCTTTAAAAGACTTATAATCGATTATAATTCTCGATTTTTATTAAAAAAATAGTTAGAAAACTAAAAAAATATATTAAATATTACTCTATCTACTAGCTATACGTAACGAAAAGATACGCACTCTATAAAAAATTATATCTAATATATAATTCTAGAGAATCTAGAGAAATTTAAATAATAGACTTTATTATTAAGCTTTTCTCGATAAAAAAGAATTATAATACGCTTTTAATAATAACTTATAAAATTACGAAAAAGCTACTACTTATTATAAATAAAGAAAATTAAAGAGCGGCGAAATAGATAGACCGATATTTTAAAAAGATTTTATTTTACGACTAGAGCCTTCTAAAGATTTAAATATTTAATTAAAACCCGCGATTTATATTTAGATTCTAAAAGACTTTATATATTAAGTTAAAAATTACTAGATATAGAGCGACGGCTTACTATTTATAAACTAACGAGTAGAGTAAGCGCTCGAATTAAACGGTAGAAATCGCTATAAGATATTAAATAATAATATATTTTAACTTAAAATAGATCTAGACGATTTTTTTTATTTAAGTCTCTCTAAATAACGCTATAAGCGCGATAACGGGTTTCTTTTCTAACTAGCTATTAATAGAGATAAACGCTAGATTAAACGCTTTAAAAGCTTTAATAAATATCGCTACTAATTAAAAATAGAGAAGAGACGCTACGAGAAAAGAGATAGTAAAAGCGGTTACTTTTATAGTAATTAACTAAAAGACTAGATATAATATTAAATATAAGCTACTAAGACTAAAGAAAAAAGATTAAGTATTTTTAAGACTCTACTAAAGTTATAAAATATTAAAATACGCGAATTAAAAATTCTACTACTAGAGAATTAGGCTATTTACTATTAAGACTAAAGTCGGCCGCCTTGCTTACGAACTAGACTTATTAATAACTATATCTATTTATTTAATAGTATTAGTAGCGTATCTAGAGCCCGTATTAAAGAAACGAGATTTATATAGGCGAATAGCGTATTTAAAGCCGAAACTAATAGTTAAATAGAATATAAAAGATCTACTATATAAAATTAAAAAGATTTTAAACCGTAAAGACGTAGAGATATACGAAAAACTACTAATTAAATTTTTAGTATAATAGATAAAATAGAGCCCCGTCTATAATTAATAGTTAATAAAAAACGCGCTACGCGATATAAAGAAGCTAGTAGACGAATATAAAGCGGACTATTTAAAAATAAAGCGAAGCCGGAGAAAAAAAAAACTAGATATAAATACTAAGCGAAGAAAGTAATATTAAAAATATAAAATAATAACTAGATCTTTTAAAGAATAGAAGACGACGCGCGAGCGTATAAGCGCGTAGAGCGCGAAACTAGATATATAATAAAACGTTATTTAATAACTATACGTAATATTGTAGAACGCGAATTTAAAAGTAATAAAATTTTTATATATATCTTAACTACTACTATATTATATACTTTTATCTCGTAAGAGTATAAGCGTATTAATAATATATAATTTTTCTTATATATAATAACTAATATCGAGCGTCTAAAAAAAATCTATAAGCAATTTTAAAAAATCTATAATAGAACTTATAACTCGAATACTACTATCTTTAAAGCGCGCGCTATTATAGATTTAGTTTTCTAGTTACTCTAGTACTTTAGACCCGATTTAATATAGAAATTTAAAATTAAAGACTTTATAACTATCTTAACGGCGCTAAAAAGTAACGAGAGCTTTTAGATAAACTATAACGCGAGATACGCTAAAGACTTATTTACTAAATTCTAAAACTATAAGACCGACGACCCGATTCTAAAATTAATTTTAAAGATAAAGGCTTCTTCTATAATATTTAAAAGCGCTTTTATAAGAGTAATTAGACTTATAAGCGATTAATAAGTAGAATAAAACGCGCCTAAAAAGCTAAAGACGTAGATATTAAAGCCGGACGAGACTAGATTCTATAATAATTAAAATACTACCGGTAAAGATAAAATAGCTAATTTTAAAATTAAAAAAAATCTATACTACTATTAAAGCTTTAGTAAGTCTACTATAGCTTTTAAAAGATAGACGTAAAATAAAAGTATTTTAAAATACTTTATTAGCTTTAATAAGGTCTTTAAAATACTAATATATAACGTACTATTAAACGTTACTATTAAGAATCTACCGCTAGTTAGCGACTTATTTACTCTAAATTTAACTATTAAAAATTACGCTAAGACCGATACCGTTTAAAAGCCCTCGATTTTCTTAGCTAAAATCTCGAATTTTAGCTTTATAGCTATCTATGCTATTACGTAAAAGCGTAGTAAAGAGATAAAGAAAAAGATTTTAAATCTACGCGAACTTTATACTCTACTATATATTTAAAAATCGACTTTATCTATTTAAAGTTTCGTATAGAGCCTCGCTAGTACCCTAGCTAAAAGCCTTTAAAATTATATAACGTTTTAAGTAATATTTACGGAGAAATCGTATTTAAATCTTTAAAAACTATCTCTTTTTCTCGCTTAGTAAAGAGTTTTTTATATACGGATTACTCTACGCGGATACTCTCTTAACTAAAATATTTTTAAACCCCGCCGGACTTTCGAGAACGAGATTAGATCTAATAAAATAAAGATATCGCTAAAAGAAGCCGTAATTAAGCGGCTTTTTAAGCTACTAGTAGTTTTTATATAGAAACCTCTTTAAAAAGATATAAATATAGCCCTATAAGACTAGATCGGATATAAGATAATCTATAAATAAACTAATAGACGTAAATCTACTTTACTAGAGTAATTATTTAAAGAAAACCGATTTTCTTAAGATTATAAAATAAGATTAGCTATTCGTAGTTAATATATTTTTATATCTAGTTATTCTACCTACTATAGCCGAATCTAGTAATAGATTTAAGGCTATAAAGATATCTAACCAATTAATAATACTATTAATAATAAAAATTAATCTAAAAACTTCTTTACCCCCGCTAGTCTTTTAATTTAAAACGGAAGATAAACGGTTTTAAGCTATACCTAGCGTAGCTAGTAAGACAATCTCTAATTTAAAGATTATAATCTATATAAGAAATAAATTCTAATCTAAACTAGCCGTATAAAAGCCGGCTAAATAACTTTAATCTAATTAACTCTTACCCTTAATTCCGCTTTCTACCGTATTAACTATAGCTACTAAGGCTATACTTCTAGTCTAAAACTATATTTAAAAGATAGTAGACCTCGTCGACTCTTACGTAGATAAGTCTTAGCTTTTAAATCTTTTAGAGGTCTTTTAAGACTATACTAAAAAAAACTAATTTTACTAGTAGTCTCGCTAGTAGCCAACGTCTTTAAAACTAATAGTTAATACTTTTAAGACTACTAGCTAATTCTTTTATATCTACGCCGTAACTATAGCGTTTAATCTTTTTTTTAAAGCTAGTTAAAAAGCTATCTTTAAAGCCTACTAGTACGCCTAGTAAACCGCTAGTCTTTAAACTAACGGTATTTATTAGATAACTAGTACTATATAAACTAACTCTCTCTAATAACGTCTCTTTTAGAGAACTATAAAATACGTTTAACGCGCAGTTTACTTTAAAAGAGAAAAAACCCGTTTTTATCGAATATATTAGATCTCTAAAAAAAATCTAGTACTAATAGTTACTCTAAACTTCTCGAGTACTTATCTACTTAAGAATAGGCCGGTATAAGATACTTTTATCCTATATAAGTCGGCTAAAAAACTAAAGATTTAGTTTAAGGTTATAGTATATAGTCTTTCTATAAGAAAATTCGCCTTTATTAAGGCGCTTTCTACTCTTAAAGAGAAGGTCTTAACCTTTAATAAAGATTTTAAACTAGTAGAAACCCTCTACTAGCTTACTTACGAGGAGAAATAAATTAATAAGCTAAATAGCTCGATTTATCTCGCGTTCTCTATTAAAAACGAGGTAAATAAGACTATTAGAGGTAGTTTTTATATTACTAGTCTTTAACTTTATATTAAACGACTTAGAAAAAGAGAAAAAAATAGAGAAAAAAAGTAATTTTTTTAACGTTAATCTATTTTTTCTAGATTTACGCGGGTTTTCTTTAGTTTAGCTAAAGTTTTTACCGCGTAAAGTTTTCTTATCTACTTATTTTACTTTCTTTTATTATTCCGTTAACCGGGGGGTTAAGTTCTAAGTAAGATACAAAGTTTTCTTAAAAAAATAGTCGAAAACCTACTAGAAATACAATATAAACGTAGTAAAATACGTAGATACTCGTAGATAAAACTACGGCGTAGACGCTACCGTTTCTAATAGTTTTAGAGTCTAGAGAGACGTTAAACTAAATAAATAAATAATAAATAAAATAAATAAATCTACCGCCGGTAAATATAATTCTTTTAAATAATTTTATCTACTAAGTTATTAGACTAGTTATATTAACTAGATATATAAATATATAAGATTTATATCTTTACTAGCCTACTAACTTCGTCTTTAAAGACGAGCTATATAAAGCTATTAAATTAATTAGAAAATTTATTATCGTCGTTACTAGCTAGAGTAAACGTAAATTTACTATCTATAACGGCTACGTCTATTACGAAATATATAGATTTAACTAGTTAATTAAAAACGCTAATACTCTAGATAATATCCGCGTACTAAAAAAATAAATTAATAAAAATCTAGATAACTATAGTCTAACTAGTAAAACGGATTTTAATATATATAAGTTTCGCTATGCTAATAGCGTATTTATAAAATAGACGAATCTAAAGCGTATATTACATAGAGACGTCTAGATCTATAATATTAAAACGGATTTAAACGTTTATACGAGAAAGTAGCTAGTATATAAACTAGACGAGTTAATATATATATATATTTAGACGTCTAGCCGTATTAGAAGGCGGTTTAAACGTATGTAAAAAAGAATAAACTCTTTATAAATAAATAGTCTACGTATTTGTTTAGACTAATATAAACTATTTAAATATCTAGTTAAATATTTATAAAAAAGATCTTTAAATTAATTTCGGTAAACGTTTAAAAGAAGATTAAAAATTAGCTATAAAATATAAATCTAGTAGAAAATACGCTTTCTTGGTATAAAATTACTAGTATTAGAGAACTAGCCGTATTTAAGTAAAAAAAAATTTAAAAATCTAGCTTTTAGCGTATAGCGGCGTAATAGCGTCTAAGACGTAGTTAAATACTATATATCTAATTAAAAGATTTTTTATAGGATAAAAATTAAGCTAGATTAAAAAAAACGCTAAATATTATAATAAGTAAAGCGCTAATATCTAGATTTTTATAGAAAATTAGTATTTTAAATAAGTTTTCGATATAGTAAACGCTAGAAAAACTAAATTTAAATCTTTAAAGCTAGACCCGGACGCGAAATACTAGAGTAATAAAGAGAATAAATAAAATAATAAATTAGCGCTATTATCGGCTTTTTCGTTTTTATAGCCGGCTATACTAGCGACGTCTACGCTAGCTTTAGCTAAAGTTATAAATATAAAATAGTATAAAAAGATCTTAAAGATAGTATAATAGTATATTATCTATATAATCTACGCCGCGTAGCTAGTAATACGTATATTTTAAAAGTAGAAAACTAAGAGAAGCGCTACTATTAAGACTATAAAAACTCTAGAAGTAATAGTAAAAAGTCTAAAAGATAGGCTAGATAAGATTTAGCTTTAAGCTATAATTAATAAGCTTAAATAGAAGCTAGAAGTAAAAGTTACTATAATTACTATAAAAGTTAATAAATATTATATAAACTATACAACGGTAGTAGAAAACTAAAGTTAAATTATTAAAACTATAACTAGAGTTAACGTATATAAGAAATATATTTAATAGACTATATAAAAGAGCGCGGCTAGAGCCGATAAGATAAAAAAATTAAAAGTTTAAAACTTACTAAAAAATAGTTTATATTTTTAAAGGCCGACGAAGTCTAATACTTAAGAAAAAATATAAAGTAAAAAATAATAAAACTAGAAGACTATTACGTTATACTAAAGAGAACTTCGCGTACGCTAAAAAAGCGAAGAGTATCTACTTTTATTATATTATTTTAGTTAAAGAAGAGTCGGATAATTAAATTATTTGACGATAGTAGCGATAAGAAAAGCGATCTAGAATAAAAAACTAAAGAATTTACTATATAAAAATAGTTATAGAGTAATTACTATATTAACTAATAGTAAAATAAAATTTAAAAATTTAGATTTATATCCGCCCGAGAAGATCGTAGTATTAAACTATATTAATACTTTATATTTATATCTTAGAATTTAGTTTTAATATATTTCTTATTATTCTACGCGAAATTCTAGAAGGTTTATTAATAAATTTAATATAAAATTCTTATTATTACGCGTAATCCGTAAAAAGATTTATTAATAAATCTAGTATTTATTTTTTACCTTATTACGCGTAATCTACTAAAAGATTTATTAATAAATTTAATATTTATATTCTTCTTATCCCGCGTAAGCTGTCGAGAGTTTTATTTTAAAACCCGACGTAGTAAAGTCTAGTTATTTTATAGTAGTATACGTCGGAGTCGCGATATAAGAATTAGAAATCTTAAATACTAATATAAAATAATAATAATATTAACGATTGAGATTGTTAAAAATCTTAATCTACGTCTATCTACGTAACTACTATATTTAAAATCTAGTTTTTTAATTAATTACTAATAATCTAATCTATCTATAATATCTCCCTCTTTAAAATTTAACGAGAGAGACTATTACTCTTCTTACTAGTAGATCGCCTTTATTAAAATTTTACTTTACTAACTATATACTAGTTACTAATTTTAAAAAGAAGATACTAATATCTATCGCCGAGATTTTAGACTTAATACTCGCTAAAACGCTAAAAAACCTACTAAAATACCGGACTTAATAAAACGCTAGAAAATAGTCTATTAAAATACCGGACTTAGTACTTAAAGAAATACTAGAAAACAATATCTACTAAATTACTAAACTTTTTTTAAAAAACTATACTTCTTATTATTCTAAATTAACTAGACTATTAGAAATTATACTATTATCTAATTTTATAGACTTTAGAATTAACGCTAAAAAAGCCTTTATAAATAGTCGATATAAGCGTTTTATTTTACGAGGCGCCTATAGACGTAGTTAAGAGTATTATTATAAATAGCTAGTTTAGATCTTTTTAACGTTATTTAAATAAATATAGTTTAACGTCTCGATTTTCTAAAACGGCTACGGATTCGTATATACGAATCCGTATAGTAATATAATAAAGTTAAGTCGTATTATTTTTAATTAAATAATTTATTTTTATTAAATATAATAACTATATATCGCTTCTTATTCTACGGCGATATAAATATAGAAGAGACCGGCCTTTTCTTTAAAATATTTAAAGACGTTATTAAAAATTATCTAGTATTCTCTAGAAGCTATTACGGTATTATTAATATTATTTTATAGCGTCCCCGCCTTCTTTAGATCTAAATATATATATTACGCTTTTAAATACTATACGACCTCGATTAAGTTTCTTTTATCCGCTTTTCTAGCTTTTTTCTATATTATATATTTCTTAGACGCGTTATAGAAAGTTTTATCTATTAGACTTTTAGTTACCGCTAGAAAGTTTATAATAACCGCTTTATAATTCTTAATATACGTCTTAAAAGCGGTAGCGATTAAGCGGGCTATTAATTTTACGCTATTATCTACTTCTACTAAAGCCGCTTATATTTAAATCTTATTTATTTTATTTTATAAACTATTAATAGCGTTTAATATATATTTAATAATATTCTTTATTCTTAAATTCTTAGCGTTAACTATATAGATAGTGCTATTAATTATCGTTTTAGCCGTATACGTTGCGTTAGCGACGTATTAAAGCGTAATTCTCGTTACTTTAATCTATTATACGCCTTTAGACGTCGCGATTTTTAGCGGCTTAAAAGTAGAAATTTATAACTTTTTATCTAAGTCGGCTAGTTATAGAAATTTAGATTCGAAAACGTTATTATTATTAAAAGTAGTAGTAATCTATAATAGATATTATTTTTTCGTTAAGATACGAATTAATTTATCTTAGTTTTATAGCTTTAATACGTCGCTTTTAAATTATAAACGCTTAGCGCCCTTTATTATACTCTTAATTAGATAGATAATATCTAGTATTATTATAGTTAATAGTTCGCCGCCGTATATACTAATCTAATTATTTAAATTAGTTTTATTAGTAAAGATTGTTAACGCTTTAATAGACGCGATTTTATAGCTACTTAAGACTTTATTTTCTACTACTATAACTTTTAAAGCGTCGTTAACTAGCTTTTAGACTTTTATTAGTATTAAATAGAGTATAGCTATTTTTTTCTTCTTAACTAAAACTTAGCTAGATAAAGTAAACGCCGGTATTAGCGTAAGGGGTTTTACTATTTTATTAATAAATATTATAACGTTTTTTTCTCTATAATTTAGTAGATTCTTCTCTAATAGAGCTACGTATCTAAATATATAGGCGATAGTTTTTTTAGGCGATAGATTATTTTACTATCTTAGTATCTTTTAAGTTTTTTATATATATTACGGGTTTATTTATTAGTAATAGCTATTCTCTTCGAGTCTATCTCTTTTAGATAGGCGGGGTTTTTAGTTTTTACTCTATAGAATTCTAACTTTTTAAAACTTATAATTCTTTTATTAGCTAACTCGAGATTATATTACTTTTTAAGTTTTTTAGCGTCGTTAATTAAACCCCCGTCTACGAGCTATTAGATACTATAGAATTCGTAATAAAAATAACCGTTATATATTATAAATTTTTAATCTTTATCTTTAGTCTCTATAATAGCCGGTCGTCTAATTAGTTTAATACCAACTACTAAATCTCTTTTTTAAATAAAGTTTCTAGGCTACTACTAGTATAGCCTACTAAAGAAAATATATCTTAAAATAGTTACTAATAAAATAGTTTTATAGGCTAAGTTACTTAATAATATAACGTTAGCTAAAGATAAGTTATTAAAAATAACGTAAATAAAGGCGTTATAGATAAATATATTCTTAACTTTAGTAAAAGCTATTAAATATTTTAAAATACTCTTAGTCTATTTCTATTTTTAAAATTATATTTTAGTAGACTTTTTAAATCTTTATTATTAATACTAGTCGTTAGGCGTCGATATTATAACCGTATTTATAATAATTTTAATTAGCGCGTATTTAGGCTAGCTAGCGCTACTAGCTATTAACTAAAAAAATAAATTAAATACTAGACTAAAAAATTTATAGATATTAGATCTTTTTAACTTACGAAAGCGGCGTTTAAGTTTTTAAATCTACTATTTCGCGTCTTCAATGTTATCTTTATAAGTAAGGTCTAAGTCTTTTATACTAGATAGCTCGGCGCTTTAAATTATTACTAGCTTAGAATCTTTAAAGTCGAATTCTTTTAAATTCTAGCGCTTATTTTAAATCGTTTATCTTATAGTCTACGACATTTTTACTCTAGTTATTATCTTAGATACTAGCTTTAGATAATTCTTATTTAAAAGAATAGTTGAGATAACGACGATTTTATTTTAAAAAGCGTCGTTTTATTTAAATCTATTTAAAAAAAATTCGCTATTAGCATACTTATCGTCGATTTAAGTTTATTTATTAATATTGTCGGCGAGAACGTTATAAATACGTATAAAATTAGCGATAAAAAATAGTCTTTTATCTAGATCTAATAGCTATAGGGCGAAATATAACGTAATTATAAAGACCGAGTTAGCGACTATTCGCGTAAATATAAAACTAGAATCGCGTTTTTTAAGCTTTTAGATCTTATAAGTAAATCTAGTTACTAACGATAATTAATATACGTTTAAATTCTAGTAAGATATTATTTAATAATAGATATAAAAGAGTAAGAGTAGTTAATTATACGCTCTCTAGCGTCCGGTCTTATACGTTAGTATATATATCTTAGTTTTTAAAAAATATATAGATTAACTATAAGGCCGAATAATTAAATAGTCTAGATATAGTTTTATTAGAGATAAAACGGTAAAAAAATAAGTTTACTATTTTAAATCTATATAACTAAAAGAATTAACGAAAACTAAAGTCTTTCTATACTCTAAAACGCGTCTTAAACTAGTAAGAAATTAAAACGCTAACTATTATAGCCGGAAACTTTAATATTTACTACTTTTAATAAAACCTAGGCTTGCCTAAGTCTATAGACGCTAATAGACTAGTAGAATAAATAAAAACTAATAATCTTACTCTTCTAAATAAATTTAAGAAAGATATATATCGATGTATAGAAATAAAGAGAGAGACGATTATTAATTTTATACTAGCTACTATAAAGTTATCTACTAAAATAAGTAGATAGAAGGTTTTTTTGAGCTATAATTTAGACTACTATCTAATTATCTTTAATATAGACTCTATAGAACTTTTAACAGACTAGCTAACGCTTTATACGGCGCGGTTTAATATTAAAAAGACCGACTAGCCTAAATTTAAAGAAGAAGTAAAGAAACTCTTTAATATATTAATAGAACCGGCCTATAAGGCCTTTATTAATAAACTAAACCTTAAAACTTTTAAGAAGATAGTAGATAAAACGGCTACTATAATTCTAATTTTAAATAAACTAGATAATCTAATTATTAAAGTTATATTTAGAGTAGTTAATCTTACTATTTTCTAGTTAAAACTAGAACCCTATTCTAAACTATAGTAGAATAAGAATTTAATCGAGCTAAGACGAGATTTATAGCGAAAAAATACCGCGTTTAAACGTCTTTAAACGGAGAAAAATAACGTAGAGATATAAAATAGCCGAAATAAATTCTTTAAGGCTATAAAACGAGCTAAATAAAAGTACTAGAATGCGTTTCTAAAAAATAAAACCCCTAAAAATATTTTTAAGACTATATAGTATATAAAACCCCGTATTTATATGCGAATCTCCGAGATCTATAATAAAAACGGAGGTTTTAAAGCTAATTTTAAAGAAAAAAGCTTCGCACTAAGAGAGAGTCTATTTTTAAACCCTCTAAAGTACCCCTCTATAGTTAGAAAGACTACTCTCTTTTTAACGAGTAGGACTAGCCTAAACTAGCTAAAAGAAAGCTTAAAAACGTCTACTTTATATAAATAAAAGATACTATACCCGGTTTAGACGCTATTATATAAGAGATAATTATCTACGCGTATAGAGTGGTTTTAAAAATCTTTTATAAAATCTACTCTATACTACTATAATATAGATACTATTCGAATTACTAGCGTATAGCTACTAAAGTAGTTTTATTTAAAAATAAGCCCGATATAAACGTACTAAAATTATATTAAATTATATCTTTATTAAACTACTTTAAAAAAGTACTTAAACGGATTATTATAAAACGGTTAAACTATTTAGCTAAGACGACTAAACTACTCTTATCTATATAAATAGAGAGATAGCTTAAGAAGTCCGCTATAAATACCGCGCTTATATTAATAAATAAAATAGAGAAGAACCGCTATTTTAAATATAAGACCTTCGTTCTATTTTTAGACGTTAAGGGCGCCTTTAACTACGTTATTAAAAAATAATTACTAGCTATTCTCGCTAAAATTCGCGTATTTATAAATCTACTCGTATAGATAAGATCGTTTATATAAAATTAATAACTAGACCTCGTCTTTAATAGAGAAATAGAAGAGACGAGTCTAATTAAGACTAATATATTATAAAAAAGCCCGGTCTTACCGATTTTATTTCTTATATATCTTCGAAAGCTCTTTTTTAAGTCTCGAGTTACTTATCTCTTATATATTAATAATATTGCTTTAATAGCTAGCTTTAGCAGCTATAAAAAAAATTAAAAGATTATAAAAAAGAAAGTTAAAGAGCTCTATAGACGAGATAGAGAAAACTATATAGAATTTAACCTTAATAAAACCGAACTCGTTAATTTTAGTCTAAAAAGTAAGAATTTAGAAGCCTAAAAGACTAATATCCGTCTACTTAATAGAAATATAGTTAAACTAAAGCTTTTAGTATATTAGCTAGATATTTTTTTTAACTTTAGCTTAATCTTTAAAGACTATATCTCTATAAGAATAAGTTAAGCCTATTTTATCTTTCTAAAACTATTTAAACTTTCTAACGTAGAATGGGGTTTATTCTCTATAGCTATATAATAGTTATATATAGTATACGTAACTATTATAGCCGACTATAGTTTAGAGATTTATTAAAAAAACTAGGCGTAGTTTAAAAGATAAGTAAATACGCTTTAGAATCTAGCGCTTTAAAAGATTTTAAAAGTTTTTAAAACCGCGCTAGTTATTCTAATAGAAATAAAAAGCAAACTACTTCTATTAAATATTTATCTAGAGAATAACGTACGCAAGTACGTATTCTAAATAAATTTAATAAAAGAAAACTATCTAATTTAAGCCGAGCTAGAGCGAATTAATCTAGAATAAAGGCCTAAATAAAAATAGAAAACGTAGCTAAAACGGATTAAAACTCTACTAGAGAAGTAACTAGCTAATTTAAAGAAAATAAAACCGTTCTACTTCTTACTCTAGTTTAAGAACCTACTATATACGGTTAAGATACTAGAACTTAATAAAGAGAACGCGGCGTATAGCTACGCTAACTCTATTTAAAAAACTCTAAATAGCTAAATATTTATATATTTTAACGTCTTCGTTATCGTCTTACGCGGTAAAGTAGAAGTAGAAATAGTAAAATACGACTATAGCTAATCTAAAACTACGCCGGCGTCTATTAAATAAACGAATATAAACGCCGAAAGTCTCGTATATAACGGTAAAGTTAAGGGCGTTATAGACGCTCTAAAACTAGCCGTATAATAAGACTACGTAGAAAAAAATATTCGAATTTACGTAGATAATTAGGCTATAATTTAATAATTTAAATCTCTAATAGATACGCTTAAGTAAGATAATAAATATAGGCTATAAAACTAGCTAAAAAGCTATAGAGTAAAGATAATTTAGTAATACTAGAATAGTATCTAGACTATATAAACGTACTCGAAAACGAAATAACCGATTTATAAGTAAAATAAGTAACTATACTACTTATAGAGAAGTCTTAGACTTTAATAAGCTACTATTATAGTCTATTAAAGACCGAAACTCTAAAATAATAAGACGAAAAGCTTAAAAAGACCCCTAATTTAGCGTATAAACAAATATACGGTTTAACGGCTACGTAAAAGCTAAAAGTATCTACAAAAGTATAAGAAATAGTATTTATATACTACTAACTAAAGATAAAGTATAACTACTTTAAGTCCTATCTTTACCGCTTTAAATACGTAGAAAACGACGTTTATAGCTATAGTAATACGGCTAAATAAATATTTAAATACCTTCTTCTAAACTATCTACTATATAGAGACCTACGGGCTTTAATAAAAAACGGTTTAAAGATAAACTAGCTTAAACTAATAAATCTATTCTTAATATTAAAAGAATAAAGTCTAATAGCTAGATATCTAAAGACTATTAAAATTATAACTAAGCGTTAGCAATTAAAATAAGATTTTAATAGAGAATAAAATATATATAATACTATCTACTTTTTTATACTTAATCTATCTTCTCTAAGTACTAGAAAATATCTAAAATCTACTAGGCGGAGGCTACCCTATAAGAAGAACTAAAAGATAAAAAAAGATATTAAAAAAAGATATATAACTAGATAAACTAGCTTAATATCTTTAGAGTAGTATTAAAAATATTAGTAGTATAGCTAGTACTACTTCTTTTTAATAAAACCTACTCTTTTAGCTAAATAGCTCTTTATATAAGAAAATATCTAGTTAGAAGATTCTAGATTTAATTCTAAGTAGAAAAGAAAAGAAAAAATACTTTTAATTTCTTTTACTATTATTTTCTATTATACTCTTTTATACTTTCTTTTATTTTTTCCGTATAACGGGGGGTTAAGTCCTAAGCGAGATTCGAAGTTTTCTTAAAAGAAATAGCCGGATATCTATTAGAAATACGATATAAATGTAATAAAATACGTAAATACTCGTAGATAGAACTACGGTTAGGGCGCCGCCGTTTCTAATAGTCTTAGACTCTAGAGGGACGTTAAACTAAATAAATAAATAAAATAAATAAATACGTAAATACTTATAGATAGAATCGTAACTCTAGCGCCGCCGTCTTTAATAGTCTTAGACTTTAGAAGGACGTTAAACTAAATAAATAAAATAAAATAAAAATTAGTATAGGCCTCGTTACGGTAATTTAATAGTAATTTAGTAGTAAGTAGTATTTTTTACTTAAGATAGACTATATTTTAAATTCTATTAAAATAGACTTAGCGTCGTATAGCGCGCTAACGTTAACTTATTCTTACGCCGTAATATTAAACGACTAATACTAATACTATTATTAATCTTTATTTACTACTATCTATTAATACTATTATACGAATTTTCTATTTAGTAGATTACGCGAGCGATAGTAAGGATTTAGGCGATAAAATAAAAAAACGCTTATTTTTATCTATTAAACTAGAAGTTTATATTAAAATAGTAACTTTTATTAAAAATAATATATAATAAATTAACGCCGCTACTATATAGTATAACTAAAACTTTACTATTAATAATTTAAAAACTACTTTTACTTTTACTCTACTACTTAAGCTTACGTATCTAATATATCGTATTATTTAAAATATATTAATTATATAGTCGCTTTTATATAGCTATATTTATATAACTTTTTATATTAAGCTATTAAAACCGTCGCGCTATTATAAAAGATATAATAAGCGGATTTATCTTATATATAAAAGTCGTTATTATAGATTATATTAAGATAAATACTATTAAAAATAATAATATTTATACGCTCGCTATTATTTATAATCTCTTTTTTAATACTAACGCTTATTTTATCTACTATAAATACTCTACTAATATAATTACTAAAATACGTAGGCTTATTAACAAAGATATAAGGCTTTTATATATTTAAAATATTATTCGCGACGATTTAAAGGCTTAAAACGTATATTTTATTCTCGCTAATATCTATAATAAAAAGTATAAATATAAACTAAAGCTATTATAAAGTAGATTATTTATATAAATACTTTTAGACGCTTTTAAAATAATATTAAATAGTAGTAAGCTTATATTTTTAATTATAAAAGTTATCTTTACTAGCTCTTTTTTATTTATATTAATAGTATAGTAGCGCTTTAGCGCTAGCCTTTAATAATTTTACTAAATTATATATATAAGACTAATAAGTATTATATACTACTATTTTATATTATTAAAGTTATTTATATAAATATAAGCTATACTATCGTCTTTTATTTTATATTTAAGAAGAATAAAAATAGTTATATTTAAACGGCTAAATAGCTAAAAATTCTATTTAGTAAAATTTACTATTATATACGCGTATTTATAATAGATAGAAAGTAAATACTTAAAAACGCTTTTAATAATAAGTTTTTAGTAATACTATATATTCTCTACTAATAATACGTTAATATAAAGAATAATTACTAAAAGCGATTTATATTTATTACGAAAGTACTAAAAGCAATCTTTACTATTTAAATATAACTTTTTATTAAAATTTACTAACTTTCTAGCGTTATAGAACTTTAACGAAATTAAAATTAAAATATTTTTTTTATTTTACTAATAGTAGATATCTAGTATAATAAAAAATAAATATTTTTATTACGATTTTAATAGAGAAATATTAACTTTAAAATTAAAAGAGTCGTATTTAGATCGCTAAGATTATATTTAGGGTTTTTAATATAGATATAGATTATTTTTAGTAATTATCTCTTATTTTAAATATTATCTAGTATAACTTATATTAATAAAATTATTTTTTATATTTTTATATATATATATTATTTATAGCTATTAAAAGCTGTTTAAAAAGTATAACTCGCGTAATATCTTCATAAAAAATATATTTAATATCTTTTTTTTATATTTTTTATATTTATTTATAATATTTAATACGGTATTAAGTTTTATACGTCTAGTTTAACTAATTAACTATTTATCTAATCTTTATTTACTATTATAATATATAAACTAAAGTTTTAAAAACGTTAATAGCTTAATAATTTATAAAAATATATTATTTAAAGAGTTATTTAAAGGGTTATTAGCGTCTTATATAGTATTTACTATAGTAATAAGCTTTTTTTATACGGTTTAAAGTTTTTATTATTAAATAGACGTTTTTATCTCTTATATAAAAATTTATCGTCTATTAAAATATCGCTAGAGGTTATTACTACTATTAAAAACTTATTAAAAATTACTACTATTATTAATAAAATAAGCGATAGTATTAAAGCTATTAAAGTTATAATTAATAATACTATAGCTATTAAAGCCGTCTATTACTACTACTAAATTATCGTTTAAATTATTTACTATATTATAAGTATTATAAAGTCGTTTATAGCTATTATAAATATTATAAAATTAATTATAAAGTTTATTACCGGCGTAAAAGTCGTAGTTAATAGTTTTTTATAAGATTTAACGGCTTATTTAGTCGCTTATTTAATTTATTATTATTTAATTACTATAACTTTATATTATAATAGCTAGTAGTATATTATTTTATTTTTTTAGTCTATTTTTAGTTTTTATCTATTTTAGCGGTTATATATATTTATACGCGTTTAGTAGTAAACGTATTATTTATAATATAAAAAAAGATCTAGTAAATTATTACTATTAATAATAAAGTTAAAATATTTAAGAATAAAGCGCTACTTTATAGATTATAAATACTAATAAAAGTTAATATCGCTTATATTAATTTATTAATTAAATTTATAATTAAGCCGTTACTTTATATAATACTAATAAAATAAGCTATTAATATTAATAAAGTTATTAAAATAGTTATATTATTTAACGTTATAATAATTAATATTTAAATCGTTTTTATAAATATAAAAAAGCTTTATCTAGCTAAATAAAAGTTATAATATTTTATAAAATATTTTTTATTTAATATTATTTATAAATAGCGGTTTATAAGCCGCCTTATACTTATAATAGATAAACTATTTAATAATTTACTATTTAATCTTATAGTATTTATTACGGATAAATAACGAGATTTTATTTAATATCTTTATAAAATTATTTATAAATAAGTTTAAATAGCGTTTAAGCTTATAATAAACTTCTTTAAAATAAAAAATATAATAATTATTTAAATATTAGTATTTACTCGTCTAAACGCGATATTATTACTTTTTATAAAGTAATTACCTTTTATAAAAATAGTTTATAAAAGTAGCTTATAAAGCGTAGTTTTTACTAAGCTTATATTATAGACGGTTAAATATAGCTAGTATTTTAGTCTTACTAATTATCTACTATTTATTTATAAAGCCGTCGCGCTACTTACTAAACTTCTTCTATTTTTTAATTATTTAGTCCGTTTAAGCCGTCTAGATTTATATAATATACTTAAAAACGTTTATATTAAGGGGTAATTACTAAAAGTAACCCGTATTTATATTAAAAACTTTAAATATAATCTTTACTATTTAAATATAACTCTTTACTAAAATTTACTAACTCTTTTAATTTTAAAGTTAATATTTCTCTATTAAAATCGTAATAAAAATATTTATTTTTTATTATACTAGATATCTACTATTTGTAAAATAAATAAAATACTTAGATTTTAATTTCGTTAAAGTTTTATAACGCTAAAAAGTTAGTAAATTTTAGTAGAAAGTTATATTTAAATAGTAAAAATTACTTTTAATAATTACCCTTTAAAATAATCTATAAAATATTTTTTTATAATAAAATACTAGTAAATTCTCTATATTTACTATATAAATTAAAATAAGCGAGCGAAAAATAGATAAATATTTTAAAAAATATATAAATAAAAAATAAAAGTATATAAATAAGAAAAAAGAGTATATAAAAAGTAGTCGCCTATTATAAAGAAAAAAAAGAAATAAAAGTTAAAATAATTTTTATTCTCTTAACTTTATTATAAATATTTAAAATATCTATTTTATTTAATTTATTAAATAGAATAAAAACCGTAATATCGATTTTAGTTAACTATTTTTTTTAGTTTTTATACTATTTATCTATAGTAGATAATTAAGTTAAGCTTTCGCTTTACTATTAATATAACTCTATTCTTTATTTATCCATATCTACGTAAAGCGAGCGATAGAAGCGAGATAGAATAATCGGGAAAAATCGATTGGCCGAAATGAAATGTTAACAGATCGATATAGATCTTTCAGCACGCATGTATGACAATGGCGCGCGTTGGACTTAGGCGAATTAAAGCACAGCGCGCGCACAGGTGGGCGGGCCGTCTTTAGTGGAGCGGTCGACACGCGGTCTGCATCAGCGGGCAGAGCACGGACAGCGTGTTCAAACGTTTAAGTGGTGCCGGGCCAGGGAAGAGCGGTTGGGAGACAGGCGCTGAAAGTGGGCGGCGCGTGTTTCGGAAAGGTTGGCCCATGTGGCGCATGTTCGCTCGCACTGGCGGGCCTGGACCAGCGAGCGCAGCAGGGAACGGCCGGCGAGGCCCGGCGAGGCGTCTGGCGAAGAGCGGTGCATGAAGAAGCGGCGGGCTGTCTATGTATTGTATGAGGATGGACGCCGGCTTGGCGGGCAGTGGGGTGGCGGGCGGCGACTCGCGGGCGCACAGGCGGTCGGCCTGTTGCAGGCCGGGGAGCGTCAAGCTCGTGCCTTTTGAGCGTAGCGCTTGACATTCAGCCGCCTGGAGCGATCAATTGCGGGCTAGCGCAGGGGCCCTCGCACGCGTCCCTGGCAGCGCAACGACGAGAGATTGCGAGACAGTGGAATTTTGATCACCACCCCAGCCGGCCCCTGGCCCGGCCGACTCGCTGCGCGCGGTCCTTGAAACTGCCTGCGCCCGCTGCGCTGCGCCGTCCGCCGTCCTCCCACGTTCGACGACTCGGCCTGCAAGCAAGAACCTGCCGCCTCGCCCAGCCGCCTAGCGCTATCGCCTGCCACCACCACCACTACCACCGCCGCCCGAGCAGTCGAGACCGCGCCGCAATTGCTTTATCAACCGCCCTCGCGCCTGCCATTTTCCCGTCCTGCGCCGTCCGCCAATTTCCAGCGCGCTGCACCGCCTCCTGTTGCAGATTGGCAGCGCCCCCGTCTGCCTCTTCTGCCCGCGGAACCGCAGCAGCGCCGTCGCCCTCCCGCCAGCCCGCAATGCCGCCCCAAGACGAGAAGACGACGTTCGGCGTCACCATCACCCGCCCGCTGACGCCCGAGTCGCCGCGCCAGCCGCCAGCCGCGACCAATGTGCCCTCGGCCGAGCTCAGGAGCCAGCCGTCGACCGACAGCCATCTCTCCGCCGGCGCCGCGCTGGCCTCGCCCACCTACCGCACCAATGACCCGTTCAGTCCCTTCTACCAGCATCCGGAGAGCCGCTCGCATCTCGAGGTCGACCGCAGCAAGCACGATCTCGAGTCTGGGCTGCTCAGCGTCGGCAACCCCAACGGTGTGCCGCTGTCGACCGTCACGACGCAGACGCAGCCCAAGGTCAGCATCGACGGCCGCGTCAAGGAATGCACCGTCTGGCCCACCAAGCAGACGCTGCAGGACAAGGCCCGCGCCGCCAAGACGCAGCGCCGCACCTGCCAGTGCTGGGGCCGCCTGTCCAAGAAGCAAAAGATCATGGTCGAGGTGCTGATCGGCCTGACTGTTGTCGCGCTGGCCGTCGGCCTGAGCGTGGGCATCTCGCGCGCCGTCGGCGGAGGCGTGTGGGCCGGCACCGGCCAGAGCACCACCATTCCTAAGGACGGTTCCTGAAGCATCAAATGAGAACAATTGGTGAGCCGCCCGCGCGTCGACCCGCGTCGACCCGCGCCGACCCGCGTCGCTGACCGCCGCAGTGCTGCTCATCTAGACTTCCCATTTGGCCATTCCTCCAGCTTTTCCCTCGCGCAGCCACCAGCACGCACCCCGCGACACGGGCACCGTCGCGCCTCCAGCTCCCAGCATCGACGACGTCGCTTCGCCCGCTGCCGTCATCTCCAGCCATGGCTCGCGCTTCTTGTCCGAACTTTCCTTTCCTGTTAGTCTTGCTTATCGTCTCTACTTTTCATAGACGACTCCGTTTGGCGTTGGCAGGCGTTTATTCTTCGGTTGCGCTCTCGCAGCCAGGAAGTCTTACAGGCGTTAGAAATTGTTGGCGTGGACTGTACTGGATCCCCGAGGAAAAGACGCGGTACATATATACCCAGAGCATCCTCGGGCCCGTCGAGGATTGTAAATTTCCGTCACGCCCGGCTCTCCCTTTCTTTTGTTTTGTTCTTATGGCGTGGCGCTAGTGGCATTCTCGTTTGCTCATGTTGCCGGGTGTGTTCTGACGGGCGAGCAAGGGAGACGGACTAACGGGCGACTTTTTTCTTCGTATTATATCTGCCGCACCTGGCCAGCCGGTGCGCAGGGGCGCAACGCGTTGGGCCGCTTTCTTTGGCTGCACCGTACATATTTCAATTGCTCACGATCCATTTGGCCGTCAGTCTTTGACTTTTCTCTGGTGACGGAAGCGGAGACGCATTGCGCAGAGGTTGGCAGGGCTGAAACGCGACGAAAACCAAGAATAGCGAGCGCTACGTCACGGGCTAAGCGCTGGCTTTGGACCGCCGACAACCACACGTCCGGCGGCAATACAAACGACAGGAGACAGCGTCGGCTTGGCGCGCGGCTGGCCGGATAGATATGTATCTCTGCGCGCCAACACCACCAGAGCCCTCATCACCTCCCTCACTTTCTGTCCGGAATCTCGTTTACCATGGGTTGGCTTTGCCTCAACTTGCTGCTTCTCTCTGCCTCGCTTGTACGTCCTACGGAATCAACGACGACTCTCCGACACACGTCCACGATCACCGTCGTGCAAACCATCTACGCCTCTGCAGCAGTCGCGACGGGAACTACGTCAGCCACCGCGGACGAGCATTCGTATACGGATGACGCCGTTTTCAACAACACTGTTCTGGACATATCCAACACAGTGCGGCAGAATTACAATGCAAGTGCGCTTTCGTGGAACGACACGCTCGCAGATTACGCGCAGGCTTGGTCCGAGGGCTGCAAGTTCGAACACTCGGTACGCCGCTTTGCCTCCCGCATGGTGTGCTCCCAGACTGACAAAGTCGGTCCCAGAACGGGCCGTACGGCGAAAACCTGGCCGCGACCTATCCCTCGGCTTCGGCCGCTATCACAGCCTGGGCCAACGAGTCTCAGCACTTCAACTTCGCGGATCCAGGCTTCACGGAAGGCACGGGTCATTTCTCGCAGATGGCGTGGAAAGGTACGACGTCGGTGGGATGCGGGAGGACCAATTGCGGCAGCTCGAGCGAAGACGACCACGCCAATGGCTGGTATGTCGTGTGTAGCTACTGGCCCAGAGGCAACGTCCTTGGCCAGTTTGCCGCAAATGTCAATGCGGCGATGGATGGGAGTGGCAGCTCTTGGGACGACGAGGGCATGATTGCAAAGAGCAAAAGCGGCGTGACAAGGGTCGGCGTGTGGAGGGGCTTGTTGTGCTTGCAGTCGGTGGCATTGGCAAGCTGGGCTTTGGCATGAGTGACGTTTATTGGAGCGTAGCGACGGCGTTGGAACGATTCGGAAAAAGCGCAATACAAAGGAAGACCATGGCCGGCCGTAGTCGTCGTCGATCTGGACCTGCGACGTTGGTGATGTCCGACTCCGGAGCACGAAGCATCCAGAGCGGTTCGGGATCAGCCGAAGTTGGTGAGGCTCTCATAAGCGAAGAGCCATCTGATGATCTCATGTGAAGCTGATAGAGTTGCTAGCCGAGACCGGACGCCGAGGGCGAACACCATGATGCTCCGCCTTCGCCGTTTGGAGTTTCGGGACGAGCATCGATGCGGCAAACGAGATAAGAGAGAACCATGACCAAGTGGGGCCTCAGCCTCAAGCCACAGGACAAGGCGCCGGACGTCGCAATGCTGCAAGGCACGGCCAGCGAAAGGCGTCTCGGCAGGGTGGTTCTGCAGGTGAAGTCGCCCGCCGGACGGTAGCTTGCCAAGGACGACGGCGGCGGGCCGATGGTGTTGGCAGGCGGGCCGGGTTGGTGTTCCGCCGCGTCACCAATCTCTCGCATTGCTTGGGCCGATGCCGCTCCCGAACCTAATTGTATGTTCTTGGTTAGACCCACTCTCGAAGCTACCATGCTCTCGGTCAGATCCACTCGAAGCCGTGAAGATCCGCTCTCGTTACGCAGCTTACTTGAAACCACCACATCTGGACCCTCGTCATCCATTGCCTTTGTCATTCGACGCACGTGGGCTTGGCTGCAGCTCTATCCGCTGCCTGTCCGTCATCCTCCGAGTCTCCGTTACTTGATCGAGCCTTGGGCGAGCAGCACGATACTCCTTGTCCCTTTACGCACTTGGCTCTCTCCAAGACAAGATGCCTGCCGGCCCCTCTGGCTCCAGCCCACCAATCTCGTGGATCCGCTGTCCACTTGGGCAATGGCGCTGCTGCTAGATAGGGAGAGCACCGTGTTTCCTGGTTCCCGCTGCGTCCGTCCGAGAGGAATCATGATCATCGTCGCCCACACCTTTCTGTTGAACCCACCTCTCTCGAATGGTGCAATCTGCGAACTGGATCCAGCCGCATCCATTAGGAGTCCGCCGATGCCGCCCGTTGAGCTATCGACCCGACCTCTGTCAGCAGGTATAAATGTAGCTTTGCTGAACGAGAACATCGCCTCTCTCCATCACCACTTCTCCAGCACTCGTTGGCAAGTTGCTCCTCGACAGTATGCGCTGCTCCCTCCTCAACTCTTCCCTTGCCTCCCTGGCAATAGCCAGTCCTTTGGCAGCTAGGGTCTACGACTACATCATTGTCGGAGGCGGTGCTGGAGGACTGGTCGTTGCCAACCGCCTGTCAGAGACCAATGCCTCGGTTCTCGTCATCGAGGCTGGCGGTTCGGGCTACGACAATCCAAACGTAACGGCACCAGATGGATATGGCCTGGCGTTGAACACCGCACTCGACTGGTCTTACCCATCCGTGGCCCAGAGAGGCGGTTCCACCCACGCCATGCATGCCGGAAAGGTGCTCGGCGGATCCACCGCAATCAACGGTACGCACGTTCCCCTGCAGCTTCAACGCGTTCACCTAGTTAATCCAGCCGCTAGGCATGTCTTTCACCCGCGCCGAAGCCTCCCAGATCGATGCTTGGGAGCAGATCGGCAACAACGGATGGAACTGGCAGAACCTCTGGCCGTACTACCTCAAGAGTGAGAAGTACCAGGCTCCTGGTGCCGAGCAGACTCGTGGGGGAGCTGCGTACGAGCCCTCTTTCCATGGAAATCGAGGCAACTTGAAGGTCGGCTATCCAGACGAACAGGCCATCAACGATTTCCTCGCGCCTTTGAACGCGTCCTACCAGGAGCTCGGTATCCCCTACTCCCCAGATGTTAGCGGAGGCGCTATGCGTGGCTTTAACGTCTTCCCGATGATGGTCGATGTGGCCGAAAACGTCCGCTCCGATGCGGCTCGTGCCTACTATTTCCCTTTCAAAGCTCGGCCGAACCTGGACGTCTTGTACAACACCTCCGTCACCCGCCTCGTCTGGGGTGACGACGATGGCGAGGGCAATGCTGTTGCGTCCGGAGTTGAGGCAGCTGGTGCAGACGGCACGGCACTCACTCTCACCGCAAACAAGGAGGTCATCGTTTCCGCTGGTGCTTTGAGGACTCCTGCCATCCTTGAGCTTTCTGGTGTTGGCAACCCAGAGTAAGTCGAAGATTGTATCCCATTTCCTCTCGAACCGCACCGTTGACCACCCTGTAGTATCTTGTCTCGAGCCAACGTTACGACGAAGGTTCCCCTTCCAGGCGTTGGCGAAAACCTCATCGATCAGATCAACAACGGTATTTATTTCGCCACCCCGAACAACAAAACCTACAAAGGGCTCGCCAACTACGTGTCTTACCCCAACGTGACGGACATCTACGGCTCCGAAACCGCCACGAGCCTCGCATCTTCCGTGCGCAGCGCTCTGCCGGGCTTGGCTGCTCAGATTGCGGCGCAGAACAACAACGCCACTAATGCCTCGACTCTTCTCTCGATGTTGGAAGTTCAACACTCGCTCGTTTTCGACACGCAGGTTCCTATCGCCGAGATCCTCCACGTTCCCGCCGAACACTTCGGCTCGGAGTACTGGGGCACGCTTCCTTTCTCTCGGGGAAACGTCCACATTGCCTCCTCTGACCCCAGCAACCCCGCTACCATCAACCCGAGATACATGATGTTCGACTTCGATCTCGATGTCCAGGTTGGTGTTGCCAAATTCTTCCGCAAGCTGTTCGCCACCGGTAGCCTTGCCGAGCTGGCGGGCGAAGAGCTTGAGCCGGGCGTCACGACGGTCGCTGAAGCGGCCAATGACGACGACTGGGCCGCTTGGATCTTGCAAAACTGGCGGCCCAACTTCCACGTTCTGAGCACCGCCATTATGATGCCGCGCGAGATGGGTGGAGTTGTCAGCGATCGGTTGAAGGTCTACGGCATAAAGAATGTGAGAGTCGTGGATGCCAGCGTCCTGCCTTTCCAAGTTTGTGGCCACCTCACCAGCACCATTTACGCCATCGCTGAACGCGCCAGCGACCTCATCAAAGAAGACGCTGGCCTCTAGTGGGGTCAATTGACAACCTTGACACCGAATTGCGGAGAACATCCCAACATCGTCCATGACCGTGGTCTGATGCACGGATTTGTGTTGGATTCTGGCGCTAGACATAGACTGGATAGAGGGACTAAAAACTAGAATATATCATATCGATAGATTTAGACAATGGGATGGATCCTTTTTCATACATATACCGGTTGGCTACAACGCAGGAGCCGCAAAGAAAATAGTTGAATTCTTAACTAGTTTGGAAAAGAACTTTTGGAAGGTGCAGTATCGGAGCAGAATAGGAAATGGCCTAAGGAGAAAGCGATAAAGCAAGTGTCTAGTGAGGTATTTCGAACCTCAATGACAGAGTTGGGTCGACAGAGAAGCTCTTCACAATTAGTAGCATGGGTAGAAAGTCTGGAAAGGGAAGATGCGAACCCAGCTTCGACTATCCTAATTCTGCAGTCGTCGACGAGTGACCGCTTGAAATCGTAATGGCACTGCTCGGCTTTTCGCCAACGCACTCCTCTGATGCTGCTGGAATCAACATGCCTTTGCCCGCTGTAATGAACCCTGTTTCAAAGACGCGTTCATCCTCGTTTATGGGACCTTCAGCCTCTGCAGCGGCAGCGTTGATCGCTGACATTCTAATGACGAACTCACGCTGCAGCTCTTTCAGCCAAGCCCCCAGTGTTTGTCCTTCCATGGCGCCGCTTTGGGCTTGCAAGAGGTGTTCCTTGAGGCTGAGAAGAAAGCCCCGGCGACGTTCCCGGATCACATTCGGTGATGTCGTTTCCCGGACGTGGAGTCGTTGCTTCAGCTTTGTGGATAACTGGCCCGCCTGTTCGAGGACTTCGGAGGGGAGAGGCAACACCCGTGCAAGTGTAAGTCCATAGTGCTGTTCCCTAACGGGGCCTTCTGCAATCTTGTAGAGCATATTCATGGCCCTTTCCTCAACCCTCGTATCTACGGCAAGGTGTAGATTTACAACGCCGTTTCTTTCGGCCATGATCTTGGCAAGCTCTCGGAAATGTGTGGCGAACCAGATGAGAGCATGGCTGTCGACGAGAGCTTCAGCAATTGCAAGAGCGATGGCGAGGCCATCACGAGTGCTGGTTCCGCGGCCTAGTTCGTCAATTATGGCTATGCTGTCCTTGCTGATGTTCCGGAGGATAAACGCCGCCTCTCTCATCTCGGCGGCAAAAGTGGAAACATTGGCCTCGATACTGTCGTCAAGCGAGACTCTAGCGAATAGCTGCCGTTGGATGGGCATCGATGCGTATTGCGCGGGAACAAACATCCCAATCTGCGTCATGACAGTCATGAGGGCAACAGCCCGGATGTAAGTGCTTTTGCCGCTCATGTTGCAGCCAGTGATGACTTGGAATCGCTTTTGTTGGGTGGCATAAAAGTCATTCGGGACGAACTTTGATTGCTGTATCTTCTCTCGGATTGGATGACGACCTGCTCTGATGGCGAGAGTCTTGGCCAGGGCTGGGCGGATATACTCTTGGCTCGTGACGAGATGTGCGAATGATGATACCATGTCCAGCATGGCGATGCTTTCGCAAACATGGTAGAGAGTAGCCACGCATCCCCGGATATCAATGATCAGATCCTGGACGGATCTGTTGCTTAGACAGATCACCTCGTTGTGTGCGTCGACAATCTTCTGGTTCCGCTTCATGAGGTCAACAGTTTGACATTCGATAACTCCCTTTCTCTTGTGCACGTTGGTGAATATGGGCGGTAAAGCCCGGTCTTCTAAGTCTGCGGCATTGAGCTGGACGTAGAACTGACGCGCCGGGTCAAACTTGATCGCAAGGCCGACGTTGTGTGTTTCTTGAGCAGAAATTAGCGCGATTTAGGTTGATTCGAGGGGAGCCTACCACCAAGCTCGTTGACCAGTTGATATACATCCTCGGTGGCTTCCCTGTATGCTTGACGTGCCACATCGAGAAGGCCGCTGACCCCAGCCTACTTGCATTAGATTCCACTGCAGGGCCTTCGGGTATTGTGAGTGCTGACCTTCACTGCGTAGATGTGCTGGTTCCTCAGGTCCAACGGCCTCTTGGCAAAGACCGTATCCTCATTTATCACGGAATCGATCAGCTCTTGAACGGGGTCGATGGCGTCGGGGTGACAGAACTTGGACGGTCAGCACGAGAATTCTGACTTGGCCATGGAGCCTCACCCCTTGGATCTCGCAAAGCATCGTGCTTCTAACCCCGGTCAATGCTTCGTAGATGGGTCGGATTGATATGACGAATTGCTTGAGCATGATAATATGGTTGATGGCTTGCTCCATGGTGTATATTGAAGGCTTAGTAGGAGCTAGAATAATCTGAGCCAATGGGTGAGCATAGACGACGCATGCCCGGGGAGAAAGGGCACAAACTGCGGACAAGATCCTGTCGACATCCAGGAATCCTTTTAGCGCTGGTGACTGTCAGTTGGTGTTGTTCTCCTCGGGGATCAAGGCAGACGCGCCTTGCCTCACGGCGAAGAAAAGGTCCTCCTTGCTGGATATCTCCTCCAGTGCATCATACCGATTCTTCAGCGTGTCCTCGTTTGTGAGCGGCTGGAGGATGTTGCTGCGCAGCAGCCTAGCGCCCATTGGCGTCAACGTCTCATTCAACAGACCGAACAGACAGTGCCTGGATTTTGGATCCTCAAGGTTCTGGATGAGCTCCAGTGCACGTATGGTGGGGACGTCGATCATCATGGAGCCCTCCGAGGGCTCGTATTTGATCTTCAGAGAATGAGGTGGGAAGGCCACGCTGTGGCCCAACTCAAC
Organism: Lasiodiplodia gonubiensis; assembly: GCA_009829795.1. Taxonomy (NCBI): domain Eukaryota; kingdom Fungi; phylum Ascomycota; class Dothideomycetes; order Botryosphaeriales; family Botryosphaeriaceae; genus Lasiodiplodia; species Lasiodiplodia gonubiensis. The sequence goes on along the minus strand of RHKH01000025.1, from coordinate 186,272 downwards.
GTACTTCATCACCTGCGTCCGTCAGCACGAGAGAGCCGCCTCCAGCGGACGGAAGGTGTACAGCAGCAAAGCAGCAAACGCAGAAGTAGTTGCCCTCAAGTGATAGCTTGATGGCCTCCACATCGTCGGCGAAGGCTAGTTGCTGGATGTACTCGGTTCCGGCTGTCTCGGCCCAGTACCTGCGGTCGACTGGGGTGATCCGGCTGTCGATGCCCTGCAGGTTCTCCTCCATGATGGAAAAGAGCTTGGACTTGGGATCGGCAGCGGTGGAGACGATGAGGATCTCGCAGGGCGCGTAGACCTGCAGCTTGTGTACGGTGCGCACGTAGGTCTGGCTGTCGCAGATCTGACAGAGAACCGCTTGGACAGCGTCAAGGTTCACGATGGCGAGACCAACGGTGGGAGAAATGCCGCGAGACTCGCTGACGGCGCACACGACGCGCTGGGCTCCAGTTCCAGCGCCACTGGTCGCTGCTGTGGTCGGCCGCCCTGTGCCTGGTCGACGCTGGATGCGCTGGCCGGTGCGAGGGCGAGAAGCCGCCGTGTGTGTCGCAGACACCATAGCTGGTTTCTGCGCTCAAGCCGTCGGTGGGTGAGTTCGGCGCGGGAGGTTGGAGACGGACGGGCTCGCTCGCACGCGGAGCAACAACCGGTGCCAAAGACGTTGCCGTCGCAGCGGCGGCTTGGTGGAACGTGCGCATAGGGCTGAGAATTGTCGCGGCCAGCGTCCAAAAAAGTTCACCAGAGCGCTGTCTCCCCTCCGACAACCCACCCACTCCCGTACACTCGGCCTCCCTCCCTCCGGTCGTTGATTTCGCGTCGCAGCCGTTCGAGACAGAATCGTGTACCATGGCGACCGTTCCTCCGCCGCCCAGCAAGCGCCAGAAGACGGCGGCGGCAGCGCGTGCCCGCGAACAAGCAGAGGTTCCCTCGATTCCCTCGGGCAGCGTTCGCGTCAGGTTTGTCGACCAAGCTACCGGCCAATCTGGCGACCTTCCGGTCGTGTCCGTCCCCCTCGGCCAGGCCCAGGTCAAAAACCTCGAAACCTTGCTCAACACGCTGCAGGGCAACGAGGATGCCGTAGACCGCATCCCGTACCGCTTCTTTTACGCCGGCCAGGGCGGCCAGGACATCAAGGAGGGCGAGAGAGGTGAGGCCCTGGGAGATGCTGCCGACCTGTGGAACGCCTTGATCAAAGAGGGCAAGGCCACGACCGAGGAGGAGATCGTTCTGGCCTACGCACCCCAGGCTGTCTTCAGGGTGCGCGCTGTCTCGCGGTGCACCGCCGCGATAACCGGCCACGGCCAGCCCATCTTGGCCACTCAATTCTCACCCCAGAGTAGCTCGCGCATGGTCAGCGGCAGTGGAGACGGCACGGCGCGAATTTGGGACTGTGACACAAACACTCCCGCACACACTCTGAAGGGCCACACGAGCTGGGTGCTGGTGGTCAGCTGGTCGCCCGCCGGGGATGTCATTGCTACAGGCTCCATGGACAATACCGTGCGGTTGTGGAACCCGAAGACCGGCGAACCGCTGGGAGGCGCTATGAGGGGCCACACCAAATGGGTGACCAGCCTGGCCTGGGAGCCCTACCATTTGCAAGAATCAGGCCGTCCACGAATCGCATCCTCCTCCAAGGATGCCACCGTGCGCATCTGGGACGTTGTGGCGAGGAAAGCAGACGTAGTGCTGTCCGGACACAAGGGCACCGTCAGCTGTGTCAAGTGGGGAGGCACAGGCTTGCTGTATACTGCCTCACACGACAAGACCATCAAGGTATGGAACGCTGCAGACGGAACTCTCAAGCATACCCTGAACGCCCATGCTCACTGGGTGAATCATCTGGCCCTGTCCACCGACTTCGTCCTCCGTACCGCATACCACGAACATGGCCCGCACGACAAGCCTTCCTCCGAGGAGGAGAAGCTGGTTTTTGCGCGGAGGCGCTTCGAGAAAGCTGCCACACTCGCCGGGAAGGTTGTGGAACGTCTCGTCTCGGCCAGCGACGACTTTACCATGTATCTATGGGAACCTTCTTCCAGCACGAAGCCGCTTGCGAGACTCCAAGGCCACCAGAAGCAGGTCAACCACGTCACTTTCTCGCCCGATGGATTGTACATTGCCTCGGCAGCATTCGACAATCATGTGAAGCTATGGAACGCCAATACCGGAGCCTTTATCACAACCCTGCGTGGACACGTCGCTCCTGTCTACCAGTGCTGTTTCAGCCCAGACAGTCGATTATTAGTCAGCGCCAGCAAGGATACCACATTGAAGGCTTGGGACGTGAGGACCGGAAAGATCGCAAACGACCTGCCTGGTCACCAGGATGAGGTCTATGCGGTCGACTGGAGTCCGGATGGAAGGGGGGTGGGCAGCGGAGGAAAAGACAAGGCAGTGAGGATCTGGAGACACTAGCGCTTAATGTTTACACGCTCTATACAGGAAGAAATGTGATCTC
>RHKH01000025.1:149064-183650 GCA_009829795.1 Lasiodiplodia gonubiensis | reverse complement strand
CAAAAAAAAAAAAAAAAAAACATCATGATGACCTTTTGCTTACATGAGGGCCCGGGTACGCCAGGCGACCAGATTTGACTCAAACAGCGCCAAGGTGTACAGTCGATTTCAGCTACGGCTACGACGAAACCACACGTAGGACCTCATAGGTCTTCAGGTACTCATTTCTTCTCGTGAACAGGGAACTCGTGGCCAGTGCTCTTCTTGTATTGATGGCGGACAGCATCGGCAATCTTACGGTCCTTCGCCTGCTCCCAGGCGCTCTCGTTGCTCTGGGTTCCTTGCCTGAGGACGTGCTCCTGGAACTTGTCGATGGCTGCAATGACAATAATCAGCAAGAGGTAAATAATGAGACGGACTAGTCGGAATCAACATGGGGCGGTGCGATCGAAAGCAACGTTAGCGCTTACTCTTATCGAGCAGGTCCTCCTGTTCCTCTGCTTTGCGGCCACCGCCCATCTTCTCGTTGAGATGATCCTTCATCTTCGCAAAGCTGCCCTTCTCCTCCTCCTCTCTTCGGCGGCGTTCCTCCTCGGCAGCTTTGCCGCTGATCTTGTCGAAGAAGCTGGGCTTGTCCTCTTCGGACTTGCTGTGACCGTGGCCTCTGGAATCCCTCGACCGGGATCTGCTGTGGCCACGGCTCTTCGACTCCTTCTCATCGTCCTTGCTGGTGAACTTGTCGAGGAAGTTGTGCTTATCCTCCTCTTCCGACTTGCTGTGACGACGGCTCCTGGAATCTCTCGACCCAGATCTGCTGTGGCCGCGGCTCCTCGACCCTCTCTCCTCGTCCTCCTTGCCGGTTAGCTTGTCGAGGAAGCTACGCTTCTCCTCGCCGTGGGGGTTGCTCGGGCGACGCTCCTTGGACTCGTCGTCGTCATGGTCCCTGTGCTTCAGCTTGTCGAGAAAGCTCTCGTTCTCCCGCCTCTCCCGCTCTATCCTCTCGAGTTCGAGGCGCGCCTCTTCCTCCCTGCGACGAAGTTCGGCCTCGCGCTTCCTGTCCTCATCCTTGCCAGTCAGCTTATCGAAGAAGCTGGCCTTCTCTTCCTTTTCCTCCTCTTTGTAGCGGCGATTCTCGGCCTCGGGTGACTCGTGCTTGGCATCGCTGCCGTGACCAGTGAACTTGCTCAGGAAGCCGCCCTCCTTCTTCTCTTCGTGCTCAGCGGCGGGGTGGTGCTTGGCGGCATCGTGAGAGTCGTGGCTCTCCCGCTCTTCGCGTTCGTGGTCTTTTTTTTGGAGAACGTGTCAACATAAATGCTTCTCCTCTACCTTTTCCTGCTCGGTCTGGGTATAGTTACTTTCAGGGTGAGGCTTCTTCTCCTCTTCCTCGTCGCCGTGCTTGAACTTGTGGATGAAGTCCATTGTGGGGCAGGTGTATGCAAAGGTGGTGCAGGGTGTGAAGAAGCGGGCTCAGGCGGGGGACGGTGGGGTGAGGACGGTGGAGAGCTGGATTAGAGAAAGCAGTTCAGGGTCCAAAGAGATTAAGTAGACGGCGGCGTTTCCAAGGCCGTGACGTGGCGCCGCGAGTAATTCGGAGAGCAGCTGGCGGCATTCGTAGCTTCCCCATGTCTCGCGGACCCTGGCTCGGCGAGTGGACGCAAAGACCGCTTGGCGGAAGCCCGGCGTGGCAGTGCAGAGCGGAGAGGGGCAGCTGAGCGGAGGGTCTGGACGAAGAAAGTGGAGCCATTGAGCGGTGCAGCACCGTGTGGGCTGGCGGTGAGCAGCAGCACAGTTCGGGCCACCAGGGCTGCAGGCGGAGCGAATGAGCGAGCGAGCCCGAGTCAATAGGTGGACGACTGGAACCGCCGCCGTCGGACAATCTAGATGATCCGGATCTGCTACTGATGGGCATCGCAGCCGAAGGCTGGTAGGTACAGAACAAGGGGTAACTATGCCTCAGCAATCTTCTTTACGAGGACTGCACAGATCGAATACTCGGCTTATGTGAGCTGCAGAAGCTATCATCGATATGTGCTTGTACAACTCTACTTCCGTGTCCGGGCGATTGCTTCAAAACACGCATGCATGACACGAGCGAAAAAACAGATTCACGCTAGCCTTCGGCTGCAATACCCCTCTGTAACGGACCGTCAAGAGCGTGGCTGAAGTCGAACCGATGCCCCTTTTAATCTATCAAAGCAAAGCAACGGCCTGCAGAGCGATTGGTTCGGCTCTCAGCTTTACCTCTTCTGAAGCCATCTCTACTGCGTAAATTTGCTCACGGTCTCCACACCGCGACCCGTCATTGTTACGACGACTTGTCGTGATAAGACGACCCGGCTGCTCACGCCAATTGCACTGCGAACGTCACCTTCCCTGCCGACATGTGTGCCAGATATCCTCCCAGCTCCTCGTTGTCATCAATGGGATAATTCACCTCTCTGAAATCCTGTCCTTTGACCACTCCCTCGATCCGTACCGCGCTCGACCCCGGATGCGCCCTCGTGGCCAACGCTCGCAGCTCCTCCATCGTGCCTGATGTCAGTGCCCCCAGCCAGATCCGTGGGTCCGCCTGTATCTGCGAGTGTGGATGTAGTCTGAAGTACACAGGTATTGGCGTTGGCGCAGGGTCCGGATAAGCCGGCGTGTAGCTATACTCTCGCGCCTGTTGTTGACCAGAAGAGTCGGCACCCGTGTATTCTTGCTGTTGCTGCTGCTGCTGCTGCTGTTGCTGCTGATGATGATGATGCATGGTCTGATCATTGTACGTCCGACTCTCCTGATGTTGGCCGGCTAGGTCATTGGCCGCCAGCAGGAGCGACGGGTCGATCTGGAGATCGCTGGCACTGTTCACTTCCGGCGTGGGTGTGGTCGGAGCATAGGCCGTCGGCGACTTCACTGGACTTCCTTGGGCGCTCTGAGAGCTCCGAGTGCGAGCAGGTGTCTGCATGGCGCGCGGTGGAGCCGGGCCGGGACCTGGTCCGGTATTGGCCTGCTTCTTCCGCGAAGGGTCGCGCTTTGCCTGGTCATCTCGAAGCCGCTTCATGACGTCGCGGCAGAGCACTTCCAGCGCTTTCAGCCGTTGCTGGTGCTGTGGGTCCTGAACGTCTGGCGCGAGAATGCGCTGCAACACTGCAGAGCCCGCTATCCACTGATCCTTGAGCTCCTGCCAATGCTCAGCGCCTGTCTCCAGTTTGCTGTTGACATGGTCAGTTTTGAGAATGTCGTAGAACTCTCCACGGATTTTCCTGCTCTCTTCCGGATTGATGCCTATGATGTTTTTCGCCTCCGCAATCGTCATCCTGCGCTCCATCGTGCGCATCCGCTTGGTAACGTCGGTGCAGATTACATCCAGCGAGAGGGCCTTCTGGTCAGGCTTTTCGCTCTGCCCGTCAGTGAATTGCATCTGGAGATGGCCGTTCTCGGCAATCAAGCGATCTTTGACCTGCTGCCACTTGTCTGGTCCGGCGACGGTCTTCTTGACCACACCCTCTTCTTCGCAGATGGTCTGGAATTGGTCACGTAGCTGGCGATACAGCTCGTTGTCGAGATTCAAGTAGGCCTTGCTCTCGTCAATGGTCGTTTCGGAAGGAAAACGTGGGGGACCTGTGGGATCGGCAGGTAACCCCGCCCAGCCGCGCATTCGTCGTCGACGCTTTCTGCTCCGCCAGCGCTCATCGCTCTCTTGCTGCAGCTTTTCCATGCGCTCCTTCCTTTTCCGCAGAGTCTCGGGATCGGGTTCCGGCGACGGGTCTCCCAGCGCGTGTTTCAGGGTGCGTGGAGCTGCAGCCGGCGTTCCCTCGTTCTCCTGCTTTGTATCAGCTGGCATACAGTGTTCACAGGCTGCATGTTAAACGTACGGCGATGGCTTGTTGCAGTTCCTTCACGAACGCCTCCGGATACGTCTCGGCAGTCTGTGCTTCGACTGCAGTCGTGATTGCTCCTTTCATGCCATTGGGGACTCTGAGCAGCCACCTGTTCTTCGCTCGAACACGCATGAGCTCACGTTCCTTGAGGTCGAAGCCTTCGTTGTTTAGCATCTGCAGCATGTCTCTCTGGTTTGTGTTTTTCTCCCAGAGCTCTTTGACGCGCGCGACGAGCGCAGGATTCTTGTGGGCGGGATTCTGCTTGCTGGGGAAGTCCCATCGCTGTGGTGTCGGTGAGCACGCGCTGGCCTCTTGGACCCTGTTGGTGACGAACCTTGAACTGGGTCTGAAATGCGCGTTTGCTATTGGCAGTCAGTACTCGCGTTCCGCGTTTGAGTCGGCGTCCGTAGAGTACGGTGGGCGCGAAACCGACGACATGCCTTGGCGTGAAGTTCCTCTGCTTCCAAAAGTCCATGACTTCGTCCAGCGATCTCTTCTCCTCGACATACATCCGATAGCACTCGGCCTCTTTGCCTTCCCAGTCGTACACCATCTTGTCGTGCTGCCGCGGAACGCGTATCGGGGGCGGTGATCAACTAAAGTGCGTTGTTGGTGCGTGGGCGCGGCCTAAGTGCGGACGCTCGCCGCACATGCCCGCCCGAGCGACGGCCGTCATTGTCATGGCCGCCGCTGCGGCGCCATCTCGAATGACCGCTCAACAACAGCTTTTCAGCCGCCTCCAAGCCGCCCCTGAAGCCGCCGCCGCCGCCGCTGCGCCATGTCACCCATCTCCATCACCGTCATCACTGGCTTCCTCGGCTCCGGTAAAACCACGCTGATCCTCAACCTGCTCGCCCAGCTGCCGCCCGACTACAAGCTCGCCTTGCTAAAGAACGAGTTCGGCGATGTCGCTATCGACTCGCAGCTCGCCGCCTCTCAGGCCATATCCGGCGTGCAGGAGCTCCTCAACGGCTGCATCTGCTGCAACCTGACCGGTCAGCTCGGTGATGCCCTCGAGACCCTCCGCACCACTGCTGAGCCCGACCGTATCGTCATCGAGACGAGCGGCAGCGCCTTCCCGGCCACCCTGGCCATGGAGGTGAACCGCATTTCCCGTGAGACTGGCGCCTTCGTGCTTGACGGCGTCATGAGCGTCGTCGACGTCGAGAACTGGCAAGGCTATGAGGACACCAGCTACAGCGCCAAAGTGCAGGCCCAGTACACTGACCTCATCGTGTTGAATAAGTGCGAGCTCGTCAGTGAGCGTCGCGTCGAAGACGTGGAGGACAAGATCCGAGACCTCGAACTCGACGTGCCCACCCCCATCGTTAAGAGCACCAAAGGGCGCGTGGATAAGGACATCGTCTTCGGCTTGGACGCGAAGCTGGCCCGCACAGATCCTCATGCCCTACACCACGAGCACGACCACAACCACTCGAGCGAGGTCGAGGTGCTTTCTGTCACCATTCCCGCTCCAGACGGCCGGCCTCACGGCATTGATCTGGAGAAGCTTGAGACTTTGCTCAAGGACTCCTCCAAGGACGAAATCTATCGCATTAAAGGCATCCTCCACGCTTCTTCGGTTCCCAAATCATCTGACGGTCAGCCCGCCAGCCTCCCAAGTGGTGGGGAAGGCAGCGGTAGGTATATTCTGAATTGGGCATTCGGACGGTGGACCTTCACTGCTGCTCCCGCTGCATCGCCACAAGGGAGTACGACTTCCTCGGGCAGCGCAACCCCTGCACCGACAGACTCCGGCGTCTCTACGCCGCAGAACGGCTCGGAAGAGCCGAATCTGCGGATGACCATCATCACTGCGCGCTACGAATCCAGCAAATGGAAAAAGCGTATCGAGGCCGGAGAGTTCCTCGCCCTGGAAGGTGATGCGCCTGCACAACTCCAGGTGGAGAAGGTTGTGTAGTTACATCATATTCGTTTGAGTAGAGCAAGGCTTTCGCTTGGGGAGGGCTGGCGAATAAGGGATGCATGGCGAACTGCGTGGAGAAGCAAGAGTCTGCATCGATCACTTTCTGCTGGATGGTAGCCAGGGATCGCGCGTTAAGAGAAGAACATGTAGAAAACCATAGAGTAGACGACAAGGGTGAGGCAAAGGAGTTCGGTGGGATAGCTCCCCTCTCAACCCTCATAGTCCCAATGTCCGGGTGCATCGGCCGCGCCCACAGATAGAATCGGTGCTCACAATCCGTACTCGACCTTCGAGGCTGGACCTACCACGCTTACCGAGTCGGGACCACATGGGCAGCTCCGTCAGAGTAGTAGTGCTGAAGCTTTGACGCTTCTACCATAGACGATGAATACTACGCCAAATAGAATGTAAGACTGCAACAGATCAAACGACCTGTACATATCAATAATAGCAATATCACCAGCATCAACGTTAGAGCTCGCGCCTTCAATTTGCACTTTCTGGAATTATCACCCTTTGCTCGTATCCTTTTCTCGTTGCAAGCCAATGGGACGCAGTACAAATTCCACATGAGAGCGACTTTGCCAGTTTCTGGGAGCTATATTCAAGGCTAGTGTTGAAACCTGATGGTTCCGTTATGTAGAAGAACTCTACAAGACTGTCGCGCTCGATGGAGGTTATCCGCTAGATTGCACCGGGGGCAGGAGCCTTCTCAAGCCGAGCTGCTTGTGGACCATGGACATTGGGGAATGAGATATCTCGGGAGACCTCCACGTATTATAGCAGTCAAGCTTAGTTTCTAGCAGAATAGTACCATCAACCTGCGTCATGGCCTGGACAATAGTCTACAGCAAGCGATTCTAGAAAGATGCACTACCGGTACGATCGGAAGTAGTGATTTCGGCTTCATCAACACATGAGAACACAGCTCCCATTGCTGATAAGAACGAGTTGGGTATCCATGTTCTGTTACATGATCCGAGCATGGCAGTCTCCTTTATGGCGCGAAGCGGATACATATAGAACCAATGCGAACCCCGCGCACGGCCTGTGATGCCTTCCACGGCCCGGAAACTCACTATCGCTTCGTTGTGGTTCACGCCTATAGATATCGTATTCGTTCTGTACAGCCGCTCTGCAATCCGCCCATTGGCAGATTGCTGGAGACTTCCCCACTTGGTTTGCCTTTCGATGCGGAACGATGGCGGGTGGTTGATTCGCGAAAACGAAAACGAGCACGAGCCTATACGATCCAGGATTGGAAACACTCTGAGAGAACCAAGGACCATGGTGAAAAGGGTGGTGATACTTAAAACGGACTCGACCATATTTTCGCATCATTCATACCATCACACTTTCGTTTCTTTCCATATTCGCTCCTTTGCTTCGATTTCACCGTTCCGTTTCCAGAATGGGGTACAAATATTACAACTACGACCCAAATTTCGCGGCAGCGGCCATTTTCGTCGTCCTTTTCGGCGCCAGTAGCTTGGTTCACCTGATGCAGCTTTCCAGGAAGAGGACATGGTATTTCATACCATTCGTCATTGGGGGTGTCTGTGAGAAAAGCCGCGCTTGACAGGGTGGGCGGACGCTGACGCAACATCAGTCGAGGCGGTTGGGTATGCGGGAAGAGCGCTGTCAGCCAGGGAGACACCAGACTGGACGATGAAGCCGTACATCATCCAGAGCATCCTGCTCCTACTAGGACCGACGTTCTTTGCCGCGTCGATCTACATGATCCTGGGGCGCTTGATTCGACTTACGAATGGAGAGGCGCATTCGATAATCAGGGCCACACTTGTCACCAAAATCTTCCTCATCGGTGACATTCTCTCCTTCCTTGCTCAATCCTCAGGCCAGTCCCTTTCGCAGTAGGCGAACTAGCGCACGAGCTGATGTTTGCACAGGTGGTGGCATGCTGGCAAAAGCAAAAACGGCAGACGACCAGAAGAGCGGCGAGCGCATCATCATCATTGGCCTGTTCATCCAGATTGCCTTCTTCGGCTTTTTCATAGTCGTGTCGGCGCTCTTCCACTACCGGATATCATTGTATCCAACAGCGCGGTCGAGGAACGTGCAGGTGCCTTGGCAGAGGTACCTCTGGATTCTTTACACGGCAAGCGGCCTGATCATGATCCGCTCCATTTACCGGCTTCTCGAATACATCCAAGGCAAAGAAGGGGTGCTGCAGTCCGAGGAGGCGTACATTTACGTTCTCGACGCTGCACTGATGTTCATCGTCGCTGCGCTCTTCAACTTCTTCCACCCGAGCCAGATCATCAACAAAGAGAGCATGGCTGTGGGAGTGTACGACGTGGAAATGGAGGACACTGCGAATATGACAGAAGGCAGGAAGCGGGGCGAGTACGAAAACATACATCTAGCAGCTTAGATCCAAGACCGTGTCGGTTTCTTGGGTCTCGGGTGGATGTTCGGTAATTGTATTAGTAGTGCAGGCGACGGCAGAGTTCACTCCCCGTTAGGGAATTGACGTGTAGACTGATGAATCCACTGTCCCGATGTACATACATAGGTACTCGCGCAACGTTTTCGGGAATCCTTAGCGGCGGGAAGCTGTCGGCACTGGCCGTGGCAGCCGCAAGCCCTGGCTGCACAAGAGGCCCTCAGGCAAGGCAGCAGACGCGCATGACGTGCTGCCCAAGCTCGAGGCTGACAAGCCCAACGCGCATTTATATTATGGTCTCGCGCTGCTCGCCGCTGATCCCCAGCCCCACCAAAGCGTATCAAATGTGTCTGGTCAAGGTGCACGAGGAGCCGGACGTCGTGGTGCCCTACCGCGTCGCGCGCAGGCGCCGCTCGCACTACTCGTCCTACTCGCCCCCGCGCTCCGCCAGGCTGTCGCGCACCGTCGTCGACGAGCGCCGCCCGCCGTCGGTCGTGTCGCACCACTTCGAGAAGAGCAGATTCAGTGCCGTCGACGCCCCGCCGCCCAAGGCCATCCCGCCGCCGCAGCCCGTCCCCGTCTTTGTGAAGCCTCCTTCGCCGCCGCCGCCGCCTGCCCCGCCGCGGCCCGCAAGCCCGCCTCCCGCCCACCACCTGGTCGAGGTGTCTCCGGCCTCCAGCCGCACCAGCGTCAGCGAGAGCGACTACATCGTTCGCGAGCACGAGGTCCATCGCCACCGCGCCACCGAGTACTCACCTACCCGATCGTCCGTGACTGACCACTCGCCCAGATACGAGACGTGCGTGAGGCCCAAGCTCCACGTATGGCTGGGAAGCATGCTGACGCGGGGAGAGGGAAATGCAGGTTCAGATACATCGAGCCGCCGGACGAGCACCGGTACCACCAGCATCACAACCACTGGTCGCGGTCAAGCGAGCGCAGCGCGAGCAGAGACCGGCGCAGCCGTTACGACGACGACCCGCGCGAGAGCTACCGCTCCACACGCATCGAAGTCAGCAGCTCGCGCAGGCCCAGGGAGTACTGGCGGTAGTAGCGGCGGGATTGGATTTGGAGGAGGATTGACACGGCGCGGGCGACATGTGTATCTTAGATGTGTGTTGTTTTCTTTTTTCTATAAAAGTGCAGTGCTGGCAGGCCGGCGCGTCGGCGGAGCAGTGCCTTGACCACCGCGGGATGATGACTGCCCGCGCGTGCACCACCCGCGCCCTGGAGCTGGGAGGAGCCAAACCACAGCCCGAGCCACAGAGCTGTGTCCACACACACACTCACAACCACCCCGGGATGCGCCGTCCGCAGCCTCGTCCCCGTCTCCGCCGCCGCCGCCGCTCGCCCTAGCCGTGCCGCCCGACAATGTCCTCCCCCATCCGCGTGCTGATTCGAGACTACCCCCACCGCTCCATTGCCCTCGCGACCGACTCACATGTGCTCGTCTTCCACCATACGCCCACCGCCGCCGACCGGGCTGCCAATGGCCTCTACCCCGGCTCCGGCAACGTCTCGCAGACGTCCGTCTCGAGCGGCGGCGCGCCCGGCCAGCCGCCGCGCTGCATGGTCGAGTTCTCCGACGTGCACTCCACCGACTTGAGCGACTACAGGAACTTCTCCGCCCAGCCCGTGTACGGCACCCTGGGCCTTATTACCGTCAGCAACGACGTCTTCCTCTGCGTCGTCAGCGCCGCCTCGCGCGCTGCCACCGTGCGTCCGGGCGAGACGGTGCAGAAGATCTTGGCCGTCGACTTCCGTACTCCCCCCATACCCCTCGTGCCCCGGGGCCTGCTGACCGCGCTCCAGACTGCCTCAATCGCACCGACTACGACCACATCCTGTACGATGAGATCAACCCCTATTCGACCGACACGGTGGACGAGGAGGGGTTCGAGCAGGGCTATGGCCGGAGGGAACCCCTCCTCGAGCATCCTTGCATGGCGCTGAAGAAGCTGCTGAGCAGCGGCACTTTCTACTACAGCTCCGACTTTGACCTCACCCGCCGCATGCAGGACCGCTCTTACGACGAGTCCACCGTGGTCCTCGACAGCCTGGACGCCGGCTTCCTGTGGAACTCGTACATGATCCAGCCGCTGGTGAATTTCCGCTCCCGCTTGTCGCACGCAGAAAAAGACGCGCTGGACGCCTCTGGCATTCTGACATCTGCGATCCGGGGCTTCGCATCTACTTTCAACATCCCGGCCGCCTCGTCGCCAGCGCGCAGTACCCGCACCGGCTTGCCGTCCACCATGACGCTCATATCAAGGCTGTCGTGCCGAAGGGCCGGCACTCGTTTCAACGCCAGAGGCATGGACGATGATGGCAATGTCGCTAATTTCGTCGAGACCGAGACCATATTCTGGACTCCGGATGGCGTGTGCTTCAGCTATGTCCAAGTCCGTGGTAGCGTTCCCATCTTTTGGGAACAGCAGCCCGGCCTGCTCCCGGGTCAACAGAAAGTATCCATCACTCGTTCCCCAGAAGCCACCCAGCCGGCGTTTGACAAGCACATGGAGAACCTGGAGCTTGCCTACGGTCCTGTCCACGTCGTGAACCTCCTGAGCGCCGAAAAGTCGAGTGAGCTTGAAATCAGTGACCGCTACCGCTACCACATCCGAAACTGTTCGCTGAATAATGACGCGGGCAACAGCGCCAGCTCCAGGGGGCATGAGCTACTGAAGCTGACCGAGTATGACTTTCACGCCGAAACGAGAGGCCCGGCCGGCTACGAGGCGGCCAGCATGATCTCACGCTACATTCGTGATTCCACTGAGGGGTTTGCTTATTATCTGGGCGAGGATATGGAAGAACGCCCCAAGACGTCTCAGGGCGAAGACCAGATCTACCGGCAGTCGACGACCGTGCTTCAGCAGGAGGGCGTGTTTCGTACCAACTGTCTCGACTGCCTAGATCGCACAAATCTCGTACAAACTATCATCAGCCGGATGGCTGTCGAAGTCTTCCTGGGCGGTCGCGGTGAGCGCGCCACTGCTGATTTTTGGAACCGACATGGCACGCTGTGGGCCGACAACGGTGATGTACGTTTTGAACAAGATTACCAATGTAGGATTCAGATTAATCGATTCATGTTAGGCCCTCTCCAAGATATACGCAGGCACGGGTGCTCTCAAATCATCTTTCACAAGATCCGGGAAGATGTCCCTGGCTGGCGCCATCGCTGACGCCCGGAAAAGTGCGCAACGCATGTACATCAACAACTTTGCAGACAAAGGGCGCCAGAACACGATAGATATGCTGCTGGTGCGCGTCTCTTGTCCTCCGACGTAATGAAGGCCTACTTATGACTCTGACAGGGACGACTGATGGGGCAAGCCCCAGTACACTTGTTCGATCCAATCAACGACTTCGTGACGAGCGAGCTGAGCAGAAGGTACGGCCTGTAGCCACTGGTAATTACACCGGATGGTCGCTGACAGCAAGCCAGAGCGAGTGAATTTTCTTCGGAAAAGCCCATCTATATATGGGCCGGTACATTTAACCTCAACGGCAAAACCGAAGGGATCAACTCGGACCTTTCTCCATGGTTAACGCCGCCCGTTGAACCATCACAGCAATTTCCTGAGATAGTTGCTGTTGGCTTCCAGGAGATTGTGGAGCTTAGCCCCCAGCAAATCATGTCAACCGACCCAGCCCGCAGACAGCAGTGGGAGGCTGCAGTGAAGCGGACTCTGAACGAGCATGCTCAGATGCACGGCCAGGAGGAGTACGTATCCCTCCGCGGAGGACAACTTGTCGGTGCGTCTCTGTCGGTTTTCGTCAGAGCGAGCATCTTAAAATACATCAAGAATGTCGAGGGAAGCTTGAAAAAGGTGAGATCTACTCACAACTGCACCTAAGTGGATACGGTCGCTGACGACATTGTCTCAAGACTGGTATGTCTGGAATAGCTGGGAACAAGGGAGCGGTGGCCATTCGTATGGAATACGCAAATACATCCATCTGCTTCGTGACCGCACACTTGGCGGCTGGTTTCGCCAACTACGACGAACGCAACCGTGATTACAGAACTATCAGCCATGGCCTCCGGTTCCAGCGGAATCGATCCATCGAAGACCACGACACTGTCATATGGCTCGGCGATTTCAATTACCGCATTGGGCTCAACAACGAGAAGGTTAGGAAGCTCGTCGAGGTGGGCGACCTGGAGACGCTGTACGAGAACGATCAGGTACGTCGGCACATCTTGATGCGAACCAAGGACCTCGCTGCTGACGGCCGACGCAGCTCAACCTGCAAATGGTTGCAGGTTTAACGTTCCCCTTTTACTCCGAAGCTCGAATCACCTTCGCGCCAACCTACAAGTACGACGTTGGTACAGATATCTATGACACCTCGTAAGGCTATAAAGACCCCATTTCGCCCGACTCCCGAGCTGATTTCGCACAGAGAGAAAACCCGCATCCCGGCTTGGTGTGACCGCATCCTACGAAAGGGAGACAACCTGAGGCAAATCAACTACAACACCGCCCCTCTCAAGTTCTCGGACCACCGGCCCGTGTACGCTACCTTTCTCTGTATCGTCACCATGATCGATGAGAAGAGGAAGGAACAATTGAGCAAAGACCTCTACCAGCAGCGCAAGGGTGTTGTCGGAGACTCAACTGCCGCCAGACAGGTGGATGATTCGGACGAAGAAGACCTGATCGGCTACGACCCGATCGACCCCACGCTACCACCGGCCAGTTCCGATCGCCGTAAATGGTGGCTTGATAACGGTCAGCCCGCGCAATCCGTACTGCATTCGCCTGGCGATGACTTTGTAGTCAACCCCAAACGCCCGTCAAACCCTTGGGCATCCTCGCAGGAACCAGACTGGGTCAAGATCGCGCCGCAAAGGAACTCTGACAACAACAACCTCCAACGCCACGCCAGTGATGCTCAGCCAACCGCGAGTGTTCGCCGCAAACTCCCGCCGCCCCTGGAACCCTACCGCGTGAGCAGCCCGGTATCCTCAACTAAGAGCATGCCCGTCAGTCACGCACCAGCATTGCCTCCGCGGCGTGCGGCAACGGGTGGCCTCGATGGTGGGGTTGATCGGGACCTTGTAGGCCTCAACCGCTCGCCCTCTAGTGCCTCTACCGGCTCTTCCAACTCGATCAAAAGGAAGCCTGCACCGCCGGTACCGAAGAAGCCATCTGTTCTTGCTGGGGCCACCTCACCCAAAGCGGAGAAGAAGCAACAGCCTCCCTTACTCCCTCCACCGCGAAGAGTTACGAACACGAGCAAGCCGGCTGGTGCGTACTCGGCAAGCCAAGCCGACGAGCCACCCTCTCTGCCACCAAGACGCGGAACTGGTGTATCGACAGGCAGCCCTGGCGGGCTGTTGGACGTGGGGGATGAAGAGATGCGGGGATTGAAGAACTGGGAGGTGTTGCGACCAGGCTGAAAGTACCACAAAGCGTAGAGAAGCATCTTGCGGTTTAGGACGGTAGGATAGAGTGAAATAGACGAGAAGAAATGCTTGGTTGTATACCCCCTTAATAGACGGATCGGACTAAAAGGCGTTACCAGACCCAAAGCAGAAACCTTCAACTACTAGTGCTGTTAGTATAGCTCGTTGTTTCGTGCATTTTCCACGCACTAGACGCCCCCCCTACCTCTTCCGCGTGATTATCAGAGGATCGAATTCTGGGAGGTTACTTCTTAGTGTGCCATGCCTATGTAAATGGGAGGCTTACTAGTCATTTCACACGTGCCCAAGTGAAGGCGCAGTAGCTCCAAGCAGACTGCGGTTCGGAAACGTTAATCTACCACTCATTTACCGCCATGTGCGCCATCAGATGCTAAGCGGCACATGGCGCACCTCGAAGCTCACTGATTAATGTCCCTATCTGCGGCCTTTTTTTTTTTTCCACGCACCACACTAGTGTTTTGGAGGTGGAGAGCGGTAAGTTGTGAGGCGGGGTGAAGACCGATTCGGTGGGGCTGGGATGGCATTCCCTGCAGTGGTTGGCAGGGTGAGGGGCAAAAGAGCCAGAGGGCCTGATCATCGGGTTCTCGACCTCCATCACATCGGTTACATTATTATTGGTTTACCTTGATGCCTCAGGCGGTACTGATGCAGATCTTGTTACCAGTTTGGACGGACGCCGCTCGGCCCGTACGTAACTCATGCACCTAATCTACCTTCTTTCCCTCCTGCAAGAATACTGCTACCTTGCGCACGCCATTTGCCGGCCCGTCGATGAGACGCTCGATCTCGTGATATTCCGAGGCCACCCCCCTTCCCCGCCGGCCGCTAGACTTATACGGATGCCTTAACAACACACAGCACCGCTAAACCAAACCTTCGTAGGCAAATGTTATCAACAGCCCTTCATCGTCCAAGAAAGGCCAAAAAGCTATCGTCGCATCCTATTTCGTCCAAATTACCGAAAGTAAATCAAGAAAGGACCATCGCCGGGAAAGACGTGGATTGCAAAGGACGAAAAGGAGAACAACTAGGACCGATGCCGTGGGGGGCATCCGTTGTAGAAGGAACTCTGGCTGGTGGAATCGAAGTGTCGTCTATATACCGGGTCCGTACATAAGAATATTTACATGACTCTCAAGAATGCTGTCGCAGCAGGATTCTTCGTCTCCCGTAGCCCAAATAAACGCCATGTGAAAGGAATCCTGGGTAGTAGATCGGTCATCAACATTGCGCCGGCCGTGATCATAAGGTCGTGGATCTCGTGGTTGCAAAAAGGTTCTCATCGAGTCTTGCCATCGTCACTGCAAGTAGCAGACGAGCGTCGCCGAGAATTCCCCAAACCACGAGCAGCAGATCGAAAATCTGCCCCAGAACGCTTGCCGGTAAAGTTTTATAAAGAAATACAATGTCTGAAGAAAGACATAAGGCTGTTAAGAAGGAGATGGTGGTAATGATTGACTTTAGGTCTGGTCGTACAGCGCTGTGATGAAGCGACCGACCAGACGGGATGTAAAGTTACCCTGCGAATCCGAAGGTATTTGCTTTTGTTGGTGAAGATAGACATCTGGGTCGGTCCGCATTAGCCATTAACCTCGAACAGTGCGTCGGCTGGACTTACAGTTGTTGCTCACAAGCTTCCTGACATTCTCAGCGAACACGGCGCAGTTGCGCTCGAGTTTACCAGCCCAGTACGCTCCATCGCGATGCACAATCGGGTTCTCGCTCTTGCTGCTGCGGCGCATGAAGAGCGCCATGACAAACGAGAATTTGACATCGATAGCCTCACAGGCTCGCCGGGCACCCTCCCGAGCGTGTCGTTCGTCCATTCCCTCGGAGACCGTCTTGTGGTCCATGACGAGTTGAATGGTCTTCTGGGTGTCCTCGTGCACCATGGCGAGGCCAAGCATGGCACAGAAGGCGGCTGTCCACTTTGCAGGCGGCCATTGAGTCGATTTTTTGAGCATTTGCTGCAGACGCTTGTACACCTCGTGCATGGTCGTCTTGTGCAGTCCGCAAAAGAGGTACTTGAGCTGCCGGTTGACTACCCGGGGCGAACAGAATGGACCATAGTCGGACGCCGAGCGACGATCGAAACGGAGGCGGGGGAGAACTTGAGCGCGGTTCGCTTCTTCGAGGACGAGCGTATGGCCCATTATGTAAGTGACGACAATGAGGCGACGGACCTCGTGGAGTAGTAGCTTCTATACGGCAGTCAGCATTTGAAAACCAGGGGTGAAAAACTATGGCAGCAGGACTGACCTCATCTTTCGACTCGGGTTTGAGATCACGGATAAAATCCAGAAGACGGAGTTGGAAGTCGTACTCGTCGTCGGAGCAATACATCTGGGCGAAGGCGTGGAAATGGTGCTCGACGATCTCGTCGAGGTATTTCGAGTAGCGCTTGATATCTTCCTGCTCGATTTGCATCATCCCCAGCGGCGGCGAAGGCTTTTCACGCCGTTGAGACAAGCCGGTCTTGTGATCCTTGAAGTATTGAAACTGCCGGGCTGACTCGTGGGTTTGAGGGATGAACTCGTAAGCCTCGCAGACCATGGCCGGCAGACCGCGCCCCGGGATCAACTTAAGTTTTATGCGCATATTAGTCCAGCCAGTTGTGTGCTTTCCTACAAAGTCCTCGAGTGTTTTTGGCTTGTGTAGATCAGTCAATTGAGCTGCTTGATAGTGTCAGTGTGATCCACGAGCCGAGGATTTTGGCGTTCTTACAGGGAAGGAAAAACTCCAGCAAGTCCCAGAGCGGCGTACGATCACAGGCAAGCTGCGGGTGAGGGCCGTTGGCCTTGTTCTTACGCTTCTCGCACCGGTGGCAGGGGTCACCTGGCCCACACTGATTGGTCATGTCAGCACGTACGCCCGACGGGGAAAGCTCAAACCCAATCTGCTCACCTTGTCCCTCTGGAGGGCGCAGGACCAGCACGCGCCCACTTCACGCATGGTATTCGCATCTCTCCTCCTGTCCGGGTCCAGGTGCGAGCCGAGTTGCCTGCCACCTGACCTTTGCGCCGCATTCGCTTGTTGAGACAAGTCCCCGCATCCCATTGCAGGAGGGCTTTCTGACGACTGCGGCATGTGCTGTGCGGGAGAAATCATTGACGGACTCTCGCCTCCGAATGGGTTGACAAAGCCAGAGCCTTGGTTCGCAGGCACCAATGCTTCGGCCATGTGCTCCATGGAAAGGCTCACGGAGCTTATCGAAGAACGGGGGTGCGATTCCGTGGTCGGGGAAATGAGGCTCGCATCAGCAACATAATTGGGGAATGGGTACTGATCAGCCGTCGAGAAAGCTTGAAGAGGAGACGTATCGACGAAAAGGGGCTGTTGGGATATCATGTCGTTGTTGACGTAGCCGTGAGCAGTGCCGTTTTGGAGGGGGAACGACACCTCCTGACCGGTCGAAAACGCGGCGGACATGTCTAGCGAAGCGGATGGGAGGACGGTGGGAGACGGCTCAGGGGAGAGCGAGTGCGATGTCGACGCAGAGAGACTCCGTCGGAGCTGCTCCTCGGTGACCGGCGGCATTTGAGCATGGTTTCCGGCAAGGTAGTAGCCAGGCCCGAAGACGAGGGCGTCGGGCGTCGCCTCCAAGTTCACCATGTTCCGCAAAGACTCGCTGCTCCAGGGCTGCTGCTGTGGCTGCTGACGCTGCATCTGAGGAAAGGGCTTGGCCATGTTGAGGTCGAACTGGGAGGCGGGCGGGAACCTTGCGAGGTCGGCGGCAGACTGAACATTGCTCATGACGTGCATGCCGGTTCGAGTGGTAGGAGACGGCGAGAAATCCGGCTGAGCAGTGCCTGCGCAAGGGTCAACGCGGGGACAGGGCGACATGGACAGGATGCTGCTACCGTGCTGGACGGGATACTGAAAATGCTGGGTAGCGAATGCGGCATCCTGATGTTGCTGTTGCTGCTGGTGCGGCTGTCGGACAGGCATCTGGGGTTCACCCGGCATCATGGGGAAAAGGTCGGTGACGCGGTCATAGGAGCCGTGCGAGGGGGCGGTTGGACTGTCGAGCGAGGTGATGGAGGACTGGCGCGGGACCATTTCCCAGCTCTGGTCGATGCTCGGGCTGCTCTGGCTCCACAGGGCGGGGTTCATCTCCAGCATCTGGTCGATGGAGGCATTCATCTCGGGCGGAGTGTGAACCGGCACGGAGGCGGGCGAGTTGGAGGCGCTGTCGGGCACGTCCGGGGAGATGGGCTGGAAATTGGTCTGGAGGTGGACATTGGAGACGATGCCGTAGGGTTGGGCCTGGACCAGCGGGGTGATGGGGAGGGGCAGGCCGGTGAGGTGCTGGGGCGGCGGGGAGTAGCCGGAGTTCAAGGAGCTGTTTGGCGACTTGGAGTAGGCTCGGTCGCTGCCGGCGAGCGAGGAGAGGACGGTTTGGAAGTCGTTGTCGCCGTCGGGCCAGCTGTCGGGCGACATGGGGCCAAAGATGCCGTCGCCGGCGTCATGCCATGGTCCAGAGGCGGCGGCGGTGGTGGTGGTGGTCATTGTTGGCCCTCGGGCTCAGGGAAACGGAGGACTGGTCGCGCACAACAGCCGGCATCCGCGTAGCTATTAGGCCATTCCCGGGCGGGGCGTGGGCGGAGGTGCTCTGGCTGAGGCGGTTGCGACAGCGTCGGGATGAGGTCAGAAGGCGCTGGACTGGAAGATTAGGAGAGGATGGAACCCTGTGGAGGATCTTCGAGCGATGGGCGCGGGTGATAATTGAAACAGGTCAATGCGGGCGCGCGAGGAGGCTGCGGCTCATGGCAGCGAAGGAGCGAGGCCTCGAGGGCGGCAGGGTTGGTGGTGGGGGCAGGCCAAGCCGCGGAAGGCTAGTGCGCTCACCGGTCCTAAAAGCTGCATCCCATACGCAGAAACCCTCCAGCGACACCACCCACGCCGGCGCCCCCCCGCCCGCGCGGCGCACTATTTATTAAAGCCGCCGCGCCCGCCGCCTGCTAGTCGCCCGCGCTGCCCTCCGCGCCCGAAACTCACCGCCGCGGGCAGCGGCCGGCACAAACGCTCGCCGACTGCGCACGAGGGCTGCGCGGGCGAGTGGGCGGAGGCAGCGAATCGCAGCGTGACAGCGCAACAAGCGTGCCTGCCTGCCTGCCCGACCCCGGGGCAGTCAGCGCCGCGCGTGCTGCGGGCGTCTGGGGACCTAGGGCGAATGCCCGTTGCGCACGCGGCTGCCAGGCGTTGGCTGGCCGCGGCAGTGGGGGAGCGCCGAGGGGACCTCGACCTGGAACCGCTGCTGGGCGCCTGAGCTTCAAGGCCGCGAAACCTGCGCGCTGATTATTACAGTACCGGGAACCTTCCGCCGGCCCCCGAGGGGGGCTCTCTGCGGCTCTAGCGCCGAGCGAGTCTGGCCGTCGCCCAACGCTCATCCAGACGGTGGAGCCTTGCCCTGGCCGCGGCGAATCGCCTGCCGCTGCGAGCCTGACGCGCGCTGCTGCTGTTGCCGCTGCCGCCGCTGCTGCCGCGGCTGCGCGCCGTTGGACGCGAGGCTCGACGGGATGCGTGATTGGCGCCGGCTATCAGCAACCAGTGCGTGCATGTGTCGAGCGGATGGCGCAAGCGTGTCAGCCAAAATAGGCTGCTGATCATCAAGCCTGACAAGAGCTGTCTGGGTGCGACTGCTTCCAGCACCTTCGGGTGCGGCGTGCCGACCGCAGGGCTGAAACTGGCTGTATACGTCATTGTCAACTACCAGTCTGCATCACAGCAGGACGACTACTATGCCGTCGCAACCGTCGCTTGTTGAATATCCTGCCCATACGCATCCTTTTATAGCCAATGCCGACCTTTCGTAGCCGTCCCTGCACTTTGCTCCCGGTGCATCTGTCCACACGATACCGACCCCGTGATGGCCGCTCGCGACGACACCGAGCCGTCTAGACGCGATTACAAGGCCCCGTACACCCCGCACCACCCCGTTCCCACCATCGGCCGCTACCGCGAGGAGAAGGCACAACGTGAGGCCCAGCACGCTCCCACCTCTGGCCAGGATGATCCAACATGGACCGAGCGAGCTGCAGGTACCGCAAAGGCGTACTGGAAAGGCGAGAAGCCCCAGGCCGACGCCGGCTCCTCTGCTCAGCCGTACCCGAGCCAGAACAAGAATCTGATCGAGCAGGAAGACGATCAGAATGCGCCCCAGAATCAGGGCCGCGACGAGGAGCCAATGGACCCCGCCCACGACAGCGCCGCTGAGAAAGACGGTGAAGATGGTGGAGACGTTGCCGAGGACACCTCCGAGGCCACCATGGCAGTGAGGGACGCCAAAGAACGCCGGAAGCAGATGAAAAAGAAGAGCGACGACCCGACCGAGCGGACTGTGACCGACCCTGTCACCCACCTACCCATCACCATCCACGATTTCACCAAGAATGACCTCAAGACTGCCCCTCAAAACAAACCGGGCGCAGGCACCCACCGACGTACCGCTACCGGCACCAGCGCCAAGGACAAGGACGACGACGATCTCCGCGACGAGGCCACTGACAGCCAGGCCTATCACTCGGGCATGGAAATGCTCTTCCCGCCACCAGACTTCGACAACATACGCGTAGAGCTGACGAGCATCTACAAGACCGCCACCACAGTCGGCCTGTCTCTGGTCGTGGGCCTGACCGCCGGCTTGCTGACTTTGGCACGGCTCTTCATCCGCTCGGAATTCCGCTTCCAGGTGGCTACCCCGATCATCCTACTCGCAACACTAGGTGCAGGAGCCGCGGTCGTATGGGCAGTACGTGACTGGGTCGACAAGAAGGTTGCTGGTGTATGGGACGATGAGACTTGGGAGGCCGAAAGGCAGAGGGGGAAGGAGTTGGCAAAGGCCGAAATGCCCGAGTCGACTCAGTGGCTCAACTCTCTCCTTGCGTCCATCTGGCCCTTGGTGAACCCGGATCTTTTCACCAGCCTGGCCGACACTCTCGAGGTAAGGAACCGCTCTAGCCCCTTCGCATGTGCTATTTCTGACACGTGGCACGCTTCAGGACGTCATGCAAGCCAGTTTGCCCAAGGTGGTGAGAATGGTCAGCGTCGACGACCTTGGTCAAGGAAGCGAGTCTATCCGCATCCTGGGTGTTCGTTGGCTACCTACCGGTGCTGCCGGAATGTCGGTGTCAAAGAGTGGAAAGCTGAATGGTAATGGAGATTCGAAGCACAGCGACCGTACTGTCTCGGGCGAAGGTGAAGTACAGAGCGCCCAAGGCAATCGAGGTGACGAAGAGAAGAGCCCGCAGAAGCTGCAGGAGGATGAAAATATTGGAGAAGGAATGGAAGCCGAAGAAGGCGATTTTGTCAACGTGGAGATTGCTTTTTCGTACCGCGCGAGAACCGCCCGTCGTGGAATCCGAGATCGAGCCAAAAACATGCATCTTTACCTGGCTTTTTACCTCCCAGGCAACCTTCGACTGCGTAAGTAAAGAGACCTTCACCCCGGCCCTCTTCAAGCTCACGCTGATCCTGTCGGAACAGCTGTCTGGGTAGAGTTGCACGGACTCGTCGGCACTATGCGCTTGAGACTTCAGCTTTGCCCGGATCCGCCCTTCTTCAGTCTCTGTACGATGACGTTCCTAGGGCAGCCGAAAGTTGCAGTCTCTTGTATACCGTTGACGCAGCGCGGGCTCAACATCATGGACCTGCCTCTGATATCCAACTTCGTCCAGAGCTCCATAGACGCTGCCATGGCCGAATACGTCGCACCAAAGTCCCTCACGCTCGACTTGAAGGACATGCTCATGGGTGACGACTTCAAGAAGGACACGGCTGCTCGTGGAGTCATTGTGGTCCGAATCATCCGCGCTTTTGACTTCAAGGAAGGCGATGCTGGGTTCCTGTGGAAGAAAGGCTCGACCGACGGCTATGTCTCAGTGGGCTGGGCCAAGTTCAGCAAGCCATTGTGGTCAACGAGGATAATCCAGTCCGAGATGGAGCCAGCTTGGGACGAAACGGCCTACGTGCTTGTGACTGCGGATGAGCTGAACGTCGAAGAACGCCTACGTGTCCAACTGTGGGACTCTGACCGCACGACTGCCGATGATGACCTGGGAAGGATCGAAGTGGACATCAAGCAGCTAATGCGGTCGCCTGAAAGTCGTGGCAAGATGATGGACAGAGTAGACGGATTCAAAGCTCTCACTGCTGGTGAAACCATGCCGGGACGCTTGGAATGGAGTGTAGGATACTTTCCAAAGGTCCGTGTGCTCGACTCACAGCTGGCCCAGCAGGAGGCAGACCCTGAGATCCGTTCTGTGGACCAGTTAAAGAAGATTGTTGATGAGGAAAGCGAACGGAAGCTTCGCGAGTCGAAGAAGGACGAGTCTACTGAACTCGAGCAACAGAAGGCGCAAGACTTCAAGGTACGTCGCTGGTGGTGGTTTCTTCCCCCCCCGGCCGGTAGTCCGCACGCTGACAGCGGCTTCAGGAGAGGCAAGATCAACTGCTCATATCTTCACCCCCGACGCAAGAATACCCGAGTGGCATCCTCTCGATCACCATCCATCAGATCACAGGACTCGAACTTGAGCCTATCAACAAGAACAAAGCTAGCAAACACGAGGCAGATAGCGACGAAGAGCAAGAGGGGGATGACCTGCCAAGTTCGTACTGCACCATCATCATCAATCATGGGAAGGCCTTCCGGACGAGGACGAAGCCCAAAAATTCACAGCCTTTTTTCAACGCCGGCTGTGAGCGCTTTATCCGTGACTGGAGAAACACCGACATCCACATTTCAGTGCGGGATTCCAGAGTCCACGAAGATGACGCACTCCTCGGAATGGTGTATCTGCCGCTGAGCAAGGTCTTGGCGAATCGATCCCAGGTCAATGCCTTCTTCCCGTTGTCCGGCGGCGTTGGATACGGGCGCGCTCGTATTTCCATGGTCTTCCGCTCAGTCCATCTGCAAGCGCCACCCAACATGCTTGGCTGGGACTACGGTACGCTGGAAGTTGTGCCGAAGACGGAATCGACAGACCTTCCCCCGGATTTCAAGAATCTTCGCTTGAAGGTCCGGACGAACCTTGGGCGAGGCAAGATGTACTGTTCCACCTCAAGTACCGGTGAAAGCCCACCGCAACATTCCGGTGGTGTGTGGACGAGCAGGCGCTCAAAGCCACTTAAGCTCGCGGTCCGCAAGCGCTATGCCAGCTCCGTCATTGTTGAATTCAAGAAGCCGAAGTCTGTGCTGGACGGTCTGCAGGCTTACGGCGTCTATTGGCTCAAGGGAATACCAGACAGCAAGGAGCAGACCATCACGGTCTCCATCTGGAAGGGTGGCGACGTGAAGCATGCGTTAACGTGTTGCGCAGACGAGGTACGAGGAGCCACAAAGGTCGGTACGGTGACCCTTCGCGTCACATTCTGGAGTGGTTTGTCCGGCTATCATATCCCACTGGCGTCCAAGGACAAAAACATTGCGCAGGTCATGGAGGTGTTAGACACGGCACACGACAACGATGAGATGGACTTTGACATTGGCGACGGTGGCAGCTCAAGCAGCAGCAGTTCTTCAAGCAGCGACGACAGTGACGACGAAAGCGGCTACGGCAAGGCCGCAGATGGCGACGTCACGCCCACAACTTCTGCGAGCCGGTGCAGTGGTGAGAGCGCACGTAGCAGCAGATCGGATAATCTCAGCAAGAACGGGAAGAGAGGGCTAGCGGCGTCGGTCAAAGAGTATAAGAAAAATAGGAAGCACCTACACCGAAAGAATCGCGGCTTGATGCAGTGGAAAGGCCCACGGACACTGCAATGGATGAAGCACAAGGTTGAGCATGGAGAACAGAGGGTCGAGACTTTGTTCAAGCACCAGGAGCGCGAATCCGGAATCGAGACTGAGGTCTAATCACCTAGGCTTCAGCACAGCAAAACCTCTACCAATTGTACGATGGTTGTGTTATGATTAGAACAGCTAGTAACATGTGTTAATTCTTCTCAGCAGCCCCTCGTTGGCGCAGTTGTTGAAAGAAATTTTCTTGGTTGTAAAATTAATGAGCCGCACTATGCATCGCTTTGCGAGAACCTTTGGGTGGAAGAAGGCGCTGGCCGGAAGGCTTTACAAATAGCAAAGTCTTCTTTATCGGCTCCAGATGTTCGGCTATAAGTACTACGGTTTGGAGTTGGGTACTTTTCTGGCACAAGTGTCGAGCAGTGAATATTAGGCTCCCACTGTTTTGCCTCCCAACCCAGGCTTCTATATTCTAAAGTAATAGTTATTCGTGATAGCTAATCGCGACCACACGGGTAATGGTAATTTAGTAGTTATATGCTTATCAAGATAGCAGTACTTTTGAATATCTCTGGGTGTGAAGAGATGGAAGAGATTTTTTGTTCTTATTTCTTTTTCCTGTTGGCGTAAGTTAAATTCTCGAAACCGGGGGCGGGGGGCGCGGAAGGGGGTCAAGTTTCGAGGAATTGCCTCTTTTTATTGACGTATTTTTAGCATTACCAGAGCCATCGTCATAAGACGCGCACATGTTATCAAGCTGGACCACTGGTTGACCTAGTTCTGAATCACCTTGTACTAGGAAAAGCCCAACAAGCAGGTTTCTCAATGGCTTTTGTGTTTGCGTACGAATGGCAGTGTAAGATAGCTTTTGTGCCTTTTATGCGCCTTCAATGCGGCCTCCACGCGAATCATGCAGTATAATCCCTTTCCATATCTTCGACATCCATCTTCACAATGAACCCCAAATCGCCACGATCCCTCTATTTAGCCCTACGGACTTTCCTCTTCCTACTCTCCGCATTGACATTGATTGCCGTAGCGCTCTTCAGAGCGTCGCTGGCCCCCTTTGCATCGGCGTCACCATTCGATGCACCGTTTTCGTCTCCGTCGACTTCGATTTCCAAGTCCTCGGCGGCGGCTTCCACGGCAACATCCGAAGAAGACTTTCCAAAGAGACGGCCGACAGATTTCTTGTAGAACCACACGGGGAGACGCACAACGGCGGTGTCGAGTAAAGTGGGCTTTGGAATCTCGTCGACCTACATATGGCAATCAGCATTGGTCGCTGCGTAGGACTAGCGAAGCAAACTTACGTCGAGCAAGAATTCGTGAACATCGCCATCCTCAGTCTCCTCCTCCAGGAAGACATTGCCGGCACTGTCCACGATGAGTATCTTACCGTTTTCGGCCTGGATGCGTTTCTTTGGACCTCGTGGCCCGCCACTGGTAAGCTCGGCCTCGACGGGGGTGCTGACGCCAGAATTGCGAGCCTTCTTGGTGACTTTGGCGTTCTTGGGGCCCTTCCCTTCCTTGCGGGCTTCCTTTTCCTGCATGCGCTTCTGGCGGCGGTTCAACGTAACGGGCTGGCCATTCTCATCCACGTACTGCTGTTCCTGCGTAGGCTGTTCGACGGGCGTAGAAGTGCCACTGTCTCCACCGAGACCTCCGGGAATGCCCTGGATTCCTAGCTCGTCGCCCCAGGCAGCACGCCTCGCGTGCCTGATGTAGCGGTCGACAAAGTCACGCTGGCGCTTCCAGCCGAGGTACAAGGCGCCGTAGTGAGCGGCGCCTCCCATCATGGCGAAAAGACCAACAAGGACAGAACCAAGGCCTGGCCGGTAGCGCGAGTAGTAGTAGCCGGTGCCGCGCCAGGCAGGAAAGCCATTCTTCAGGAAGTGGTCGTAGCGCTCACGCTCGGGACCACGCAGAATGTTGGCGACGACACCGAGACGGGCGAAGCGTGCGGAGGCCTCCTTGTCGAATTGGCGCTGCTCCTTGGCCGACGGCTGCTTGCGCACCGTCACGCTGGACTTCTTCTTGTTGTCTTTCTTGGTGGGCTTCGCGTAGGTCGAGAGGTAGGTCTGGCGAGCCTTGTCAGGATGGATCTGGCGGGACTTCTTGCGATACGCCTTGTTGATCTCATCCTGCGACGCGGCAGGGGCGACGCCGATGAAGGAGTAGAAGGTGGCATCGGGGCCCTCGCTGGCGACGACCTCGTCGCGGAGGCGGAAGATCTCGTGGTCTGGAAAGGTCAATTGCAAGTGAGGGGCGGGCGGGCTTGTGCACAATGCACGCACCTTCCTTGGACCAGGCGGCCACGGATGAAACGAAGACGCACAGCAGCAATGCTGCCAGCGCGGTGAGCCTCATGGTGACGGGTCAGACGGGGCGGGCTTGGGGATGCGGGAGCGGCGAGCGCTGTGGAGCCAGAGCTGAGGATATGCAGGCGCGATCGAGGCTGGCGGGCGTTAACGTGTACCAATCAGCGGCGCACAGTTGCCCGGGGCGCGACGGCGGCAGATGGTGGGCGAGGATAAAAGCCCGCGGGGCGCGCAGGATAACGCTTTGCAAAGTCCTCTCTCTACGTGTTAACTTTCTGCAGAGCGAGTTGCTGGCGGCGTCCGTGCTGCAGCAGCGTGTGGCCGCAGCCTTCGGCCGGTTGATCTTCAGGGGGCTCGCCGCAGCGCGTGTGGCTGAACGAGGCGCAGGCGGGCAATCGCACACGTCTCCCTTCCGACAGCAAGTCCGCGCTGTCCTCAACACCTTCACCACCGCTCCTCGACCACGCCCCGCCTTGCCTCCACGCGCCGCCGCCCTCTGGCCCCGTTCAGGTACGTCCAGCCCGCCGTCCGCCCTGCCGGGCCCCGCCGCCGCCCGCCGCCCGCCGCAGCCCGGCAATCGCCAAAAAAGACGTCGAGCTAACACAGGCCCATTGCAGGAACTAGACGTCGCTTCCCTTACACTTTCGCGCACGCCCGCCGACGCCCACCCGCCACAATGGCCCGCATCAACATCCCCATCGACGCCCTCACGTCGCGCCTGCAGCTCGGCTCGCGCTTCGAGGGCATGCGCAACACGTCGCTGTCCTCGCGCTTCGCCAACCTGCGCCCCGTAAGCGAGTTCTTCGACATCAAGCGCCTGAGCAAGCCCCAGAACTTCGGCGAGGTCCAGTCGCGCATGAACTACAACCTGGCCTACTTCAGCTCCAACTACCTCGTGCTATTCGTCATGCTCGCCTTCTACTCGCTGCTCACCAACCTGACGCTGCTGTTTGTCATACTGCTCGTCATCGGCGGCATGTACGGCATCGGCAAGCTGCAGGGCGCGGACCTGGACGTCGGCTTCGCCCGCGCCACCTCCAGCCAGCTCTACACGGGGCTTTTCTGCGTCGCCGTCCCGCTAGGCCTGTGGGCCTCGCCCATCTACACGGCGCTGTGGCTCATCGGCGCCTCGGCCGTCACCATTCTCGGCCACGCGTCGTTCATGGACAAGCCCATTGAGTCAGCTTTTTCCGAGGAGGCGGTCTAGGTGGTCGGCCGCGAACTCCATACGCTAGTGTGCCCCCTTGGGGAAGACCACCAGGGGCAGGGGGACCCCGCATGGGGAGGAATGGGATACCGTATGGAGCCAGGTTGCAGGAGCTGGGTGACAGTGACGAAGACGAGTTTTCGGCCGGCGGTTCACGTGGCCAAGGGGGTGTGTTTCTCGATCCGATGGTGCAGAAGGGGGGAGCAGGAAGAGCCGCTTTCAGTGACGCATTGTATTACGACGACATTGATACAAGGTGGAATGCAAGGGGGGGAATTGATTACGATAATGCAGCTTATAGGCCGGCCTTTGAAGACGACTACTATGGTGTCCACCTTAATCCAGACGAGGAGGAGCTCCTCGTCCAACGCGCTCTCGACCGCATACGCATCGCCCGCTCGCGCGGCCAACCCAACGTCAACCTCTCGCACGAGGAGCTCGAGGCGCTTGCGCGTCCGCACCTCCAGCAATCTCCCAAGCCGTCGGATCTCGCTTCCGCACGGCCCTCGTCCAAGGGCCGCCCCAGCAGCAGCAGCAACAACAACAGCAGCACCCGCTCGAAGAAGTCCAGTTCGAGGCCTTCGTTCTTCTCCTCCTCACCGCGCTCGTCGCGCACCCGCTCGGGAAAGTCGGACAGCAATCGTCGCAACAGCTCCGCTCATGATTCTGAAGCCTCGTCTGCTGCACCACCAGGCTTGCGCATTCCCGGTGCGGGTGCCGCTCCACTGGGCTATGGGTCCCGTTCGACTTCTCGCCCCAGTTCTCGCAGTGCTAGCGGAGTCTACCACGCCACTATCGGGCGGGAATGGACAGACCCTTTCTACGATCCTGCTGCTCGCGACTACGCAAGACCAAGCAGCCGGGACTCGATTGGACTCACTCCCGCCGAGGAAGCAGAGTACCTCGCCCGTCGCACTAATCGCTCGCGCTCAGGTTCGAACGCGCCAGGCTATCCGCCGCCGCCGCCGTATCCGACCTATGGGTTTGAGCGCGAGCGCGGGAGGCCATCCGACGCTGATCCCTTCGTGTACCAGACTGGTGGCCCACCGCCCGGGTTGTACGCCCGCAGCAGCGCATCTTCGAGCCCAAGCAGCCAGCGTCGCGCCGTGTTTAGCTCTTCTGCTGCCGTGCCGCAAGCCGGAGAAACTGTCGCATACACGGCGGTTCCACGCCGCGTGCCTGTTCCCCCGGGAGCCGTTTCTGCGGCAAGCAGCTCACGCTTGGACACTCTCGCGGGGCTGGGTCACGCTAGCATCTCCGATCCTGCTCTGGGTTATAGAGCTACGGCCGGCCAGCGAACCAGGCCTTTCGAGGTCGAAGTCGAGTATGACCCACCGAGCGCAAGTGGGAGCAGCGGAGAGAGTGACGGGGTCCACCAAGGTGTCAGGGTCCATGATGCGAACTTTGGGCCTCGAGTAGGCATGGGGGGCCGAGCCAAGGAACTCGAGCGTGAAGCAAATGCAAGTGGTCGAAGCGGGAGTGGCAGTGGGGGCGGCAACGGGGGCGGAAGAAAGCGAAAGGGGAAAAGAAGATGATTCTTCGCTTCAGCATTCAAGTGTTTCCATATCCAACTCACAATGTCCCCTCTTTTTGCAAAACTTTCAGCGAGCGGTCGAAGGCGCAAAGGTCAGCTTTCTGTACGATCGGATCGGTTTCATGGCTTTATTGGATGCACGAATCTCCCTTCGAATATTTGCATAACATCACATAGACTGCCATTAATCGACCTTTACTGCGGTATGTTGGTTTCTGTGTGAGGCACTTGGCCGGTGGCTTGTACTGCGAATCCTCAAGCGAACACCGGGGCATGTATCTGAGAATAGAATGCACGACCGACTTGCAATTCCTTACTCTTGGTTCCTCCCTCCCGAAATACATCACACGGGCAGCTCTCGTTCCTACTTAGAGATGATGCTCCCTAGGGACTTACCATATTCGTAGATATATCGTTCCTCAGCAAGGTGTGGCAATATCATATACACGCGTTGTATCCATCAACCACTTCGAGCAAGTCTCGAAGTGGTTTGTATCAATGCTGCACAGGAGGATGGCGTGATATGGAATGTTGGGTTTATTGGCATGTTTGGGCGCGTTTCATGAATGTAAACAAGTGCCCACCAATAACGGTGGCTGTTAACGCAATTTAAATGCAGTCTTATAAAGTGCACCAATGTAACTTTGGCAGCTCGAGAGCAGAAGGGGAACTGACGGAAAGCGTGATTTGGTGAAATATTTCTTGAAATTTTTGTGCCTGACGTGGTACCAGCCCGCAGGGTAATTCAGGGTGACTTTTACTTGCTGCATGTTAACTCTCCTGTCTAAGGTCAACAGCCTAAGCAGTGCCCTAGATGTATGTATACACCCTTTACCAGCATCCATTACAAATAACGTGATAATTCTCAGTACCTAGTTTTTAATAAGAGTAACCACTAAAACCACTCATATTAATATAAAATAATCAGCCCCCGTTTGATTGGATTGAACCCAACATTTAGTTTGTGCGGGTTAGGATTTTCCGCGGGGGGATTTCTTTCAAACTGGTAACTGGAAGCTCTGCCACTACCACAATAATAAACAAGTTCAGAAATCCTTTTCGTTGGAGTTTTGCAGCGCTTTTGATACTTGTAGACTTTGTCGAGAGGGGTGGGAAAAGCAGTATTTGGTCCAGACGAGTGGAGTTAGTCCTTCTAGGTACGACAGGTTGGTAATTGCCCCATTCAGTAACGTGTCGAGGCAGACTCCGCTTGAAACTCGTTCTTCGCGTCGGGAAGCTGTCCATGTCGCATCGAAAAAGTGAAACAGAATAATGATAATGAAGCATTCTTATGGAGTCAAAATGGATGATGGTTCTTGAGATGTAGGCATTAACTGCTAAAGTAGTCTCTAAATCATCGATTGACAACCCACAAATTCTCTCGCTTCCAAGCACCACCTCCCTGAATCTCCCGTGTTTTTTTTTCCACCTGTGGCAAGCGTAGATGCCAAAGCAAAATTCACCGTTCACTCACTCCCAGTGTCAAAATCAGCGGCATCATTCCACCACGAGTCGCCACTGTAGTAGTATCAGCAGCAACAGCGACATCACTGCCGTCACGTCGGTGATGACCCGGGCCTACTGCCCACATTTCCTCATCCTCATCCACCGGGTATGGTGGCCGGCTAGTCGCTCTGACGTCCCCAGCCCTCGTCCCCGGATCCGGGATGATCGGACTCGCGTACCCCTGCGGTGGCGGCGAGACCACGGCGAAAGCGTCGCCGACGACTGGCTGGTGGGAGCACGTGGCTGTCGTGGGGGTGTGGGTGATGTTGTCGTGGCCGTCGTAATTCGCGTGATTGCTGGCGAAGGGAGCTGGGGCGGTTGGTCGTAGCGGGGAAACGGGTGGCGAGTGATTTAGTTGATGCTGGTTGGCTGGTACAGGCGCTGGTTGGAATTTGTTGAACTCTCCTCCTCCTGCTGCTGCAGCGGCGACAGAGGAGCTCTCAAGAGGAAGTGGCTCCGTTTTCGGGGCGTGAGGTGTGCTGTGTAGAAATCCTGTACGGGGTGGCGTTCCCGCTCGGTGGTGGTGGTGGTAGAAATATCCGAAGAGCTCGAACGTCAGGAGGAACAGGAGGCTATGCAGCCGTTGGGTGAACAGCCCAACTGTCAGCCTTCTAGCCATGGAGGGAATGCACCTAAGAAAGACACGGCAAAGACACTCACAGCTCGATGGCGGCGAACACACAGGCTGCAACGCCGCACCTCCATGCTCTGGCAATATGTGGTGCTCCTGGGGCCCACGGGATCCTCTCAACATTTCTGTAATAGTTAAAGATGCGAAGGTAACTCGCAAGCGCCACCAGTGAAGCCAGCCATAGCAAACTCCCGATGTAATTGGCAATCAATGTCCCGAGTGGGTGAATTGCCGTCGTCGGAAGTGGAATTGTGATAGGAAAGGCCGGGAAGATGGTGAGAACTGCAGTGATGATTGTAAGGATCAGAGCGGGGCGGATCTGAAGCGGGTGAGCAAGGCTTCAGAGCATTAGGCACGGGTGAATTTCTCATACTTGGCTTCCGCTGTGGGCACTCAGCGCGTACGATGTGAGCGCTAGGATTAATATAGCGAACAACAGTTGTGCAGAAGGCAGTGCAGAGAACCATCGTGGTACGGCGACGGCACCCTGCTTCGTGCCGAAGAGGCGTGGCATTGTCGGTGACTATTATTGAGTGAACGATCGATTAGTTCCAGGCCTTTGAAGGGGGTCCGCTTGCACCGAGCAGTGTTGGAGAGAGCAGTAATGCAATGCGCGGAGAGGTCAAGTCTACACTTGACGATAATCGAACCCTTTTATTGACCAAGCATTAAACACAAAGAGATGCTCGCGTCGACTCGGCCCACGAACGCGTCGTTCCAGTAACATCCGATATTAGAAACGGACATAGAACAAAGGATTGTGAGTTGCACCGCTTGGCATCTACCGCTTGCCGAATCCAGACTTTACACAACAGGCCTGTCTTCCGCCGTCTATTCCCGCCGGACCACTGAGTTGATTGATTCAATTTCACAACTAATCCGTTGATCTCGCCCCAGGACTAATATAGGTATCGAACATGGTGGATAGCCAGGCATGGAAAAAGGAAAAAGAAATGCAGCTGGAAGAAAAGCACGCAAATAAAATCAACAGGGAAAAAGACCATGATATCCGACCGTGCAACGTCCATCTTCTCAGAAACCTTCCTGACTCTTGCGGTCAGCACTATTCTGTTATACATCTGTCATACGATGCCAAAAAACTAAGCCTGGCAGCGAGCAAGTCGCAGTGAGACAAAGACCTCAAAAGCCATGCCTGGAAAGCGTGCAAACCCAACTTTTTCCTTTTGCGTCAGAGTAAAAAATTAGACGGAAAAGTGCAGACGGCGGGGATATTGGTAACGGCCAGATTTAACGCTCGGAGAAACGGATCAAACGCCCCCTTCCATGTCCATTCGTCGCATTCCCAACACCACGCCATGTAGCCCCGCCCCTATGTTTCGAGAAGTCGCTATCGTGTACGGGACTTCTTTTGACAGCAGTCTTGTGACGCCAAGTGCCGATCCCCGTCGGACAGATGGAAAAACTCCTCCCGGCGCCAAAGTGATAGTACAACAGTTGATGGAAGTTCGTGATTAACATGAAGAGAGGTTCCTTCGGCCGCCTCTACGAGCGGCTCGGCTGTTGTTGCTGTAATTGAGCGCGTAGCTGCGCGACTTCTTCTTGCAGGGCGGCTATGCGCGCATTCGCCTCCTCGTGCCCGCGCAACATGCGTGTTTCGACGTCTCGTACGTATGCGAAGAGATCCGATTCTCGGCCGCCAAAGTACTCGCGCATGCTCCCGCCGCTGCTGGGCCCGTGGCTCGATAAACTCCCCGGATTGGACGCCGTGCCGGGTGCCGAGACTTGCTGGTGGAGCATGCTCGCACCAGGCCCGCCTTGAGCATTCTGCTTCTGGGCCTGCCCTGACGGCATCTTGTTCATCGACATTCTCATGTCGGCGTTCAACCCCGGCAGGGAGGGGAGGTGCGGCGCGTGAGAGTTGCCGACGGGCGGAGGCAGGCTCATTGGAGAGGAGCCGCGACCAGCGCCTCGTTGATACTGTTGATGCGCCTGTTGCGACATGCTGGGCGAGCGAGCCCCCGGCATACTTGTTCCCTCCAGGATGCCCTGGTGACGCTGCGCCTCCATCTGACCCGGAGATATGGGCTTCGGCGATTCTGTCATGCTACCTTGTGCGAAAACCGAGGGAGGGGCCTGCTGGCCCGGATAATGCATCGACGAAAGGCTGGACCCCCCGGTCTTTGGGCTCGGGTGGCCGGACTGGTCCCTAGAGGTTGTAGAAGCGCCAGATCCGGGGGGGTACATCGAATGAACACTGTTGCCCATAGCACGACCAGCAATCGGAGGGTATGTGCTCGAATGTTGATGATAAGATGCCTGCGAGCCCTGACGACCCTTGCCGCTCGGCTCACTGACTCGGCGGCCCTGGGGGCCGTCTTCATCCATCTTATCCTCCGAGCCATCTCCATGGTACAGAACACCGTCCATATCATCCCCTCTGTGCTCGTTCCCGTCTTCGTCAATGCCAAAGCTGGAACGCCTGCCAGCACAGCCGCCTTGGCCCTTGTTGTGCCTCGCCAAGGCGTCGCCACGCGCAAACTTCCGGCCGCACTTGGGGCACGTGTGCGGCCTCTCACCAGTGTGAAGCTTGGTGTGGCGCTTCAGGTCGTGCAACCGGCGGAAACGCGCCTGGCATGTCGGGCATTCGTATGGTTTCTCCTGGCTGTGGGTGAGAAGATGGCTTTTAAGGTTGTGGTGACGGGTAAAGTCCGTGGCGCAGTAGGGGCACTTGTGGCGTTTTGCGCTCGGCGATCTCGGGCTATTGTTCTGGCTGTAGCCGGCCATGGGCATGCTGAGCACCCTGGTCGGCTGTCGAAGATCGTGGTCCGCAGGCGCGGGAACCGGAAAGGTCTGAGATCGATTGTTGGCAAATCCACCGTCGCCAGGCTGGAGTCCCGGGTTCGCGGGGGCGGCCGAGCTGGCCGGGCCGTCGGCGGCCGACATAGCTGCAGGACCAAGCTGCCCCGCTGGTGCCGTGTCGGTGGCACTGGCCGTGGCGGTTGGTGCGGTTGTGCTGTCCACGGATCCAAAGCTAGATACACTTACTGGACTTGTTTGCATATTTTCACCTGTCACCGACTCGGGAATTTGGATATTCTTTGCCGCCTTCGCAATGGGTTCGGCAAGCGTAGTCGCGGCGGCGGGCGCGTCGCGCATTTTGCTCAGCTGGTTCGCGCCGAGAAGGTTATTCAACGCGTTCACCGCAGGGTTGGGCGAGACCTGACGGGACATCTCTCGCGCTCGCTGCTCGTCCTGGTGCCGACGCGCATCCGCCATGGCAGCCGCACCGGTGAGCGGCTGAGGGGAGTAGGCGGGAGTGAGCTTGAAGGCAGGCGAGCGGGGAGTGTGGGCGGTGGTGGGCGAGGGCAGGCTCGGGTCGAGAGTGATCTGCGGCGTCTGCGCGTGGTGGCCCTTGAGGGCGCCAATCGGCTGCTGGACGGGAGATACGGAGGTTGGCGTATCTGGAGCTTGCGGCGCGGGAGGGAAGGGTCCTGTGTGCGTCGACGAGGGCGGGAAGGGTCCTGTAGAGGCCATAGGACAGGCGTGACGGGGCGGCGCGGGAGCGGGTTACAGAGCGCGGGGGCGCTCGGCGAAGGGCGATGCTGGAGCTATCATAGCGGTTAGCAGGTGCTCGAAGGCGATAGGCGCGGCCGGCGTGGCGGAGGAGGTGTTGAGGGCGGTGCGGTGCGCGGGAGAGACAGCGTTACGTTACGTACCGAAACTCGCGGCGGCGCGCAAGGGTCCAAGCGGAGCGATGACGATGCTGCGCAGAACAATTGTGGTCCGAAAACTGCTCCCCAGAAAGCCGTCAAGCGGTGCGCATGTCGACGCCTGCATCCGTCCACGGAGTCGCAAGATCGGAAGCGCACGGCGATGCGGGCTGGGGGACGGGCGCGGTGCTGGCAACGCTGGGCGGCTCAGTCGACTCGGCAGCGGCGCTGATCGCAGAGGAGCAATTGAACGCCTGGTGGCTCGCGCGCAAGCGAGGCTCGAGTCGCGCGCCGCAGGAGGCAGCAACAGACGGCGGGAGGGCTGCGCTGCGAGGTGAGGAGAGTCAGCTGCGAGGTGCCGGGCAGCGGTAGCAGAGACATGCGCTGCTGCGGCTGCGGC